>SJOL01005422.1:139413-199786 GCA_004794785.1 Opisthorchis felineus
CAGAAGTCCTGGATACGTTCCTGCTGAATTATAGAGCAACTCCTAATCCACAATCTCCTGACAGTCGCTCCCCAGCAGAGGTTATGATGAGCAGACGGGTGAGACTTACCCATGACGCTATCCTGCCAACAATTACGTGTTTTTAATCACCGACAGGAGGGAAACCAACGTTCAGGCCTGGAAACTGTGTGCTTTTGAGGGACTATCGCCCGGGCACCCAAGATGGACTGTTGGAGTTGACCTCAAAAGAATCATTCAGGCGATTTACAGAGTCAGGGTGGGATCAATAATATGAAAACGACATGTCAATCAGGCGTGGCCGACTGGCTGCCTGATCCCAAAAGCAGGAGAACAGTAACGAGACCTCAACCTGCTGCTTGAAACCATTGATCTCCCAAGATCAGCACCAATAGCCACCGCTTCACATGTACTGTCCAAGTCGGATCAATTGCTGCAGCCGAGACGCCGTACCAGTCGCGCTAGAAAAAGGGTGGAACCATTACAACTTGATCCGCGTCGACAGTCTTACGTTGAACGGCCAAAAGGGGGGAGGTATCAGGAAGGTCAGATTCCTGAAAGTAACCACTGAATGCCCGAAATCTACTGAGACCCTCAACTCCACTAGATGCTGACCAGACAGACAACGCCCCCTCAATATGCAGCGCGTCACAGCCTTATATCAAAGCCAGACAGCGTGAGTCAGCGTTGGATCAAGGTCACAGTGTCCCTCCAATAAAATATCTTGAGGTCGTTGTACTTTCGCACTCACGCTCCCGCACTCGCTTGTTCGGAATAAAGCTGTTGTGTTCCTTGTCGGTGAGTTCTTTTTCCGGCACTAGGCAATAGAGAGGGAACAGCAGTCAGATAAAACAGATTGGCGAATCAGCAGATACAACACATAGACCCCGAGTTTCCGTCAAACTAACGTTCGACTGGAACCCAAAAATGGACAGATTTCGACAAATACTCTCTCCCGTTTGCACACGGATCTGGCCGTGACAGGAGGCTCATCTGAATCCAGCTGGATCTCTCATTTATGATGGTCAGCTTCAACTGAATGTGCTACACCAGGCCTCCTCATATTTCAACTGCTTCAATATTCGAGATATCGCAATACACTATCTAGACGTGACACACTCCTCATAAAGTTGTTGAATGTTGTCGAAGAATTTTCGGCAACCTTATGAGTAGTGCGTCTGCACAATATTCATATAGTATTGTTGAACCAAACAATACCAGGTTAAATCTGGATACAGCAGCAGGTAGCCAGATCTGCAACGGTGAACAGCGCGATGCATATGACGTGTCGAATCGTGACTGGCCGCATTCGATTCTTGAGACACAAGCCAATGGTGCCCCGTTGAAGGATGCAATCACTAGTTAGCGGTTCGCCACTGGTAGTCAGTTGGGTATGCTGCTCATTTCCTACTTATTTCTCTGTCCACCTCTCAAAACCACTCCTTCGTGTTCAGGCGACACAAACGTTGTCCCTCATGTGGCTCCAACCAAACAACTCGTGATGGCAACTATCACGCATAGATAGGTTTAATGTGATGCGAAAATTTGAGGAATTCTACCAAATAACACAAAATGAAGTTAAACGAAATAGTACATACCGAGATACAAAGCCAGTCGACGGCATGCACTGAGAATGAGTGTCCGGTGTTGATGACTGTCCACAAGGAGATCATCACCATTTGGTGTGGCTGTTTTATGGGGACCGGAGGAGAATGAATGGGGAATATGTACAGAATCTGTAGACAGAGTCGATGAAGTTGGAGGCGAGGAGAAAAGGTTGAACAGAAGGCGAAGCAATCGGTCCCGAACAATCGAATCCGGGTGTAGACAGATGGCTTGGGTAAGTAGCGGAAGGCAGATCTGGATTGGGAGAGAGGAAGTGCAGTGAAAATGGAACTGGAAGCAAAATTGGCGGATCAGTGACTCCGAATCGCTTGATCAATGCTCACATCGATCAGATACGCCAAAATCAGATAAGGTACAAAATAATACAGGGGCACATGCATCCCCCCAGTACGGTCTCTAGTGAACCAGTGAACTCTGTCTCGCAATGGTTTCCATATTGGAAATGGGTGAAAGGAACATTTGTCTCATTCGTTGCACACCAAAACCAAAGGACCGTCTTCCTAAAGATCAAAGATCAAGTTGCTCCGAAACGGTAGAGTGGTACTTCCTACCAACTTTAACAGCCCGAACCAATCGAACTGCTGACAATCAAGTGAGGTTCTTTTGGACGCTCACCAAGTACGATTGTCGGAAACTTAGTTATTTTACCAAGATACTCTAGCAAAACGGCGTGATGACGGTGAATCGGAATGTTAAGATAAACTGAATACCACCCAGTCACAGGTTACATCTTAGTACCGGTCTAACTATAAGGAGACATGCGTGAAGTCACCCGAAATTGCCTTTGACAGATTGAAAAGAGGCACTTGATGTGTTGCATATTGCTTTTTGTTGGAACGAAGCTGTGCACTGCACTGTCGGGTGACCTTGGCCCGACGGTTGTCTTTAGGAGATTTTCTACCTGTTTCACAGTTGTAGGACTGTGGGAAGAGTGAGTATGAAGGGGCGGTTTTATTGAATAACCTTAAACGGAAAACCCTGTTGGCGTCTGCTATTTTGAACTACAAATTATGCTAAGATTCTGACTTACAAGGAACAAAAAGGGGCGCACAGCGCAAAAATGAGCGTTAAAACTAATTTTTGTCGCCATGGTGATGGGAGAACAGTTTACGAAGAAGCGTTGTTGCCACACCAACCCGGACACCAATGAATGCTGAATGTAGCACATGGACGCTTGTCATCCATGATGCCGAAGGAAGCCGGAATCGGGGGAATGCTACCCGGAAAGTGTGAAATAACGCGCTGATATCCCTGAATAATAATATACCATAAATAATCGTTCAGCTGTAACATGCTTTCGGTGCATAGCTGTCATGCCACCTGAAGGGTATACGTGGGCTGAGACTGCCTAATTGCCCAAGACCAGATAAGAGCAGTCGAGATGCCGGGGTTGGGCTCGAACCACGGACCTTCTGGTCAGTAAACTGGCACCTTAACCACTGAGCTCAAATGTCCTTGAAAGTGACTGCACGTATAGGGGAAAGACAAGAGGAAAAATATTCGACCTAGGCTCACAGTCTTGCCATCGTCGGCCATCAGTGGAAACGAAGACTCGAGCCGTTCCGAGACCAGCACAACGAAATCATCCAGAGAGGTGGTCAATCTGAAGGCGACGTCATCCGAATTGGCCGAAACAACACCAAGACGAGGGAGGATTTCCGTCATATGACGCTTAAATTCAGTTGATGTAGACCTAAATGAAAAACCAACAAAGAGAGCTTATCATTTGAGCGAAGGTCACGCCTGTGAATTCGAAAAAGCCTAAGTGCACCAGGTCAGATCACTAGCCACAGACAAATCCAACAACCGATCGAAATGTTTTCGACAAATACCGGTGATTAGCTTCGACCGATGGGGCTTCGAGCGTGGCTGTTGGTCGTTCATAAAATCAAAACGTGCTGCAGCTAATCGCATCCTCCATGTTCTCAGTGCAAACCCTGTGCCAGTCATAGGACTACTTTTTTCCAATAGAAGACATCAATCACTGTTGAAAATTAGGCCTTCACCACATTCTAGGAAGCGAGGGATTGCGGAGGAAAAGAGGAAAAAATATCCGGTCATCTTAGTTTGTTGTGAGATGGCACCGCGAAGAATAATTTTGTGCACCTCACGGTGAATTTCCAGCCAACTCACACTGGCCATAAAAGGTATACAGTAGTCAGGTTCAAATCAAATCAGGAGTCACCTCTGCAGCGTGTGCAGCAGTGCATATTCTCGGCTAAGCAGGGGTTTGATGCCTATCACGACGCTCACCTAATCTCAAGTATCCTACAGCATGTGAGTGCAATCCGTTGACGGCTACTTGGACAACAATAGTCAGATCATCCCACCAGGTCAACAGCTGGCTGGACCAAGAATCACATATTCTAGTCCATAGTCATCAGCCGCGTCAACGAGTTGATGAACGCGTAGGTCAGAAGTACACAGCATGAAACTGTTATTCAAAAGACAATCTTACTGAACCTTCTGTGTTCGAATGAGGAACCTCAGTGTCAGAATTCCGGTCGGATGGCCAGGGGAAACGAAATGTGAAAAGACATCCCATAGATCCCAAAGTTTAGCGAAAAAACTCACACTCCGGCAACACACTTTAACCGCATCAATATACCTATCTGACCGTTAGCGGAACGAGACAGGAGACCCAGATGAATCTCTCCCTCATGGTGTTCTTCAGATGAATGTGCTGTGTACAAAGACCGTCTCACGCTTCAGTTGGTGCGATAGTCTGGGTGGAAACACACTACTCAGTTGGAGGATATTAGCTGGGATTCGGCTGAGTCTCCTGCTAAAATCCATGAACCAATAAGCAGCTCAGAGAAAGGGTAGTTCCACTGGATCTGTGAAAATTCCTTCTGAGAAGTCATCACTTAAGGAGCCAGTCAATAATTGACTCCGTGATGTAGATCCCGTTATTGAAGGACGAGTGGTGCTATGTCCTGTCTCAGTGAGAGCTATTCAAACTACTGATCAGCCACTCGTGGCCAAATGGTTAAGTGTTCAACCAATGGCCGGAAGGTTGTGAGTTCGAAACTCTCTAAGGTTCGTGAGATGCGCATTGTTGATGAATCCCAACAAGGATGAAACAGTTGTACAGTGCTTCTCAGCATTTAAGCATAGATTGGTTTCACTGACAGGATAAAATCTCTATTGAAAGACAAATCAGTTTGCAAACGAGTGGTATTTCGCAAAACTACTAAGGGCAAAAAGACAACAGTAATACATGTGCTGTGCACCCCTGATTCTTGTGGAACCCTCGATATGTCTAGCAGATAAAAAGCGAAGACCCGAATCAATTAATTCAAACGACGTAGCAAAACACCTACCCATGCAAAACAGTGGTGTGCACCAGAAAACTTACCTAGGGCACAGAGGGTGAACCATTGCTAAATCAGTTTGGGAGGCCACATTCGAAGATTTGTCATCAGAGCTATTCGAATCGCTGAATCCATTTTCAACCACCTTGGTATTCGTGTCAGTCTGACGCACGAAACCCAGTCGTTTCTGTACAACCTCAGCATGTTCTCTGTAAAGGAGAGGAAGAGGGCGGGGGAGCGCGTTCGTCAACCTCAAACTGCCCACAACCGGTTTCTCCCTTCTTAAACTCACTAGGTAGACACAGTCCCCCATGTTTCTGTCAACCTTAGGATCTATTTAAACACCAATTTGCGAGTAAGATGGTGGTAGCGAGAGACTCAGCTGAATCTCAGCTGAAACCAGCGGTTATGATACCCTTCAACTGACTGTGCTGCACAAAAGCCACCCAGTTGGTATGATATTCGAGATATCGTAATATTCAGTTGTCTAGACGTAACACGCTACTCATAAGGTTGTTGAAAGCTCTTCGAAAGCGCACCACCGGGTAGGCGCATTCCCCGAGTTTCCGTCAACCTTATGCTCTACCTGGACCCAAATTGGACAGATTTCGACAAATACTCCAGTTTGCAAAGGAATTTGGTTTCGACAGGAGACTAAACTGAATCCAGGTGCATCTCTCGTTTATGATGGCCCGCTTCAACTGAATGCCCTGCACCGGGCCTCCTCGTGTTTCAGATGGAACGATATTAGAGACATTGTGATACGTTGTTGTCTACACTTTACACACTCCTCGACAGCGCACCACCGATTTCACCCTTCCACTTCGGGCTCACCAAGTGGGCCCAGTCCCCGAGCTTCCATCGCCCTTATGTTCTATTGGAACCTATATTGGACGGAATTTCACAAATACTCTCATTTGCACCCCAACTTGGTTTTAAAGGGAGACTCAAATAAATCCCAGCAGAATCCCTCTTTTATGATATTCTCCAACAGACTATGCTACACAAAGGCCGCCTAATGTTCCATGTGGGACTATATTCGAAATATCGAAGTACGTTTTGACAGACACCAGTAGCAGGTCACCGAAAACGCCGACAGCTTTTATGCTCTTCAAGTAGAGCATAAAATTCTCTAAAACTCGAGGATTACACCTACCTGATGAGCCACAACAACGAAACCGGCACTGGACAGTACTTAGCAATGTTATAAGTAGCATGTTATACCGATATCTTCAGTGGCGTATGAACTGAAACATGAGGCATCTTTATGCAGTACCTTCAGTTGTGCGATATCATGAACCAAAGATTCAGCTCGGATCTAGCTGAGTTTCCCGGCAACACTAAGTCAATTTACAAATTCCGGACAATATAACAGCGGAACGAATGACAGTGCGTGTGAATTACACTATTTCCAGTGTGTCTGTCCTTTATCAAATTGAGTGTGTACTGGTTGTTCGAGTACCTAGCTGGAGTGCAGAAGCACTGTGGAGCTACAGGACATACCAGAGACGAAAAAGAAAGTTCTCTCGATTTGCAAGCATATTGCGTAACAGAACTGAATGAGATAAGCAGGTTCCGGGTAAGAGTGCAACGTTTTGGTTCCGGTATCTAATTGCTAAGTACACATTGAGTATATGCTAAAAAGTCCGATCTACAACAAACACGGTGCAGTGCATTGATATCTGGATCTGTTTCATATTACACATATAAAACCTGGTCTTTGGGTGCACTGAACACTATTGATGGGTGGGGGGGTAATGCTATGTTGAGACCAACTGGCTAGTTATCAACCCCAGGGAGGAGAGACGTCAATCCCACTGTGAACTGAAGGTGATCAACATAACTAAAATCGGACAAAATAAATTGGTCAAATATGTCTTCCACGTCCAGGGGAGGTGCAAATTAAACGAACCAAGAAAGCCGAATTAATGCATATGGCCTTCTATACCAACCAGCCATCGGAAAGTCTGCAGGTGACTGCACCCAGAAAGCTCTGATACGGGCAATGTGTTGAAGCAAAACCCAACTAGGTGATAGGCAAGCTCTGGGCTCCTAGTAATTTATCTGCTCGTACCACTTGTAGGTCACTTTGGTGCTTACTCCCAACCTGATTCCTTACGGACTATCACAGCACACACGCCTAGCAAGCACACGTTGTATGGTGGATTATTAGGCATCCACATGTGTACAATAACGTACACTCGTCTAGCCGTTCACTAGTCCTATTGACAGCCCCATTGAATTACTAGGCGGATAGGTGTTAGCCTAATCCAATTATTAATCCAACCCGAATGCACTAATCTCTACCACCTACGGACCAATTCTCGCTGAGATTACACATTCAGAAGTGGGTGGTAAACCAAACATGGTAACCTGGTTAATCGATTCCAGACTGCTGAAAGGACTGTTCTGTTAACACGTTTCCATGAAAGCAGGGACAGACATCTCAGTGGGTTGGGTTTTTTTAATTGTAGCTTCATACCCATGAATAACAGAGTTTACAAAGCCGAAGATGTATTTTTCACATTGGAAATGAAATGTTTGCTGAAAAGGAGTTTGTCGTGAGAGAGAATCAATTATGAAATATCAAAAATTCCTAGTCGCTTCGAGGTCAGTGCAGATACATCCATGGAGAAGTAGGTCCGTAGGATTCCGTGGTGAAACATGCAGCAATACCAGGTGAACCACTCGTTTACGATTGACCGTCTAAACTGAATGTGCTGCACTAGGCCGCCTTAGGTTTCAGTTGGTACGATATGCAAGGTATCACAATACGTTGTTGTCTGGACCCAAGGGGGGTGAAATCGGCCGTGGGCTGTCAAAGAGTTCTCAGCAACCTTATCAGTAGTGCTTTACGTCATGGAACAATACTTTTTTAAAAGTGATAAGACAGTTGCTTAGCGGTAGTAGTTAGTAGTGAAATCTCGGGCGACGAACCTGGTTTACACAGCAGGCCACCTACGCGACAGTACATA
Organism: Opisthorchis felineus; assembly: GCA_004794785.1. Lineage (NCBI taxonomy): Eukaryota > Metazoa > Platyhelminthes > Trematoda > Opisthorchiida > Opisthorchiidae > Opisthorchis > Opisthorchis felineus. Next base: position 147,347 of record SJOL01005422.1, read on the forward strand.
CATACCCGAAGTTATTATACGATCCAGGTCTGAAGGATATTCAACTTGAAGCTGGTTGAACGGATATAGTTTTCATCCTGATACTACGGGTATAACGAAACTTCCCGTTATTTGAGGGCAACAAACTTCTGAAGGGCGAGGTTTTGAAGTCTTACCATACACAATGAATACTATCATAAAAAGTACGTACGCCGATAGAGTGACTCAGAACCCAAAGATAGGTGACGCTGTCCATTCGGACACATTATCACGTCTACTTAACTTTATGTGGTCACAACAGGGGATGAGACAAGACATCTGACCACATGGACAATTGATCGACTGGATCACGACCGTTATATTTAGACATAGACCACCTCATCACTACACACGCAAGGTTATACGATACGCCTCTTCGAGAAAACACGTTCATGAGATAAGAAAAACCGAATGGATGTTTCCTCGTGAAGGGGGACGCGAACACGAACTAGATTGTACATTTCTGTCCCGGAGCAAGGTACTTGTACCAATTGTTTCAAGCAGCATTTGTGAGTGCGCAATTGGCTTTGGACTCCGGTTTAGAGGAATGCACAAAATCCAATAACGTTGCAATTCCGCGACTGAGACATACCGATGCAGCTCCTTGAAAGTACACAGTAACCGTCGCTTCCATGTATGTTGGATTAACTCTGCGCCATGGAGCGGGATGCCTGAACAAGAGAGTCTATTCTAATCTGACTATAAAAATAACGGTTACTATTGAGAAGAATGTGGGTAGCCCAGGTGGCGTATAGCCGTTGGTTTGTCAGCTGAGCTGAGCTGAGCAATTTGACTGCAAACGTTTCATCACCGATCGAGGTGACATCATCAGTGCGCTGTTAGGAAGCGGAGTGTAACAAAGCGATGAGCCGGTGGTTGTGCGTTGAGCACTGTTGTGTGTGTTAATATACGTGCTGCTAGCCGGGGGTTGACCTTGGAACACGACTGATTGTTCGGCAGAGTGGTTGCATTGGTTCATCTGTTATCCCATGTTCTGATTGGTCGGTGACCTCGTGACCTTTGAGAGGCAGCTTCGTCCGGCCTCACTATTCTCTACTGGCATTATTACCACAACATATTCTGACAAACGAACTATGAGTCTACCTTCAGCAAAGTGATCGATAGGCCAAATCAAGTCAGGAGGGGCCTACTGGAATTGCAAGGTGAATTAACAGTGCTTGCGACATCAATCGCTCGAAATAACTGTCGATTAATGCGTCCGGGTCAACGGTAAAGTGCTCACCAAACATGCTTCTCCCTCTTGGTGGGCAATTCAGCCGTATCAGGACCAGGAAACCTTTCCATTTCAACTTTAGGGGGGCAGTTAGTCCGGAGCAGAGAACCAAGTGGAAAAAAGCCGTAACACCTCTCCCTTAAAATTGTCTGCTCGATAGGAAAGTACCTGTTGAAGTATTGCAGGACTTCACCCTTTCTCCATCTCGACTGATCCTGTCAGGCCCTCGTGCTTTCTTCGGGTGGCATGGCAGCTAGGCGCCAAAAGGGTGTTAGATCTGAGCTATATCGAACTGTCTTACAATTTGTCCATTCCGTTAGAGATCACATTTTTGTTTGACTGTGAGGAATAGGGATATGTAAATTTATTCTCAAATTGCTGAAAGTTGATAAGTAAAACTGAATTGTAAGTTACAAACTGCAGAAAGTCGAAAAACTACCAGCGCTCAGGGCATTTTTTATAATTCCATTTGGCTCCGTGTGACAGAAAACGGGCGTCTGATAAATGTTTATCATGACGGATCAATTGGCGATCAATCAATCAACGAGAGACCTATTTCACATCGGGAGGTTATTCCGGTCTTTAAGACCTGATCGATGTGTTACCTTGTCCAAGCAGTAGTCTGATGGAGTTCGAATAGAAATCATGGAGCGTGACGGCAAAAGCTGCTGTTGATTGTGATATTTGATTGCTGTTCGCTTCGACCGAACGTGTATCGAGGAGCAACGAACTAGCAGCTAGCATTTGAACTAGTCAGATTTACATGTTATCATGTTGCCCGCACTTCCAGCCGACCACATATGGTGATCTGATCAGAAATCATTGTTTGTTCTAATTTCCGTACCATAAAACTCGCTAACAGACCTACGGAACATTCTGAGCATTCAAACCGGCAATATGGTCCAAACTGAAACGATAAACAATCCCAAAAAGTAACCAACCGGAGGCAGTTGTCCAGGAAGTGACAACAGAAGCACGCCTTGGCGACTTATTGAATTTGGGGAAACAAAACTTAATGGCCTCAACCAAGTAACGCCCTATGAGGGAGTGCCATCACCATGGAAGTGTTGTAGTTCGATGCACAGCTCTTCCAAACAAAACCTCTAAGATCAAAGACGTGCAAAGTTTGCAAATACTGATACACACAAATCCCTCATTCGCGGCCACTCACTGGAGGGCTAAAAAAGGTAACTAACGAGAGAGAAGCCACGGATGAAGGATACGGTTTCCAACACGAGAAATGATAAGTATAAATGTATGTTAAACAGCAAAACAGACATGCTACAACAACGGATAAATCAGCCTCGTTCTGGTCTCCAAACGTTTCGTTACACAACATTGCTGTCTTGACCCGACTGTGACTATGCGGAAGTGAGATGAACTGCTGCCTGGATGATCGCTGACGGAGCCATCCCTCTGTGTTACCGCCTTTCGCAATTCGTTTTCAATAATTTACTGATCCATTATTAATTGAACATGACAAACGCCGGTCAAATAGGCAATAGTCTGACATGTTTTGCCGTTTACAATTTGCCAAACTACCCCCAGGTATTCACTCATCAGTATGGATGTCTTCATCAGTGTCATGTTTTGCAGCAACCAACTGCATGTTGTGTGACAGCCGTTCTGACATTGTTCGCACCCCAGTGAACTTTAACGCATATGCAAACGGGTGGTCGCATCGACGATAATCCCAAATGGTAGCTGTACGGATTCTACAAATCGAATTTGCGCAATCACAACAGCATTGATGGGGACCACAGAAATATGAAGATTCAGGTTTTTCACGAACCGATCGGTCCGAGTAATCGGCTAGCTCAAAATAACTGCCACCATAGTATTGCAAGGTTGACTAAGGCTTGTATGTTTGTTACCGAGAGTGCAGAATTGCAGCCATTGTTGTCAACGTCGCCAGCGTTCACAACTATCAGGGTCAAGCCAGCTGGTCGGACAGGTGTTCGATTCGTATCAGTTGGCACCTAGATCACAAAGTATACCGAATTCATCTATATCGTGTCGCGCCAACATCTGAACGAGGATGAAAGCACAAATACTAACGGCTATCGTCTGATGGTAACATTACCAGTCCACTTAACACACCCATGTCAGAATGACCATCATCATCATCGACAGCAACACATCACTGGTAAACACTGGCTAGTAAACACACTAGCTGTGATACGACGATGAGGAAGAATTGCTCCAGTAAAGAATGAAAAGGAAGGGGAAGGGTGGGGACCTATTATAGACAACCTTAAGCTTGATTGGTTGTCGAGTTTCCGAAAATGTCGAATAGCTAATTCACGAGGCACCCAATGGAGACCAGCTGTGCGGTTCAGGAAATGAGGACTGGCTACTAATCAGGGACATGAGTGTATGTCACCAGTAAATCCTTCTGGGTACAAAATATGAACGTTGTGTGCCAACTGCCAACAGAAAGAACTTTCATAACTGCCTGTCCAGTAGAGCTGAGGCATACGTTTATGATGGGTGCACAAAAGACCATGGAAACGAGCCCACTATTAAGATGAGTGACACACGTAAGAAATCCGAATACAACCTTCTCGCGGTTGTGTATCCGTTCGTATCCAGTCGTTACATAATCCAACACAGCAAACAACCAGCCAGATACACCGCAAACAGTAGGAACGACAACACACACTCACCGTTCGAGACAAATCAGCTGGTTTCGCCAATTCTGAGCCTGAATGACCAGTTGCGCATTTTTTGATTCCAGGAGAACAACCTGTTGTTGCAGTGATACTAGTTCCTCCAGCTGAAACGAAATGGAGCGGGAATAGAATCAAGGATTGGAGAAAAAAGGAGATTTATCCAGGAGGAATATATCATATACCGAGCATAAGTAATAGGCTTGCATGGAATGACTTTCGAGGTGGTACAGTTAGAACCTATACTTTTCACAAGCTCTAGGCCATTATTTATTACTAGCTGAGACCACACATCCCACGTCATTATCATTGAGAGATATACCAGATGAGAACATTAGTGCCCCACTGCTATGCGACCATGTCAGTCTGTCTGAACAAAGCTTTATAATAGAAAAAAGAAATGAGGCTGGGAGGGGGACTTGGGACTAGCCTATCACAAACATATGAGGTGCCCACACGTGGAGTACTCAGTCAGAAAGTGACAGCACGAACGCCACTGACATCAGTGAGCCGGCATTTCGTTTAGTGTCCACTTGACTCTCCCTGTGCTTGACGCACAGGGAGAGTCAAGTGGACCTCATCTTGAAAGGTGAACAGCACCAACGGCACCCAAACTTTCCGTAACCTCTTTTATTACATTTATCACCTTTTATTACCTCCAAGTTTCCACCACCTCGAATTAGGTACCGAGAAAAGCGCTCTTGTCGGCAGGCAGCGACTTGGCATACGTAACACACGGCCCAGCCAGCTTAGCTTGCAATGCTGGATGCGCTTTGAGAGGAGCACCCTCTGCACCATCTAAAACCCGTCTCTTGGTCACCTCATTGCACATTCACTAGCCCCAGCCGATTCCAGCAACAGTTTTGAGACATCATTGGTCAAAGACTTGAAGCTGTCTCAGATTCTCCGCCCGAAGTGGCCGAGTCTTACAGTAGCACAACAATACAGCACGCACTGTAGTCTGATTCACACGTCCTTTGAACCCCAGTGAGATGTCTTTTTGACGTCCCAAGTGGGCCAAGTCGATAAGGAGACAAAAGTCGGGGGCGTATAATTAGATGAAGATAACCGCGCCCCAGTTTACTGGCTAATGATGCACCGGGCATTAAACCAAGGTGGGGTGCTTGAATCTGCCTAGAACCACAAGAAATCCTTAGAGCAACCCAGACCACCCACACGGTAAACGCTCTCAAACATATCAAGAAGCTTGAAAACTACTTTTTGCTGAAAAATAGGAGACTTAGACAAATTAGGCCTAGGCAGCCATCCTAAAGGACAACAGGTCTTGAGCCACTAATGTAACCAATGCGGATTATTCAATTGAGTCGGAGAACAAACACCAGCGGGTAATTTACTTGATTCCGAAATCGCTTCGGATCTTCTGCGTCCATTATTATGGAACTTGCCTCATTATCAAACGGATTTTTCCGCATGCCACCAACAAGGTCCGTGACCGAATCCAGGACGAGATGCGGGGACGAGATAGCATCGGTTGGTGTTGTTGACCAATAAGATCGGAGCAGACAGAGTAGACTCGGTGGTTTAGGCAAATTTACTCCAACCTAGCAAAAGAGAATTTGAAGAAAGCACGATGCGTAAATGGCTCTGATGCAATAATCGTCAGGGAAACCATGTGCATCATCCAAAAATATTGATCCGTACGAAGATAGCACGGATGATTCTTAGCTTTAACCGGCAAGACCAGGGCAGGTCAAAAGATTTTGTGTCCTCACACCAATTGACTAAGTATACGCTAAAAAGATGTGTTTCTACAGACTAATTGAATAGTATAAAAGGTCGGAACGTACGGCAAAATTGATCACGACACAGACAGGACAGTAGCCCACAACCGTAAAAACAATTTGACCATATGTGAGGACACTGAAAAAATTGACAAAGTGACGTATACTCCAGATAAGTCCACATAAAGGTTAAACGCATCTTCCAGCGCGTCCAACACACAGTCTTCGATCATACTCATGGTACTACATAAGTTAACCGAAAATCTATCGAAGGCGGCGATACCAACGCCGGCCTGCTCGAACACACTTCTGAAAAAAAACAATAATTTATTTCTGAGAAGAAAACGAACGTCTCATTGTCATGGGTACAGTATTCGCCGCGAAATACTGGTCCGTTCATAAAGAACGTTGAAAACATTCAATTATGTATTGCGCACAGACAAAATAGTAACCAGTGATGAAGTTCATGGATTGTTCGACAAACAGAGTGAGAGAGGACATTCCAAAGAGAACACGTGAAAGAAAATTGACTTATACGAACGGTGTACATCAACAAACAATAAATAATCCTTCAGTTGTAACATCCTTTCGGTGCCACTCGAAGGAAGCACGACGGCTGAAATGCTGTCAGGATACCCAAGCCTAAACAGGAGCAGTCGAGATGCCAAGGTTGGGTTCGCGCCCTGATCACTGAGCCATCTCGAGCTCAAGATTTAGTTCCGTCTAGATATAGCCTGTATAGCCGAATAGGACACACCACACCAACGACCACTGGCCCTACTATTCACACGTCAGCAATGAACAAGTGAAGAGAATGTCAGCATTTGACCTAGTTCTGTTGTGTTACGTTAGTGAGTTGCACTCGAAGGTAAGCATTTCAACTCCCGACTTGCCGAGACAAATACGGCCACACCGCATGTAGTTCGTTTTAGCCAGTTCTGTTCGTCCACACTGGCTGTGAGTTCGTCCATACTTAGCATCATTCAGTCGAGTAGCGGAACGATATCAAACGACGGTCTTGCTATGCTTCGCAACAGTATTCATCAGGGCAATTTCTAAACCTCGCGCTGGATTGAAACAAGCACATTTAGACTAGGCAATTTTCGTCTTATATGACAAAACTTCTGGAGTATGACGTGAAAAAAAAAACAGGTGCAACAAGACTAGAGGATTTGTCAGTAAAAACCAGTGGAAGAACACATGGAGGACTGAGAACAACTAAAAGTTAGAAAGATCCCAGGACAGTAACTTAAAAATGAAGAACGCTGCCAATCAGGAGGGCGACTATTCGACAACCAGTTGACTGGAAACGTAACACTGCAGGGACAATCAATGCCAGTCCGTTCATGTGAATCTTTACGCCCAAATCGATTTCGGGAAATCCTAGTAAACATAATAAGGTTAGATAACGAACGAAGGTGTAAATGCTACAACCAGGCGGAATTTGGTGGCAAAAAAAAACGAAAAAAAAACTTTGGAAGGAATCGCCGTATTACTGCCGTTTCTTGCAATAGGGACCCGTTTTTCGGACTTCCTGGACTTAACTTGGACGTCTTCAAATGAAATTCGCGGTGCTAGGAACTCCCAAGTTCCATTGTTTAGGTGCATGCCTCTTGTTTTTTGAGGTTGTGCACCCGGGTTTTACTGATATCGAAGCTGATGGTCATAGATGTGTGGTGCCACAAGTACGAGAGATGACTGACGATCTTGAAAACGTGTTACTGTCGATTAAAAGGTGCTGGGATGACGTTACAGTCTAACGACAAAACCGCGAAGTTCCGATAGAATGGAAATAAATACTCGAACGGAGTTGAATCTGCTGTACAGCTGAGCTCTAGATAGCTCAGTGGCTAAGGCGAAAAATTACTGTACAACGCGTCGTATGTCAAGTGTATGAAGCGACAACATTCTGGAAATTCCGACATCTGGATGCGACACTGGCAACCGGCAATCGGCAGATACTGGATCATGATTAGCTGTTGGGTTCACACTTTCGGCCAATCAGAGCTCGTGGTATCGGTGCAGAATTCCGCCAAACAGACACGAACAGCAAATAGTGAGAGGAGGGCAGGCCCCCTCCCCATAATACAACTTTGTTAGACACGTAATCAAATACGGTTGCACTAGAAGGGTAGAATCATGCTTAAGGACGATATGAAATTGGCTCAGCTCTTGTGTACTTGAGACATTCAAGTACACATGAGATAAGGAGAAAAACGCCGAATAAACTCACATCTCACCATACGACCGTAGAAGGGAGTATGGCTACAGAGACAGCCTTTAGGAGAAAGGTACTGCATGTTGAACATACTATCCAACTTCATACTTCACCTTCGCGGTGTCTTCGTATGCTCCGTCACGGTTGACCTGCCCGCACTTTGACTGATACAGTCAGTTGGAAACATGCTACAGTTAAGACCTTAGAAAATTCACGGCGAAAGGCTATTGAGACCTGTAGTGCCAGGTCTTCCATGCAACTTGTTTTGGCAGTCGAGCGAACAGGATGCCACCTAGACAGTTATTACTTTTAGATGCTCTCTGGAGTAATCATCTGCTTCGGATAGCCCCTTGCTGAAAAGTACAGCTAAATCGTAGCATTCGAAAACCACGCAACCCAAGCACGTGACATTTTAACCCCATATCCTCAGCACCACATAGTAGTCAGGTAGACGATAAATCTAGTTCACGGATAGGGAAACCGACCCCATGGTGAGCGGGAGATCCGGAAGGTGAACTAAGGGGCCCAAAGACAAGGAGGAAGTTTCATGTGTGGTGCCAAAGTTAAACGCAGTAATATAGATAGAACGAGATTTCTCCAGAATATTCTTGCTTCAGTAAAATCGAGGTTGCGCATCTTCTTGGTGGCAGTAGAGGGTGAAAGCAGTAACCTGGGTGGACGAGCTTAGTGGTCCAACAAAGAGAGAAACCGGGTTCTCCGGTAAGAAAAGATACCACGACCTGGCTCCAGCAACTCAACCCCAGTTAAACTAGTAATGGAGGCACGAGTTCGCGTCGACACTTTGGCGAACACATCAAGTAGCCAGAAGGCGCACGACAGATCCACTCGCTGGTTCCAAATTACCAATAGTGGGAAAACGGATTTTCCTAGTAGTTCGACGGTTGAAGAGAGGTCGTCACACGGCTACAAACTAATGAGAACGAACTAATAGGAAGTGAATCAAAGATTCCCGTAGAGTCGTAGAAAATACAGCGACAAAAGAACGTTTTCGGTAATTACTCCTCTAGTCGATACAATCACAAAGTCGTAACAAACAAAATTCAGATTCAAAATGGGACGGGCTATCAGTTTCTACATCACGATCCGTTTAAAAAGTCAATAACAAGATTATATATAGTCAGTATGAGTAGTCACGTGGTACAGTTAAGCTGTCACTCTGTAGATAAAATTGCACTTTACAACCACGCTAAGTGTAGTGTGAACACGAACCTATTTTAGATGCAGAGGACAGGGTTTTTTTATCCTGACAGTAATTGACTCTGTTGCAGTTAAGATATTGCTTATCTCTCGCCGTTCAGCTGCAACACCATTTCGGTGCCTGGCTGCCATGCCACCCGAAGGAAGCGCGGAAGCTGGGATACTGTCAGGTTGCCTAAGCCTAGACAGCAACAGTCGAAATGCTGATGTCGAATTTGAACAACGAACCTTCCGGTCGGTAAGTTCGCGCCTTAACCACTGAGCTATCCCGAGCCGTTGATAGAATCGTCAGAACCTTGTAGAACTTGGAAACTTGTGCATCAGCCCTTTGCTAAGCGAGGCTGGATAGTGGTCTCGAGCCTGTTCTGCCAAGCGCCTTGTTGTGTCGCAAGGCACCAACTGAAGAATTACACAACACTCAAGAGCGCACTGAAGATGTTTCCTCTAATGGTGACGAAATGTCTGCAAATCAGTTGCCAAACCCGGCAAAAAGATCAACAGCCACCTGATCAATTATCAAAGAATTACACATGTACATATCAGTCTCGCATAAGAAGCTTATCTTTCAGGTTGAGATTCACCACAGTTTTTTAAGGAAATTGGCTCGTTGAGTAGCAAACAGAAATGCCACCTACAGCAAGCGTTTTAGAACACCTGCTCAGCTGCAAAGTCCCTCTTGAAAGGAAGTCATATAAAAATACGTTTCTTCTGTACACTCTGTATCGGTGTTCCCTATCAAAGACACTGCGTCGCCAAAAAGTGGAATATTATACTCAATGGGTCCGCGTTATCCAGTCCGGTTCATGAATGAGTTCGGGTTGTCCTGGCACAATGTTACCTTTAGGAATAAATTGCGATGACTGACTGAAGGAAAACTTATCACAGTTCGAATCAATCCACCGCCTTAATGAATAATCACATCACCACTGATTCCACGAATGCTCTTTGAGTGCACGCGTGTTTACAGGCCGGAACTAATGAGGGAGGTCTTGTCCCTAAGGTTTGTTCTAACTTAACTTTTGAAAGCGGATTGAGCCCTGTAATTTACTCAAATCTTAAACTATGGTCGATCTTTCAGAGTTTTGGAGGCAAGCTTATGAGGATATCCGCAACTCGATGAAGTCAGCCGATACGCGATTATTTATTGAGGTAGGGAACAACCGATGGGAGGAACAAGACTTTCCCTCTCTATGGGTGGGAAGTAACCCCAATGAAAACAAATGGTCCGTCAATACGAGGCACCGCAAAGTTATCAAATCCATAAGAGACTAGCCAGGGAACTCGGTAAGGCAAAAACAATTGCAAGGTGTGAAAGTAGAAACGAAAATGGTTTTTCTGTTCTCAATTCGGAAACACAATAATTTCCGACAGACTGTGTGAAAAGACAGGATGGTTAGGACGGTTTGATTACCATCAATGCCTGGCTTGTAGAGTCCAGAATTCGATGCGGTCAGTTACTGAAGAGTACACCTGCAATTCATGCAGTAGGATCTCTTACAAGGTGATGTGTACAAAATCGATAGAACCAATCGAATTTATTTAAGGATACTAAGCACAAGGCCGTAACAGCGCATCCAAAACTCGTTATCAGTCTTTCGGAAGGAACATAAACTAATGGCATAGATTTTCCAGTGAACGTTATGCAAATACACGTTAGTTGGGATAGCAATCATTTAATGGTCTTGGAAAAGTAAACGTTCCCGACCAATTTCATGAAAAATCAATCAACCAATCAATCGCAGTATCAAAGAGGCTTAGGAGAACCGCATTGATTACCATCGGAGATTTGTACATCTATTCCAAAGACCTTGAAGAAGAAACGTCCAGAATTGAGAGACACACCGATTCTCCCAGTGATTGTTCCTTATTGAAGAACTACTAAATCAACACAAAGGACCTGAAAAGACTCGCAATTTCTGCGCTACCCAGCTAGATTCAAATAAGAATGATTCACGAAGCTAAAAATTTAAAAAAAAAGTCCTGCTAGGTGATCAAAAACGATAACACGTTCAAATGCAAAACCCTTTAGACGCCTAGCCGTCATGCTAGCCAAATGAAGCAGAGGGCTGAGATACTGTCAGGTTTCCCAAGCCTAGAAAGGAGCAATCGAGATGCCCGGGGGTTGCGTTAGAACCACAGACCTTCCGGTTAATGAATTCCTACCTTAACCACTGAGCTATCTTGAGCTCTTATGCAGTAACACTTAGTCTAGCAACCCGACTTAGTCACCGTTGCATACACCGTCTCCCAGTGGAGTAGAATCTTGAAGAATGCATCTGCAAATCTTTTCATGCACAAACACTTTAACGACTCAATCGACATTTCACCTTATCTATGCTACAAGGTCGGGAAGCATTATATTAGTCTCGCCGTAGCTGAAAACCATCAACAGTGCTCATCAAATATTTAGGGGGAATCGAACCCACGTTCGATCAACTGGTAGCTGACCACGAGTGGTTGATTAGCAGTGTGATTAAAACTATGATTACTAGGATATAGTACCACTATCCTTCAGGCAGGTAGTTCAAGTGACGCGATCCAAATTTGGCTAGTTGGCTGTTTTTTCGAATGTTGGACTACTTGGATGGGAAACTCATTCGAATGATGGGATTTCCGCCTTAAAGTTGCTTCAGGTGTGCTGGTGATTCGGAACAAAAATGAAACCAGTGCACAAGGCTTCTCGGCATATACACATGGGTGAAACCTCGACTAGAACTTTGGGATCACCTGATTCCCCAAAACCCTGAATGGTCTTATGATAAGATTGGTCCATTTACACTGCTTTATCCGAAGCAGTATTAGTGACGTGCCCAATCCACTTCAAACACAAGTTAATTTAAGCCAGAATTCCCGTCAACCAGGGCCCAGTGATCCAACAAACAGTCCGGTATCTTGTCCACCCAACTCACTGCATGAAAAAGCTCCCTGTCAAGTTGTGTCACTTAATCCTATCCACTGATGCGTCACCAGTTGCAAACCAACCGGCTACAAGTCTGTTACGGAAATCTGTGTGCTGCTACAAATCACATGACAAAGAGATTAAAAAATTCACAAAACTATCATTAAACGTGACACATTTGATCGAACAGTGAAGACACATGACTACAGATAGTAAAAAGCAGCAGCTGATAAGCCAGTAACGAAAAGCATACCAATCAACCGGACTGGCAGCGAAAACTTTTGATCCATTTACCTGTTCCCAGGATTCAACGTCCTGCAGACCGACAGATTCAGACTCTTCGGAAAACTGAACCGCGGTAATACGGTAGTTGTTGTGTAAGAGATAGTCGTTGATGAGCACAGCTAGGGCACGGAATTCGTAAGGACGGATATCTTGTGGTTGTGTGCTCGGTGGCTCGTAGAAGTTATTGTCAGGATCTAAAGAATTGAAGCAAACGGGCGAACGGTATGTAAAATTCCCAAACGAAGACTTTGAACAGTATGGGTTTTTCTTGAATGACAACGAATTTTAAACGGCTACACTGACATTTGGGTAATCTGCTCGAGTCGTAGAGAACACCGAACAAGCAGTGGGGAATAAAACAACACCTATGTCAAATTAAAAGGACACAATTTCGGTTCATTTATCCACCAGAGATAGTTACATAAAATTAAGACTTCATGAATGTTTCGACTGCGTGAACAATATTCAGAATACGAGCTCCAGATAGCTAAGTGGTTAAGGTCCGTGGTTTGAACCCTACCTCAGCATCTCGATTGCTCCTGTCCAGGATTGGGCAACCTGGCAGTATCTCAGCCTTCGTGCTTCCTTCGGAGAGGAGGGAAGGGAGAGGAGGGCACCAAGAGAATGTGATAGCTGGACGACGCGACGATTATGAGAAAACGGAGGTAGGCTGGGCTGTCTCTCCGAAACAAGCTAGCAGCTTATACTAGTAATTTCACTCACCCATCGCCGGCTCCGAACATCCCGGGATTTCATGTACCCCTCTTCGAGTATGTCACACCCTATCTCCTTGGCTAGTTTCAACTGCATGGCAAATTAAAAAGACAAAATGGAGCCTACTATATCATATTGTTGTGTTGACCGGGGAGATCAATTCAACGGCCCACCAAAACAGGTCCCCACATGAGAGAGTTGACTACCGAAACCGGTTTTAAATGATCAACTAGGAGTGGTGTCTCTAGAAAGCGACGACTAATGGATTACACCCTCCCCCTTATGGAAGTGAACAGTCTTAGAAAACCGAAAATCATTCACTCCGAGAGTATGCTCGCTCCTCGTGGGAAGATGAAATAAGCCTCATTTGCCAAATGGTCTAAAACAAGTTGTTTGCTTTTAAGTTTTCACTGAATAATACTTTATTGTGACCAACTAAGGAAGTGAAGTCTGAATACATTTTCAAAGCTCCTGAAGTCTACACGGAATATCCTTAATCGACGAACGAGCTGATAATCATATATTGGCATTCGTATATCGAGTACTACATACAATGACCCCTCCAAGAAGAGTTACCAAAGAGAGGCCCCTTTAGGGAGAGTTAGTGGAGATCTTTCCGTCAGACTTCTAGGAGTCTTCCTGTGCCAGAAGACGGCACTCCAATCCCCCTAGAGTTAGTTATTTTACTCCTTAGAGAGTGAGCCAAGAGTCACATGACGTATCTGAATCATGTCAGCTATGAGATACAAGGTAACACGCACCGGGCCCGTGAACCATTTGAAAAATGTCCAGTTCAGATAACTCGACCGAATTTTGGTCGCAAATCTAGAATTAAGACTTTTTTGCCGCTCGACAAATGTTGGGGTTCATGTTATATTGCGAGGAACATCCAGCTTACATTTATCCTTCCCAGCACCAATCTGGGGTCAACAGTTGACATGTTCATATTCCAGCTGGTGGTGGACCGAATTTTGCGAGACAGAATACAAATAAGTCCAGATGGAAGTTGTTGCAGCTCTTGCAAACCATTGTATAGCTGAGGAATCCCTATTCACTACCTCCTCCTGTCGATGTGTAAGACGGCGAGAGTGTGTCAAGCGATTTAACCAGGTTGACGGGGAGCTGGCTAAACCCTGGTGTCAAACCAACAACGGCAAGGGCATAAATCAGCTCTGGTTGGCTGGACGGGTGAGACTGCCTTCGGAATCCAATGGCAATGCTGACGTTCCTGATCACCTGTTCTCTGTATGTTCTATCCTACCTTGTAGGTTGCTCTTGGTTGTGCAAAGGCTAGAGGTGCATTCGGTGGCGCTGGGTCAAACACATAACGGATCCACACAAAACTCCAATGATAATTTTTCTAAAATGCAATTCCGTTCGTGATACGACGTCCCCGGAAGGTGATGCATCATTTGCTGACCCAGCGGCTGGGGTAACCAGAAAGCAAACCGGGGTTCCCGACGTAAGAAAGAAGCCCCTCATAAGTCGTTGGAATGTTCGTGTGCAACTTCAGGCTCCCACCCAAAGAATTTGCATGTGAGTTCTTTACGAATATCGATCATATATTAGCTTTCTTTCGGAGAACCCGTTACCTGACTCTGGTCCACGATCAATACAGGACCCTGGCTTTATCACGGCGGACCAGCGGACAACTCGAGCACCTAAAGAGTTGCGAATGCTGTAACTAGCCGCTGCAACAATGTACTCAGTGCCTGGGATCCAGTAACCCCAAGACTTGTGGTGGCTGGTTCCAAAGGGATCCACCCGAACTTGAGTGTAGCAGCTGTTTAGGTCCCGCGCCAGTATCGGACTCAACCGTAAAGGACGAGTTCGATGGACAATTACAACAGGCGGTCAACAGGACCTCAAGAAAAGATTCTTTGAAAGTAGCCGGTGACCGGAACGCCCGAATTAGTGGACGACAACACGTACCATGTGCCTGGCCGGCTTGGATTGGGTCGGTGCTGTGAGAGCGACGACAAGCTCATAAACTTCATCTCACTTAAACAGCTCGTTTTCAGTACCCTGGAAAGGGCTTACTGACGTGGTACTCGAACAACGGACTATATTCTGGTGCGCGCGCGACGGGACTCATCGATGAAAAATCATATAGAGGTGCGGATTCTAGAAACGGAAACGGTACAGATCACACGCTTGTGCAAGCCAGGACTAAACTCTATCTCGCCGCTAGGCGAAAATGTTCTCCAAAGTGCGACAACAAAGCGCTACTCAGCCTACTAGGAAACCAACGGAGACTTTCCGGTAAAATAAACGTAGGATGGGATGCTAACAGTGCTAACCTTTCAGCCGACCAGTTGGTTCAGGTAAACGACAAGTGGGTAGCTTTGAAAACCCATGTACAGTAAGCCACTATGTACAACCACATCGCTTAGACTGGATACCTAAGGAAGCAATTTCCCTATCCAAGAGGACAGCGGTAGTCCGTGACACCAAATGTGTTGATTTTCGCGTGCTGTAGTGAAAGGCCAGTCGATTAGCCTGGTTGGACTGGTCGGACATGGCATCAGACATTGAATCCGCTGCGAGAGCTGGTGATTTCGGCTAAATTCGTTCTATACGAATGGTTTCAAGAGACCTTCGACCTTAACAGTACTTTCTACGTGGAGCGAACGAGAGTTTCCCAACCATGATGAAAGGATGAGCCGATGGGCGGAATACTTCAAACAATTGTTCAACCACCCGTCAACCAAAACTTGAGACCCTGAGATCAGTCCAGCTTCAACACCATACGATGCCAACCGTAAGGGGCCAAGTAAACCGAAGGCTTCCAAGGTCGTCAGACGGCTAAAGAGCGGAAAAAAACGGAGAAGATGGAATCCCGGCAGGGGTCTATGAGCTCTGCATCCCAGCACCTCTCGAACCACATCATAAGCTGTTTTGCACAATCCGGAAAACTGAATTCGTTCCGCAAGATTGGGGTAACTCGATATAATTACCGACCACCCAAAAGGTGACAGAACGGCATGTGGTCATTGTTGTGGAGTCAGTCTTGTTGATGCTGCTGCCAAAGTTTTCGCGTCCATTCTGCTACGTTTCTTCCGAAAACTGGAAGGGCTAAACCAGGGTTTCCGCTCAGGAGACTGTGTGGACCAAATATTCTCTTTGTAACGAAAATCAGGACATCTATTCAAATTCGCGTAGCTCACGACGGTACGCTCTATCAACTTTCGGGTTGTGTTTGAATAGATTGATCGTGAGTCACAGTGGATAATCCTATTAGCTGAAGTGAAGACAGTCAACCTCATGAAGGCTCACTAATTATTAGGGAAAGCTAAGCAGCTGGAAGACGGCAAGGAGGCCAGAGTTCGACAATGAGGCTGCCAGCGCTACATAACGTCGTAATCGACTGATCACCCAAATGGGTGTTCGCGGGATACTCTGCCATCCAATTGCACCCCCAAACCCGGAGAGATGATTTGGAATACATTGATGATGCCGTTCTGTTGAGTTACGACTTAGAAAAACCGCAACGTGCCCCAAGTGGATTAACTCACTAGCAGCATTAGTAGGATTAGAAATCAACATGACGAAGG
The DNA here is from genome assembly GCA_004794785.1 of Opisthorchis felineus. Taxonomy (NCBI): domain Eukaryota; kingdom Metazoa; phylum Platyhelminthes; class Trematoda; order Opisthorchiida; family Opisthorchiidae; genus Opisthorchis; species Opisthorchis felineus. The sequence continues at coordinate 163,898 of SJOL01005422.1, forward strand.
CCAAGTTCATCTTCACCTGCATAAACGCGCCTCTCCAGCCTCTCAACATAAAGATGTGAAATAATAAAGTAGGTTGATTGCACCAGCTCACTCAACGGACAGGCTAAAGAAGACATTTAAGAGAGCATGCACAATAGCCGGCAACCTTTGATGCAGCTGAACTTCGTTTTGTGAAAAAATGAGATTACTTTACCCACGAAAATTCGGGTCTTCAATGCAGCCATTCGTCCGGTCCTAATTTATGCTTGCAAAGCATGGCCTCTGTGAGCAGAAGAAATCTGAAAGCAGTAAGTATCTCCGGCGCATAGGGAGAGTTCGCTATACAGAGAAAGTGTCCAATCATGTGATCCAAAAACGTTGCGTTGACCTGCAACGCCTACCTCAACTCCTTCAACGACGGCGTCTGCAAAGGTTTGGGTATCTGTTGAACAGGAGGGATGCCAAAATCACCGAAAAAACCCCGGCCCCTACGCCATGTCAAGGATGGCGTTGTCGCCCCAAATGACAGTTGAAAATCTGGCTGGGTACGGTCAAGAGTAATAGAGAGCGGCGCGGTCTCTATGAGGTCTACGGAATCCGTCACTGGAGCCTACATTGCGTACATCTGGCAGCCGACCGCTTTGCCTGGGCAGCGTGAATCCGACACTTTTGAAGCCAATTAATCTCGCCCCAGGAGATAATCGTCCGAAAGAAAACAACTAATTAAGTTAGGAAGTAACTGATGGAATGACTAGATAGACCAACTCTATAGGTGAAAGTAGGAGAGGATGCCTCAGTAGGAGTGGACTACGAAGAGGTGGAATTGCTGCACCTACTTAAGGTGCTAGTGACAGCAATAATCTCTTGTGGGGTTTGCGGGATATGTATTGTTCATACTCACATCATTCTCGTTTGAACAGTCGCCCTCCTGTCCTGGCGTAATTATTCTGGTGAGTCCACACCAAAGGGGAGAAGTACTGGACTCGAGTTTCGCTCTTATTAGAACTCATCAACAGTGCATATCCAATGGCCGTGCCGGGTTTTGAACTCCGGACACCTGACATGCGAGGCGAGCGTGTTACCACTACTCTACCAGCGCACGTTGGACGTATCTGAATTTTCACGTCTGAACGGGCGAACGTGTTCACGTTTGAGCGACGTGATTGGTGTGCCCGACTCATCATCGAAGGACGACCCAGTAACTGCCCTGGTTGTAGAACGACTGTTCAAACGAGAGTGATGTGAGCATGAACAATATATATCCCGCAAGCCCCACAACAGATGTGAAAAAAGTTGCCCAGCGGGTTTCAAGCGTCTGTGGCGCTACCTGACTGGGAAGTCCTGACAGGCGGGTCAATCAGTCGTCACAACCAGGACGGTTACTGGGTCGTCCTTCGATGATGAGTCGGGCACACCAATCACATCGCTCAAACGTGAACACGTTCGCCCGTTCAGACGTGAAAATTCAGATACGTCCAACGTGCGCTGGTAGAGTAGTGGTAACACGCTCGCCTCGCATGTCAGGTGCCCAGAGTTCAAAACCCGGCACGGCCATTGGATATGCACTGTTGATGAGTTCTAATAAGAGCGAAACTCGAGTCTAGTACTTCTCCCCTTTGGTGTGGACTCACCAGAATAATTACGCCAGGACAGGAGGGCGACTGTTCAAATGACAGTGATGCTAGTATGAACAATAAAATAATCACCATCAACAGCATGACATCAATGTTCAATGCTGACGCTTCGTTGCCGTACAACCACAGAATAATAATAGTAAAATAATCGTTCAGCCGTAACACCCTTTCGGTTCCTAGCTGCCGTTCCACCCGAAGGAAGCAAGAGGGCTGGGATACTGCCAGGCTGCTAAAGCCTAGGAGCAGTCGAGATGCACAGGTTGGGTTCGAAACATGGACCCTCCAGTCGGTAAGTTCGCACCTTAACCATTCAGCTGTCTAGGCTCGTGATGTGACGGAAGACAAGCCTAGTGGTCCGGCTAAGCTTAGTCAGGTAGCAGGTACTGAAATACGGAAAGTCACATGGCTTTAGGCTCATCAGTGGCTCTCGTAAAAGTCTAGGCAGTCCTCCAGTTTGCCATGTGTATCAGCGATTCTGTTCCCCATTAATATTGTATTCACTTAGTCCAAAACAACGTACACTGGATTCTTAGTGGAAAACTTGATTTGGGTACAACGAATCAGTGGCGTTCTACGTCCGAACAATTCCATAAGGGGAATCACGAAATGGTCGCCCATGGATAAAAAAGTTTACGACACTTACCAAGGTTGTTCAGCGTCAACTTCTCGCTCACCGCACGACCAATGGTAATGTGGGTTAGCTCATTTCGCAGGTTTTGTAGTTCTTCGTTCTTTTTGCGTAGCTCATACTCCAGCACTATTTACGACGTATAAGGCTACCAAACAACAAATAAGACTATCATACCTTTCAACTTTTCCTCCAGACTGTTTCCGTCATCTGATATCCGACCCATATCAATAGAGTCCAAGGTGGAAATGCTATGACAGTGATCTAACCGGGAAGAATAATGAGGAGATGGAGGGTTAAACTGAGAGGTAATCACCTACCAATACCATAAATTGCTTCATCTTTCAACGAGGAAGTAAATTGCTCAAAACAACTGGCGTCCGAGAAGAAACGGTGGAGGGTTGAGATTCGCCTACCACGATCAAGCCATTCAAAGTAATACTCTAGGGCAGACAAATGTAGCTTCTCCTTTAAAAGATAGTCAGCAACATCCTCGGCACTGATACATGAGTCCTTCAAATCATTTTTGAAACAACCATTTTCAGATGAACGAGACGACGCCGAAGTAGCGCAACGAAGTTCGCCCATGATTTAGCATGGCAGCAACAAGATCCTCATTGAGGTGAGCTAAAACCAGGATTTCTGAGTGAGCACTGGAGAGGTATAAGGTATTACTTAATAGCCAGTTAATCAATTAGTTACTGAGCTAGAAACAAAGCATGACGGGTCTGACTGCAATGAATCTATTTACCGATAGCAGAGACGGCAAAATGACAACTACGCACTGAAAAGCACAGCTTGCAAGTATTTGGTGTAGACCGCGCAGGTCGAAATAACTAGTCGAATCACTGGTCATCAACAACATCATCAGAAACAGTAACATCAGTTTTGACACTGATGCTTCACTACCGTAGAATCACAGTTCATCTAATTATTTTTAACGCATTAGAGTGAAGCATCAATGTCAAGACTGATGTTGCTACCTTTGATGATTGGATGATGAGAGTGAAAGGAAGAGAAAATAGTGGGTGAGGGAGGGGACCAGGTGCTGGCCTATTGCAAGCTTTATGAAGTGCCCAGACATCCAAACATCTACCAGACAATCTGGAGACACCACGGACACGAACTGACATCGATGAGTCACCATTTCTTGTAATGTCTCCAGCAAAGCGCAGGAGGGGTCACAGGGGCCCCATCCTGGGAGGCCTAACGCAAAAACACCAAAACTCTTCGTCGTATCTTTCACATCCTTCCGCTAAGTCATACGCAGCCCACCTCGCGGTTTGCGCCATTCTGAACAAGGCACAGAGAACAACACTCATCTCGATAGAATGTGTTTTGGTATGCGTAGCACGTGGCCGAGCCACTGTAGTTGATGGAGCTGGATGTTTTCCGCGATTGAATTACCGGCTGCACAACCAAACACCCGTTTTGCAATTAGCTCGTTGCAAACTCGTTGACCCCACCCCACATTAGCAAAGATTTTGAGGCGTCGGTGGGTAAAAACCTGAAGACGCCTCACAACATCCGTCTTCAGAGGCCGTGTCTCGCAACCTGTAGTCTGGTTACCGCCACCCAGTGATATGCCTTTTTAAGCCACAATTAAACCAACTTAGCCGACGTGATTCGGGCCATTGAGACCCGTGCATTGACTTCATCAGACTCTCTTCCGTCAGAGCTAATACAACTACTGAGGTATGTAAAATTCTCCACAACCTCCATTCTTCTCCTTGAATTCTAAGGGGTATGTTCAGAGACTGTACATTCTGAAGCATGACTTTGCACTTTGAAGGTGGAAGACACATACCGATGGTATGACGATGGTCAGTCCATTCAACAAAGCTTGTGCTTCGACTTCAAAGATGAAGGCCATGACAGCTGTTTACTTCAGATCGACAAGGTTCTCACTGGCGACAAGTTAAACATCGAAGTTGTGAAGACCTACCAATGATCGGCTTAATACTTCACCAGTGACGAAGTTGAACAAAAATAGAGTAGATACCACTGTCGGACACCACTTTTTGTAGGGAAGCCTTTGCACAGCTCAGCATACACTCCCACACGCCCAGAAGTATATGAATATTGGGACTGGATAATATACACAAACTTCTGGGGTACACCCTGTTGAACAAGTGTAATTAACAACATCGGCCGGTCAACAGCATTGAAAGCATCCTTGAAGTCAAGAAACACCAAGATTGTGGGTCATCTGTACATCTGGCGTTGCCCTGAAGCCTGGCGGAGTGGGGAGATATGGTCGACGCAGCCTTTACCTGGTCGAATTCCCGCTTAACGCTCACGGGTCAATGATTCACGTGCCGCCGCAACACGAGGAAGAACAGTGACGAAAGAAGCCCTGTTAGAACGGGAGTTAGACCAACACCTGCGGTTACTGTATTAACTGTGAGCGATCTTTTTGAAAGTGGGCACTTTTAGCGACTTACTTCAGTTATCTGGGACCGTGTTTTTCTCCTAGATAGACCTAAATAGGTTAAACAGGCACTGCCTGAGGAGTTCACCTCCGTCCTTGAACAGAGCAGGCGGAAGGTCGTCAGGACCAGGAGCACGATAACGCTTGAGTAGAGGCACATTCAGAAACTTCTGAGGTTGGAGGGGGCTCCATATTCTGTCATTTTCCGCTGAATGCCAGGATTCCAGGTTGGAAGTAGCAGGTGGACAACTGAATTACTGTTCAAAGTACTATGCCGAACATTCCAAACCTTCTCCTTTGCTGGATATCAGAGAGTCATGTTGGTCTTTGGCAGTTTCGCTGAAAAGAGGCTCGGAGGATCAGTCGAAAGAATCAAGTAGAACAGCCCGTAGACATCTCCAGCATTTTTTGAATTCTCCATTTCCACGAAGCTTCTCGGTCTGCACAGACAGTCAGTTTTACCTGACGTCGGAAGATGCATCGGGTTAAGTTGTCGTAGCGGCCAGGAGGAATATTTCTACGAGCCTCCAGCACAGCCACGGTCCTATCAGAGGTTCTGGCTCTGAGTAGCACCGTGGACATCTATTCCCAGTGGCCGTTAATACCCAACATCCGACCATCGGAAAAACCTTTGAGGAGCCGGTTCTGATAGGTTCACTTGATTTCTGGACCCACTAGCTTCTCAGTGGCTAACGAGGTGTGCGCGTTTCGCGGAGACCTGGAAAGCGCAATGAAAAGCACCAGCACGCAAGTGCATGGTCGGAGTCAACGGTGGTATCCTAGGAGCGGCAGACAGTGATCGACCCTCCCCGCCGGTAACTGACGGTGATTTGGTCTATTTGGATTTGGAACTGGTCCGTTCGTGGGCACCACGTAGTCAAGCGATTTCCATTGTTCGGGAAATTGGTGGTGCAAAGGAACAGTCTGTGATTGGCATCTCATATCCAATCCGAAACGATCACCCAATCGGTCCCGACCGTGCTTGATCTACCTGCTAGAGCGTCGTAGAAACAATTAGCAAGTTCAGAGCTAGTAAGCTGGGGCGTAAGCAGATACAACAAACAATGTGTGATGGGCCTCACTTTCCCGAGATCCTTTCACAGACGTTACCAAATGAAGCACCCAGAGGTGACTATCAACGGGTATACAGTCAAGTAGAGACACCTCCGCTTAATCGCTCAACACAATACCCACCCCGGCATACCCAGCCACAGCGGCCTTCGCATTACCAGGGGTGCGCATCCGGAATCTGGAAGGGAGCGAGGGGCAGTCAGTTCAGTTACAGTACTTGCGTCTATTATCCTTGTTCCTGACAGACAGCACGCAGCAATGTAGAGGGAATGCAGCGTACGAAGAAGAGCCACCTGTCCTACTGCTTGGTTCGGTGTGCGAACACCAAAGGAAGCAAAGTAGACCGATCTGAACGGCTTGGAAACGAACTTCGAAGTGTTTGGGGATGTTACTGAATTCGGACGTACAGAAGCTGCAGCTGAGTGTGATGCACGGTGAACAAAGCGGTCAATCCTAGTGCCGGGAACTGCTGGGCGAGTATTCAAAGTGGGTTGGGGTAGGATAGGAGAATATATGAAACCATCATCATCATCATCAAAGACAGCAACATCAGTGTTGACACTGATGCTTCACTGCCGTACAATGTGAAAGTGCAAGGAGGCGTCAGCAGTGGCGTGTTTTCATTTACCCGCCCTACTGTAAAAAAAATCGTTCACCTGTAGCACCCTTTCGGTGCCTAACTGCCATGCCACCAGAAGGAGGCACGAGGGCTGGGATACTGCCAGGTTGCCCAAGCCTAGACAGGGGGAGTCAAAGGATTGTTCGACTGGTCTGCACGCAGGAATTCCTGTGTGCCGAACTTAAGTTCGGGTTACACCCCACCCATTCTCGCATTGGCACCTCACATGAGCAAATGGGGACACACAAAACAGCTTGCGGCAATTATTAAGGCCAACTCTTATGAACTACGAATTCCATTCCCAAGGACACGGGGACGGACTCCGGTGATTAGGGGACAAATGCTGTATCTTACGACCCTTATGTTGCTGCTTAGCTTGTTGTTCCACCCAATATGGTATGCAAAAAGGCTTGATAATCCATTATTGAAGGAATATCACTATTACCACAGCTTTTTGATTTTTCATTTTCGTGACCTATGAGAGGTTCATGAAAGGCTCTGTGAGATGCAACCTTACTTTGGCTTATATGCATTGAAACAGAGTTTTTAAGTGTTCGTTCCACTTGCACTCCGTCTTTTGCCTGAGGTGTCACGTTCCTTCTCATGTAACCTCCGGCGACTTACACGGTCTCTACATGCACGTTATGCGAGTACTGGCGACACAAATCAGTGATACCAAAAGCGCCGCACACCGACGATGTATAACATGCATCGAAAATGAGGTATTTACTGCATGTGTGCAATTTGTATGACAGGAAACAACGAGAAATTCTTTGTGAGGTTGTGTTAATAGCATCAGCCTTATAGAAGCATTTGCTTCCAAGCGAATGAAGGCTGATAAAGACGCATTTTAAAGTTACCACTGGATTTCCTCAAGGTCGACCTAGAGTCGCTGACACAATGAGAAGAGCACGGCTGTGGAGACACTCGATTCTGATTAGCACATATTTTCACCAATAGAGTCACAGTTTTCACGGATTCACGGATCGATACACAGGATCGAGGCTTTTGCCCAAGTTTCGCGGGTCGGTTTTGTTCTTGTCGTTAAGCATTTGTCGTTCACCTGAAAGGCACAAGCGGAAAAAAGGTGTAGCACTGCTCTTTAAGTTCTCAGCGCGGGCCGGTATGTTTGCCAACACAAGGACTCACATAGGAAAGTGTTTAATAGTGCTTTGAACTGGGTTCTAGAAGGAGCGTAGACAACCGTCGGAGAAAGATTATTCCACGCAGCTTCTTCACGAAATGAGAAGAAATTTTGCCGAATGAAAGTGTGCGCTCTGAGCTTGAGAATCTTCCTACCATGTCCCCGCCGTGTGTCTGCTGGCTCAACGGTGAAAAACCTGTTGGCCAAACCTTGTTCAAACAGGGCATAAGTAAGAATTAGGTCTCTTCAGAGGCGGCGATACTCGAGGGGGAAGAGGTCAAGCGCCGCGAGATGCATTTCGTAGTCTACGGATTTGAGGCCGGCAACCAGTTTCGTAGCTGTCCGCTGGACACGCTCAGTGAGGGTTACGTCCTTCGTGCACCCTGAGTAGACAACTTGGTTAGCGTATTCAAGAAGCAGTCTGACGAAGGCCCCATAGAGTGTTTGGAAGTCCATGCGAGTAATACGGGAGAAGGTGCGCCTAATCATCCGTAGAACGTCGAATGCCTTTTGGGCCGATTTCTCGTGGTGCAGTGGGAAGGACATGTTTGAGGAGAGCCAGAAACCTAAATCCTTTTTGGTATCTATCTTCGTGATGTCTTCTGGTCCATTATCACCATGCACGACATAGGCGTTGGTTGAGTCTCCTCCGACTGACATGACGCACGTTTCGTCATTCAGAGGAAGGTGTCAGTCCAACGACCACTGTTTTGCAGCATCTACATCCATTTGAAGGGCGCTGGCATTGGAACTCCAGGATTTCAAGTCGTCCGCAAAAAGTAGACATGGAATTGAAACAACGTCTGGAAGGTCGTTGACGTATATCAGGAAGAGCAGTGGTCCCAGAACGGAGTCTTGAAGAACTCCAATGGAGACCGGCACTGGAGAAGATTAGGTCGAGCCTACTTTCACTCGGAATGTTCTGTCTGATAGGAACGCCTTGATCCAGAGTAGGAATTTCCCTTGAACCCCATAAGAATCATGTTTGTGGAGCAACGGGATGTGTGGGACTCGATCGAATGCTTTCGAGAAATCGAAAATTGAGGTATCCGATATGAGTCCCTCGTCCTTGGCTTGGGTTAAGCTGTCCATATATACGACGATATTCGTGACGCAAGAACGGTTTGGAAGTAATCCGTGTTGAACTGGAGATATCAAATTGTTGGAGGTAGGGTGGTCCAGAATAACTCGCATCAGAATGCTTTCCATCACCTTGCATGGCAAGCTAGTGAGGCGCATGGACCTGTTGCTTATCTAAGAAATCCTTGAAAAAGTTTGCCCGCCGCAACTGAAACGTCGGAATCTTACTCCAGTACGCTGTCTTTTGACTTTAAACTTTCCGTAAAGCCTTCTTTGGGTCGTCGGATGGCTTGCAACACATTCGTCCAGTGGACGGGCTGTTTGGTTATTTGTCTGACCGCATTTTGTTTGCTCAGCAGACCGCGACCAATTGTCGATCCGGCGCTGAGTTAGTGAAGGTGTTGTCCTGGCGTCTTTTCTGATGGCCCTATCTGTGCCATTTACCTCGTATGTTATTTTTGTCCGGTATTGCCTGTGGCATGAGGGCGTTGGCCGTCCCTTTGTCGGGCTGTGATCCATTGCACGAAATAGGTTGGCTTGACTTACCCGCAGATGAGATCTGGCTTGCACCTCGTACTTGACGTACCTGATCGGCGTCCACCGTGGATGTCCTACGCGATCTGACCTATATGTGGTCACTGCAACGTCTCCCCTGCTGATCCTCCGGTGACCATGGATAACAGCGGAAAGTGCCGCCTAAACCCAGGACTGTGGATTAAAGGACAAGGAGGCTGGTACTTTGTTCGCGGCTTCGTTGCGTATTCAGGGGCCCCAAAAATATCATGCGGTTCCCTCTCTTTGGCCCCATACTAGGCCGTTTTATTTCTTTTTATTCTCTGTCTAGCAAATGTTCAATAACTAGCATCCGAAGAAAACCCACGGTGCTTTAGGCCGGCTGCGAAATATTCGCACAATAGGATTGATTTCTCGAAAGCCACGACATTTTGGGGTTGCTACTTCATATTGTAGAATGTCTATGAATGATAAATTATTGTGCAACTTATCTACATAGGTGATCTGTTTCAGTTAGCGAATCTTCAAGGTCATCAAACACCACCGACTGTGAATACCTTGCCCAATGTAATGAGGTATTGCGAATTGCGGAAAAAGGTGAACCAATAACAACGGGCGGAACTTGCAGATAGTTTTGCGGCTGAAATAATTCACTGAACGTTCTAGAAGCTACATGGCCTTTGTGGATGCAAAATATGAGGAGGCGCCAACCCTGTAATTTTTGCTCGATAACTGCTATTACCGGTTGAAATCGTGGAAGCCGCGTTCATCGTTGCCGGGAAAATAGGCAAGTTTGTTGTAAAACAGCAGAGTGTTCCATTACAGCTTGCGAAATACGCCAGGGCGACCATGACGTCGATCACTGCGGAAAGCTGAACGAACCTAGCTGACGCGCATGACTAACATGCGGCTGGCGGTCCACGATGCCTAATCAGCGGGCCGGAACGCGCCCATCCATCTCCACCGGGGAAAGGGTCCAAATTAGACGACATTAAAAGCTGATTTTTATTGGTCCTTTTGATGTGTACATATGCCCTGCCGGAAAGCGTATGGCCCTCTTCGTGCGGAGCGTTCATTGAGCTATTGACGTCCTGAAATGAGAGGAATTCATAAGCTAGGTTATCGAAATATCACCATAAGACAAGCGCGTGACAAACTGGGAGCAATACTTACCCTGTAATGGAAGCAATTCAGCGGTTACAATGTCGTGGAGCCTGGTTTACACAACGCCGTCTTCAGCGGCTAATTCGCAGGCCTACTGAATATGACCCTCAAAAAATACAAGACAAGACAAGAAATGCATGAGATCTCATTGCCAGATAAGCCTTCTGGAACTGATGGGTCACATGAAATCCTCTTCGTCTCTTTCCACCAGCTGGCGCTGTACGGCGTTAGTCATAGTATTCAGGCATTTACTCACGGCTGCCGCGTAGTTCCTCCTTGGACCCGAAACTGCGGACACACACAGACCTTCGGGACAAACTGTGCTGGGATTCTTTGCCTTGCCCTGAACAATCAATTGCCCAGTGATGCCTGTGGCCCTTCTGGGTTCCAGCCCCTGGGGCTTATCCACCACTCTGTTCAGTTGTTTACGCAGGTCACCCAAAGCTGTCAGCTGTGGTTAGGGAACATTTGAATGGGGAACACCTTTTTTCGGTAAGTTGTGATCCGACAGCCACCGTTGGTGGATAGGGAAGAAACCTTAGAAAAATCTATGAAGTATAGGGCGTACTGCATGGAACAGACTGATCTCGAAATACAGAGAACAAATGGATGCGGGGGAGCCACAATATCTGGTAGTAAGGACATGTGCATTCTTCAGCACAGGTGTCAACCGCCTCGGAGCACCTGAGTGTTTGCACCAAGATCTATCAGTTAGTTAACTCAGATTAACCTCATCTCGTTTGTTCCAACAGTATGATAGTGCGGCCATGGCGGTCGCGACCCCAAGTGCCTCAAAACTCGAGAACATGCATACGTAGTCATTCTACAGACCACATTTACACGGATTCACGGATTCACGGATTCACGGATTGATACACAGGATCGAGGCTTTTGCCCAAGTTTCCCGGGTCGGTTTTGTTCTTGTCGTTAAGCATTTGTCGTTCACCTGAAAGGCACAAGCGGAAAAAGGGTGTAGCACTGCTCTTTAAGTTCTCAGCGCGGGCCGGTATGTTTGCCAACACAAGGACTCGCATAGGAGAGTGTCTAATAGCGCTTTGAACCGGGTCCTAGAAGGAGCGTGGACAACTGTCGGAGGAAGGTTATTCCACGCAGCTACTACACGAAATGAGAAAAAATTTTGCCAAATGAAAGTGTGCGCTCTGAGCTTGAAAATCTCCTTACCATATCCCCCGCTGTGTGTCTGCTGGCTCATCGGTGAAAAACCCGTTGGCCAAACCTTGTTCAAACAGGGCATAAGTAAGAATTAGGTGCCCTTGGAGGCGCCGATACTCGGGGGGAAACGTAGCCGTCGCCCCAGGGAATTCCCTTTTTTTCGCAAAGATATGAGATACGCATCTCAAATTTTCAAATGAGCCACTCGGCGTGCCAGGACACCTTTTGTATGGCGTGCTCCAGTATGTCGGTCTTCCAGGAGACCATTGGCATTCTCCGGACGGTTGTTGGTCACATTACCAGTGTAAACCATTCCGGATCGTGCGTGTACGGCCCACTTTCGGGTGATGTACAACCAGTTTGCCGTAAGATAGGTGACAAATCGTGGGTCCGTGTGGCGCATAAGCTGGAGATCTTGCGGATTCTGTGTGCTTGTATTACAATAAGCAAAATACATACTGTACGGTGTTGTCCAGGCGAGCCATGCGGTGAACTATGTACCGGCTGTTCGTAGTGTGGCCAAAAATACGTGAATATTGTTTGATACATACGTGCTTCCTGCCACTTTCTAATATGAAAGTGGCACAGCGTTACGTTGCAGCCGAACACGACTGTTGCATCCCTAATTTGTGCCACCCACTTGTCCATGACGGAAACCTTCACTTACTGCTGCTCCTCCGTCATTTCGTTTAATAAGCCGATTCGTTTACGCCTAGAGGCAAACTGTTCGCTTTCCACGAAGGCATGCATCACCGGAAGACCGGTACTCATGCCATCCGTTATCAGGAAAGTATACAGTTTACAGCCACAAGCCGTATATTAGGTGCTTCATAAAACTTACCCAAAAAAGGTTTGTTGTGTGCGTTCCGTCGACATTGACTACATCTGGAAAGCGCCGAAACGACGCTATCTGTTGCCATCGGGAGAAATATATGTGGCTATAGTGACTTTCCCCTGACTGCGGCACAAGCATGCGTCCGGTCCCTCAAAGCGTTGCTAGGCATATCATCTGCCACATTAAAAACAAACTATGCGGCACCTACTCACCGGAGCCGGTCGATACTTCCGGCGGTAGTTGTAGATTCACTTCGTTGAGACACTGACTGAGCATCACACAGTGTCCACAAACCACTTGATAATTGTGGCAACTCATCCCTGCTCTCGGACCCGCTGATTTTTTTAGAGGAAACATAATTCTAGAGAATACTGGTGAGGCGTCCTACTGCCATATTCTTGGTTCCAGGTTTTGGCGGGTTTGGAAATTTGTAGAATACATACTCATATAACTCTCGTTTGACCAATCATCTCCCTGTCTTTCCTCCAGCACAATCATTCTGGTGAGTGCATACCAAGAAAGAGGAAGCACTGGATTCTCATATGACCTCATCAGCACTGCACAATTCCAATGGCCGTGCCATGGTTTGAAATCCACACATGTGACGTACGAGGCGAGCGTGTTACTGCTACTCTACCAGCGCACTCTGGAATCATCCAAGGTTTTACGTCTGAACAGGTGAACATGTTTGCGCCTGAGTGATGTGAACGGAACGCCCTACGCGTCGAACGACGGCACAGTTACATACCTTGATGTTGTTGGAAGATTGGCCCGCCGGTAAGGGCTTCCCAGTCAGGTAGCACCACGGACTCCTGAAACCTTTTGGAAATCTTTTGTTTTAAGCGTTGGTGGTTGCCGGATTTTGTAAATACATACTCACATGACTGTGGTTTGAACGACCAGCCAAAGTGTTTCTGTGAGCGCGACCGTGCAAAAAATAACCAACTGGTGTTCTGAGAGATGGTCAATAAAAATTTAAGCAGAGCCCCAAATGCTTAGATGCGCCATGAAAAAAGTCATTTTGCCCTGCGCTTTGATAAGCAGGCCTATGGCGCATGAGGTAAACGGCTGAGGTTTTGGATAGATTGAGGTGGTCCTTAATGGACATACCTTTAAAACCGCTTGTGTAGACATGGAGACACAAGATTCTGCAGCAAATAGTGGGTTGTTTTAAACTTCGGTTCCTGAATTTCTGTCATTCTCATCCCTTGCTTTTTAGTTTACACCTCGATGGACAGTGACACTCATAATTTTGTAGATTTAAAGTTGCAGACTTTAGTGGAATCACAAGGGTTAACCTAAGGCATGTGTAATACTTCGACCACGTGGCGATTCTGGGACCTTCTGTTAAATGCAGCGGGGAAACCAGTGAGGTGTCAAATGGAGAAGCTTTTTCCTTTCATTTTTGAATCAGAAGTGGCCGGAATCACAACCACAATATAACGATCTGAGGTTAAATCCAATGTATATCTTGGGGGTGCTATGCTCTCTTCCAGCAGCTCTCTGTATGCACAGGCTTCCTTGGACGCAGAACAGCATTTTGTAATCGTGGTTTGAGTGTTTTTGTCCCATTCCATTGCATGCACGCACGACCTGACTTTGACCGCTCTGCAGCAGTGTGTAAAACTTTCCGAAAGAAAGGTCGAGGCGCGGTCAATTGGGGGGAGCCACAAAAATGGTGTTCAGGGACAAACGGCAATGGGAACCCAAAAGCCTGACAGCTTTTCACCTTAAGTTGTGAGCGGTAACTTAGAAATACCTAGAGAACTCTTTTAAATAGAAAAAGCCACAGAATTTGACGTCCCCGTGTTAACAGAGCCAGGATTGCAGCAGTTTACACCATCTCAATAGCGCGCCTAGTATTCAGGTCTGCTGTTCAGGTTCCTGGTGGTCACAGGGTATACAACTGAGTCAGAGAGAGGCTTTTAAATGTCAGAGATAAAACAACTAAAGTTTACTACCTGCTTAGATCTGGAAAAACTATTTGTCAGCGCGCTCGCGTGGAATCAGAAGCGTGTTGCACTAAACGGCACTCGCGTTGAGGGGAACCTCTCACCCTCGCCCACTTATGCTGTAGAAAATCAGCGACGCTTGCCAGCGTCTTAAAATCTTTACATCAACGTAGATCTACACGCAGACGGTTATCATGTTTACTTCTCGGCAGGTGCTTGTCTGCTTGTTGTTCCACATGATCCGATGTGGCTGTTTTCGGATCTAACTTTTTTTTCGGTACCGCAGGCGGCAGGAGCTTATTTTCTCCTGCTGGCCTGTAATCCACCAAAGCCACACATGCTCCACGTGTATGCTAGTCATCAGGCCAGTATAGTTCAGTATGGATCATCTTGTAGTTTTGCTTTCACTTTACCACTTTAACTATCTTATACACACTCCTCATCCGCGGAAAACCGTGAATTTTTTGGCGGCGGCTTTGGTCGACACCTCATGTATTAATACCACTGTATCTCCCGGGAACACTAAAATAAATTCATTTTAATTGTTCATATAAAGCTGTTTGTTTTGTTTAATCCCAAAAATGCTCGGCTGTTTCACTTGATCGGCCGTTAGAACCGCGTCTTTTGCGTTCATGGGAAGATAAAAGTGTGAAGCTTAAATGTGCGGCCTAAATTTTTGATGCGTTGGAATGCATAATGTTTTATTTGGAGTAATACTGCTTTTGGCCATGCCGACAATAATAATGTTCATTCCAAACCGGTGGGTGTCATACTGTCGGATATATTCATGAGAGCACAGTCAGAATAAAGCATAAGGGGCACCAGTTGCGGGCGCTTAACAATGCGTGAACGTAGGACAGTAGCAGAAAAAGGACAGTGCCCACGTGAGACGGGATCTTCCTAAAACTGGCACATTCTAAACGCAGCTGGTATTGGGGGACGTGAAATACTAGTGGCAGGCTTATAGGACGGCAAAAAATAGTGACTGGGCCATTTACAATCTGGAATGACGGAACATGAATGAAAAAGGCATGTACTAAATAAAACTTCACAATTTTGAAACCACGCTGGAAACCTTTGGAGTAACGGGATGAACGTGTGGTGTTGGTGAATTTGCCGGAGCTGCAGATAGCAAAATGAGGCCAAAGAAACACAGTTGGACCGAGTTGGAAGGAACGGGGTCTTTTACCACTGGAATTTAGGCTAACTTGAGATCAAGTGAACCAACTGATTCTAAAATGTGTAAATGGCCTTTTATCGGGCTTGCCGAGGCAGAAAAGGTGGGCACAGGGCGTAGAACCAGATGATCGTCATCAAGATAATAAGTGGGTATGCGGGCAGGGCGAACAGACACTAGAGTAGGATGACTGGTAATTTGGAGATTTGGCATTAATTCGAAGCGCTGTAATGGTATTGTGGGCGCACGTAGCTTGCTCTGCCGGGAAATAGCCGAGATGTGGTGAGTTACGGCATGCCATCTGACTAAGTATGTTGGTGGGGGTGCCGTCATCACGACGTCACACTTCGGTCTGTGAACATTCAGATGCATAAACGTCCTAGATGAACCTGCTGTACTTGTTAGAATAGTTAGGATTGGATAAGGAACGGTGACGGAACTTGACCAGCTCGGGGCAGGTATATTCATGGATCGATCTTCGGCAGCCTGGTCCGTTGCAGCCATGCAGATGGGGAAGTCTCATCTAAACTGGGGACCCAAAATGTAAGACCGGGTTGTAAGGATTACCGGAGAGAACAAGGGTAGCTGGTAGACTGCAGCCCAGAATGGCAGGCAGCTAGGAGTAGTAAAAATTTATAAATACTTTAGCGGCGCGACGGCACTCAATCTAATAAACGACGGTATTCATTCAGGTTTAGTGGGGAACGGTGATGAGCAATTGAAGTAAACGGGTGTGGTCATATGAGAACACAAGTTACACGTATCCCTTGTTGGTGCGCCAATAAAGTCATAGTTGTGTTATACTTCCATGAGGCTAAGTGGGAACGACTGGACTGTGAACAGACGAAACCCAGCATCATGGATCTGGCGTACGTGCCTTCGTAGCTAGGTCGCGTGGTTAGCCGGCTTGCAGATGAGGGTTAGCCTTATAGCATGAGGAAGCGACCTGGAGAATAAGGAGGGGTTTATAAAGCCATCACAGCCGGTTATTAAAACGGCTCAGCAAAGCTCATTTATATGGTGGGCCAAAGGGCTTGAGAAGAAGACGAGTTGCCGGTCAGGAGTCATGGTAAACGGTGGGGCACGGAGTGGGGAGAGGAATGGTTATCCGATATCACTTGCAAGGCAGATGGAGGTACCAACCAATTGTGGATATTAAGTGCATCTAGTCGAGATGGTAGTTTAAACCATGCGGGGACAGGAGGTAAAATAGTGGGTTGGTTGTTTTGCGTGCTGGGATGATGAGGCTATCTCCGTGTGGCATCATATCGCGTGCCTTCAGTGAGCCTCTTTCAAGCAACATGTAGGACAGAATTCCTACTCTGCTATGTTTGGTAATTCGGAATCACAATAGGACATCCCAGAGTAATATGCTATAACCGAGACAGGTTAGGTCGGTGGCACAGGCATTATACAACAGCTGATTTTTATTTATTATTCTATATATGAGGGTCTATCTCAACCCCAGTCCCGGGTGAGTCACCCAGTCAACCGGAGAGTTAGCAAGCATAGGCGTGCACCTGGGTGCGACCAATCAGAGCAACCCTCTCTGATGTGCGCACCGCATAGTTTTTTTATCCCCATACGTGCTATCAGACCAAGATGGTGCTGAAACTTCAAGCTGTCTTATTTTCGACCTAAGAAAAAATGGACTCCGGCTAACAGATATTTTATCTGGTTGGGGAAAAAGCCAGGACACTAATACAGTGCATTCAGAGGAAGCAAGCGTACCGCAAGCAATCGCGGCTCAAACCAGGTCGAAAAGCAGAACACGATGTGTCAGGCTTCAAAAATTTGGAACATAACAGAAGACAATTCGGTCAAGGGCCTCACTGACACAACCCCGATGCCCTATTGTCTTAACACACCTTGACAGGTCACAAAGCAAACGCTCTTCCGTGTGTTCATCAGGTAGGGCGAGGGAATAAGGAATCTCTTCTTGTGGCTTTGATATATATTTAAACATAAAAGGTTGTGTGTGGACGCTTTGGTTTTTGGGAGATGCATACTTTACGTCTCACAGAAATTAGACAAATGAACAGGTCCAAGGAGTCCTAATAGTCTTATCTTGTCTGCAACTGCAGTGCAATGGAGTGCAATGTGGGCCACAGGGAATTGAGTAAACTAAAACTACCGAATTTTGTGCTTCATGTTTGCTGCCGGTCAGCCGCATTACTTTCGTTTGATTTCAAACCAAAGTCTAGATTTTATTGAATTGCACAGCCTAATTTCATGCCTGTCCTCCAAAAATGAAGTAGAAAAACGTGATTTATCGAAAGGTCTCCAAGGGCAGGAGCTACAATATACCCCTCAGGTTGACCAGTCTCCGTCCATTATCCACGCACTTATTTAGGGTTTATATAGAGTTTATCGTAGTAGAGTCTACCAGCCACAATACCAGGCTGATTAATTTGGAATTCAACGCTGCGTACGTCGTCTGCGAAAACGCGATCAAAAGAGATAACTGTGGATTAGCTACCACAGGGACTCGGAAATTGCGACGAGCAACTACTTCTTTTTCCCTATAAACGTCTTGCTTCAGGCCCATGCAACCGCACACTGTACGCCCTATGAGTGGGTGAAATGTGCTTCCTAAATAGCCCGCTAACCGTTAGAAAAAGAAGCCCCAAAAGCTGAACTACCACACCCAATAATATGATAGTCCATTCGGCGCGTCCACAGACAAAGACTTTATCTCAGGACACTACCTGTGAACCAACTCCTTACTCTGATTTGACCCTCTCTATTACTCACATCGACAAAGTGTTGTACACTGAGTACACGGAAATCTAAAAACCTAAGCAAACCGTATAGGAAAGGCCCCGAAACCTTCTTACTGATGCCCAAAAGGTAGTCTGACCAGCACGCATTGGATTAAGTCCTGTGAATAACAAGTGTTCATTCCCAAATGGTGGCTGACGTACCTTTGAACATGACTGCAATAGCAGCCATAGTAGAGGCATATTGGACGGCTGTGAAAATGATTTGTGTGCACTTAAGCGGTTCTACGAGAATCTGCAGTCGAGATGCATTTCGGAGAGAATAAACGGGCTTGTTAAGGTGAAAGTCGTAAACAGTACCTGGCTGGGACAATTGCTGCGTGCAGGCATTTTGTGCCTAGTGTTCGTAAAAATTGTAAAGAAACAGAAAATCCTGTGATATCGACAGGCCCTTAAGTAGTTTGTTCGACGTGCCCTCCGACCGCTTTATGGCTTCATTAGTAGCAGGAAAAAGTAGAAAGTTGCGGGGTCTGGATGAAATTTTTCACGAGCGACTGAAGTCTTTGGCTCATTTAGTGGCTAAAACCTATCTGGGCCCCGTGGTTGCCACTATAGCGAATGAAGTTGACTCCAGCTAGGACGAAACATATCAGGGCACGAACCCACAAAGATTGTAAACAAGGAAGGGCAAATTAATTTGGCCTCAGCTTAGAAGTCACCCCTTAAAAATTTAACGGCCAGAGCTGAAAATGGGGTAAACGTTACAAGCCAGGTCATTTTCAGAAAGATCTTATTTTGCGAGCTCCCTTCGTCTTATGAAAGATATAACCTGGGAGCTCAGCAAGGAAAAATTTCGAATCTGTTATCTGGAATTTATGAAGAACATTGACGCCATTAATCATAATCAACGAGTTGTACTATTTGAACCTACGTAGTGGTACGCCAGTTGTATGACAAGCTGCTAGGCTTTTTAGTGGCGCAACTTATTTTTTCACAGAAGAACGGAGCTCCGAAGTGACAAGTCACGTTTGCTTTTATCGCTCGTTCACCGTCGGTTCCTCTGCGTTGTCACCATGCATTCGCTTTTATAGAGAATATTCTAGGAAACCCAGGTAAAACGAAATTTGCCGGCTGCTGAGGCATATGGAAAGAGGGACATTCCTGGGCGCAAATGCGTGTCAACTTCTTAGTGATGGTAAGTAAGAGCTTGCTGAGCTTGCTCCAAAAAAGAATCAGTGATGTTTCAGGCAGCTGGATAACCTAAAGAAGATGATCCGGTTGTTCGAATCAAGTAGGACAGACCACCACTGAAGCGGCTTAAATGGGTAACCGGGCTTTAAAGGGACTAGGACATGAACTATCTGATGGCAATCTGGGGCACTTAAGGATGTATAGAAGAGGTTGTCTACTCACGCGTGAGATTTGGAGTACAAGGCTTTGGCCATTATTGTAGGGAAGATGCTGCAACGGGTCCACAGGCGTATCATTAGGCCTTTTTCTGTCCAAAAGGTACGCCCTTTGATCTGAGTTTGACAAAAAACAAATGACGCGTAAGCAATTAGTTACTATCATAAATAAAGCTTGCGTTTCATGACGGGTTAGTTTAATATGGATAGGAGCAGTCAAGTGGCAAGGAGTCACGAGACGCTAGAAATTAAGGCAAAGCCATACCACATAAGTGGTAATAATGCTCTGACCGAACAACCAGTTCTTGAAAAAAGCTACCGGAGAGCATGGCCAACAGTACAGAAACACCAAACTGGCTTTAGTGGTACTGTTTAGTGGTGTTCTAAAATTGCGACAGGGCTGGTTCCAAATGCTTGCACGGTTAGTCAATCTTTTCCCTTAGTTTTTGTTTAGAAAGATTATTTTTTCACTCCATTTCATGAAAATTTACTTAATTTTTGTCGCCACATATTGGATCAATTCTACATTCTCAACCTGGTTGTTCGTCCCGTTTTCAGCTTACCGCGCATTAACCCGATTGTTTCACGTTATTTCCTGCATTCTGAAGCAGTGACATGTCACAATTACGTGTAAGAATGTGACAGCCCACCCACATGCTAACGGTACCCCATATGGGTGGATGGGTAGACTGTTGTTTCTACGTTTGCTGAGCTACAGAGTTTGCTTGCCTTGTATTGTTCCCAAAACCGAAGGCATCACCAGTGCGAAGTTGATTTGGTTCTCGCTGATATGCGGTTTTTAAAAAGTTCTCTATACTTCTTTGTGCAACTGGCTCACAAAAATATCCTTCTCATAGGTTTTTTGGTTTGTTTGCACTTTTTACGGTGTTGTGTTTTGTGTGAAGCACATTCAGTTTGCCTGCTGAGTCGCTTCCTCTTGAATGTTTCAGGTCCATCTTTCCCTTTTTGCAGGTTAGCTGACAAGCTCAGCTACCAAACTGGCGGGCGACCAACCAGATTCTGCGAGATAATAAAGCAGTTAACACCTAGAAGATGGGCAAGTTAATGGTCATTCTGTTAAAAGACGGAGGGTGCCGTAGCGCCATTATGGCAATAAAATGTAATAAAGAAACGCACGTTTCGCCCCACAAAACTACTACATATCGTCGTCTAGAAAATGATCAAAGCAGAAAACTTGCAAGCAAAATCAATACTTTTGATGAAAAACCTCGAGATGTCGGAGGGGTTGCAGGACTTGAGAGCTCGAGAATTAGAGTTTGGGTTATGGCCAACTCCGCTTTTGTGGACTTTCAGAAGTGCTTAAGGGGAAAATATCGATACGGCCACGTGGAAGTATTCAAGCTAGCGTATGATAAGATCAGTGTGAACACTGGGAATGAAACAAAGGTGAGAATTCTACTGGAAATAAGCTTCACCAAAGCTTTCATACAAAGAAGAACGCAGCACAAACAGCTGACGGACTAATAAGATTACGAGAAGAATATACGCGAATCAGCCAATTAGATGGAGGATATTGGATACTGTTTGAAAACCATGTGACTGTAAGCAGCCAAGGAAGAACTGTCCACACAACTTCGCATGGGTGAACTATCATTGATTAAGGAAGTTTGAAAGCCAAACTCTGATCTCGGTTAACAGATAGACGGCTACCCTACAATCCGCCAGTGAAAACGCTCAAGCTACCAACGGTTGGATGCACTCCTAATAACCTGTGTGGAGTTCACACGGACGGGGCAAACGTGGCAAGAGACACAGTAAATTGAGTGATTAGGTGCTTCACCCTGCTTAATAGGGCACTTTTCTTTGACGTTTCGGGCGCCTAAGATACCAACGGAAACGAAGGCAACAAAAAGGAGCGTCCAGTTATCCCTGGTGGTTAGAACATTAGTAATGCAGGTAAACCGTTTTGTGAACCCACATTGGTTTCCTCACAGAACCCAGGAGTTTTCAAAAAACCCGTCATAGAACTTAGATGCAGTTGTCAATGTGGTTAGTAATCTGTGGTTCATGGAAAGTTATCCCCCAGTAACTTTGAATTGATGCACTTGTGGACCGCTACTTCGGCCCGCAGAAAATTTTCCTGTAAGATAACACACCGTGAGTAACATGAAAATGGTTTCGTTAAAGCTTCTGCACGTTTTGCTCAGGAGAATCCTGGTAGACCCCTCAAGGTTCCCAGTTCCGGTTACGTTCAGCATTCTGTGTTATAGTAGTCTGAGGTTGTGAGCAGTAAACTTTGTCTCTGACGTAATTCGCTTGCTATTTGACAGTTCTTACAAAAACTGGCTGTCTCATGCTTCTTAAGTTTTCGAATGAGATGACCCGTATAATTTCAATGGATAGTAACTGGTCAGGTGGCTGTTTATCTGATTGTTGTGCTTGGAAATTGACTGGCAAACATTTCTCCACAATCCGGGGGAAATCATCAGTGCGACTTCGATTAGATATTCATTTCGTCATGTCTGTTCTTACACGGTTTGCAAAGAGCAGCCGTGAGCTACTACCTGACTAGCTATCGATAATCATCTCACTTAGAGTCTGATTAGTTCGATCGTGATCTGTGTTGCGTTGTGGTCTGTAGTTTCTGTGTTTAGTTGCTTCACCACAAGCTGGAGTTGTTCTAGTTGATCGGTTTGTGTTCTGTATAACGTTTTCACGGATTCACGGATTCACGGATTGATACACAGGATCGAGGCTTTTGCCCAAGTTTCCCGGGTCGGTTGTGTTCTTGTCGTTCCGCGGTTGTCGTTCACCTGAAAGGCACAAGCGAAAAGAGGGTGTAGCACTGCTCTTTAAGTTCTCAGCGCGGGGCAGTAGGTTTGCCAGCACGAGGACTCGCATAGAAAAGTGTCTAATAGTGCGTTGAAATGGGTTCTAGAAGGAGCGTGGACAACTGATGGAGGAAGGTTATTCCACGCAGCTACTACACGAAATGAGAAAAAATTTTGCCAAATGAAAGTGTGCGCTCTGAGCTTGTAAATCTTCTTACCATGTCCCCGCCGTGTGTTTGCTGGCTCAACGGTGAAAAACCTGTTGGCCAAACCTTGTTCAAACAGGGCATAAGTAAGAATTAGGTCCCCTCGGAGGCGGCGATCCTCGAGGGGAAACGTTGTACCCACCTTTCCGTTGTTTGAGTGAGTTCTGGTTTAATTATCCATCTTTAGTAGCCTTGTGACTTCATTCTGGGTGACTCATTCTCACCTTGATGTTTATTGTCGTGAGCTTGGCTGGTTTATTTGCATGAAGTTTCTGTGCAAGGCCCCTTTATTTTAGCTGGTTGTGCCGTCAAATTTGGTTACCTCTGATAGGAAATGCCGATTTCGGTCCAATCGACTTGCCATTTCAACCCCGAAGTTTTTATTTTCGTTCTATTAATTTCGCTCTGGATTCCTTGTCCGGCTTGGGGCTTGATTGTTCTAGATTTCGTGTTCCCTGTGAGGTTGATGTACGTGTTTAATCTGAGTGCGTCGGTTGATTGGTCCATCGCCAGCGGACGGGCCCTTTTATCTATAGCCTAGCCTGGGAAAGATTGTGCACAGTATTGCGAAAAATTGAAGTCTGTTTTGTTCTGCCTATGTCTGGTCAGATTTCATGATTTTACTTGTTATAGTGTGGAGTCTCGGGGCTCGGTGATTTGGTTCCCCTTTGAGAGAAGTGTGTAACGGTATTCAAGTCTAATTCTAGTGAGCTGAAATGTAGGTGTTTTACCAGTGAATTTTGATCCGTTGTGAGTCACGATAAATGTCGGTATGATTATCGTGGTAAACATTTTCCACAGTTTACACGTTGGGAATTCTCTGATTTCTTGCTTTATGAAGAAAACATTTGACCAATTGGACGAAGAGCCAGAATTTATCTTTCTTTTAAAAACAGACCAAAATACTCTGTGTGAACTCTTTTTTAAGCTCTCCACCGCAAAACCAAGTTTTATAAGTTTCGAGATATTCATTTTTATGCGGAAGGCACAAAACAAACAGTTTTACGCTCCAAATAAGTCAGCTCTGTTGGCAACTGTATTTTTCTGCTCCAAAACAGTCACCGCAGAGAAACTTAGCCTGCACTGCAGGTGTAGGTAAATCTTCGCTCTACTGTTAAGCCAGAGTACACAACAAGTGGGGTGGATAATCCGTCACCCCGAGCGGGTGCTTCGACCCCATTCATTCTTAAGGGCATTTGGCGAAGGATCAAAATAGCCATTAGCGTCGCTTAAGGCCGATTTATCTGCAAAAGCAAGAGCAAAGTGCTGTCAGTTCCACTGCAATTGTGTTCATAAGATGAAAGCATCTACGGGGTTGGTGCTAGACTCATTTTATTAACCAAGCCACCATCGCACAGTGTTATGATAAACTACAGTGAATAGTTGCTAACGCTTGCTGAGAAATGATCAGGAGTGTGCAAATTTTTAATGGTGGAGTTTTATTTGTTAACATTCTGAAGGAGGATTTTGGCGGTAAATACAAACGGACCAATGTGAAATTTCAGGTTGCCTTCCCGGGGTCTAAAACGCAAAGGTCAGTAGAATACGCCAGTTTTCAGCTGCTATATCTGTTTGTTTGGGGAGCTCCGGGATAAACTGAACAGAAGAGTGAGGTTCTTACGGTAGGTAAAGTCTCCTAGTTTTCAAGCTTCAGAAACAACCACCCTAAGGCTGCTCCCAACCCAAGGATTTGATAACATTAGCGTCTCTCATGAAGCCAACGGTACAGCCAAGCAAACTAAAATGTCATTTCTCTAGGATGCATTAGAAAACATAACGCCTCATTCTTGTTAGCATAAAATTGATGTCCAATTTTACCCGTGAGCTCGAGATGGCCCAGTGGCCAATGCGCGAGTCTACTGGCCTGAATGTCCGTGGTTCGAACCAAGACGCGGCCCCGTGACTGCGCGCTGCTTGAATCCCAAGGTCAGGTGTTGTGAAAATATTTTTTGGACCCAAGCCGACCTTAGCGTTTTACTTATTTCTAGTGTAGCACTTAACTACAAATTAAGGACACCTTATCTTCAATCGCACTCAACTATCCTTCTAACGCTTTTCCGCTTGATTAGGCTTACCTGACTTATAAGCTTGCCAGCACCATTCCAGCGAGGCTTACTACTACCTAAATCGAACTGGATAATGGCACCACTCCTATCTTCCTCCAAACAATTTTTAGACACTGATTCACCATCATTCTTTCCCACATTGTGTCCAAAGAAGCGCCTTGCAGGCAAAAGGCCCAGCACTCAACCCCATTACTCCTCAAGGCCGGCCGGTAGAGTGCCCCAATTAAATTCAGACTGCTCAGCTGTACTAGCTGACATTTCCCTTCCTGTTTCACTCATTAGCTGTCTTCCCTCCTCTTTACCAAAAGAATCTCAGCTCTAGTCTGACATGGCAAACCTCAGTGCTCGTGTGCATAAGATGGAGAGCGAACTAATATCCTACTGCAACCTGCAACCACTTGCCTGTCTTCTAACACCTGATAGAGCGTGTGATCCATCAGACCTTGCAAAAGCGTCAGTCCCTATTGACACACTCGTCTCCGAGGTTAGTCAGCCTATAGAATGCCGTAAACAGGTCTTAATATACAATGCTCCCGATCGCATCCCGGTGGAACGCACAAAAGCTGCCATCCTGATAGCATGTAACACGTATGACACAGTGTGTACAGCTCGACGGCTGCGGAAGTCGAAACCATCCTTGATTTGCCCAATGCTAATGCAATTCAGAGACGAAAACGATGCATCGCACCTGTTAACATCCTAGGCCCTTCTGTCCTCTACCCAAATACTCCAGAACGTAAAGGTCAATGCTGCCCGCACTCGACTACAATGACAGCTCACGAGGAATTCACCCCCCAAAACTCTAGAGGCGACTACTGATAACCATCAAACGGGTCCAGCATTTCAAACCGTCAAAGTCAAAGCTGCTCGTATCCGCCTGCAAAGGCAGCTTCAGGAAAATCTTCTCTCCAAACCTCTAGAGTCCGCCACTGATAACAACCAAACTGACCACTCTTCCCTTCACCAATGTGCACCAGTCAATACTCCCGGTGTGACTGAATTGTAGACTTCCCATGAAACCAACCGTTTGGAAAACCACACAAGCCGTATCGCTGTTGACACATGTGCGCATAAGAGCCATGGAACCCCAGTTTCAAACAGCAGCTTACTTAGTATACCAACTGTTCCGGTCTCTTCTGCAGTCGCCTCAAGTTCGGTTCGAAGCCCTCCCCGACATCAATGTAGCCAGTTCTAGACTGGTCGAACTTCCAGCTTCCCTTCCAAGTGCCGGAAGTAACGTGCTATCCGGAAAATCTCCATGCTCCAGCAATGATCCCCTCCCTGGCCTTCATTATCCTGGAATCGCTTTTCGCCTAAGCTCGCTAGACTGTGATGCTGACTTGTGTCCAGGTGACACACAAACCTGCTTGACGACCTCCAGCTCCGCATCTCATGCTCACAACCATGAGCCCTCCACTTCTACCACTGGGCACCTACCTGTGCCACCTCTGACCTCAAATGTGCCAACAAAATTCGCCGCTGATATTACAGGTGCGGTATCTCACCAGCCCTTAACTGGCGCTGCAATCGTAAGTGAAAGCATAGTCTCTTGCCCCAGACCCCCTGACCTATTGACACTCCGCCTCTCTCCATCAAAGCACTTCCTCGGGCTCAAACACCTGCTGTCAAAGCCTTGTAACATAACGCCTTCTCCCACACTAGCTTTCCGAGGTCCTGCTCCTTGCCCTTCGTCTACGAGCCTGACCATACCCCACATGGTACATAAATACACCTGTGGTCCCCCACACCATGCAAACCTGGTCCTTGGAAGGGTTCCCAACCCACAACTGCCTTTACTTAATCTTAGTTCCCATCAAGCTCCGCCTCCCTGGCAACCCGCATGTTATTTGCCTGGGATCCCTTTTTGGCAACTAACTACTCCACCACGGCCCCTGCATCTTTTAAAGCCACGTACAGCTCCACCTCTTCGACCTTTAACTGTATCTCGTCTTCCCATTCCAAAGCCCTTTCCACCACACCCAACGCAGAGGATTATTGTTCACCCCCAACGCAGCCCACTTCTCTCAGAGAGCTTGATTACACTACTAGCTTCCTCGCTGCACCATGTCCTCTCCCCTTATCTTGCATCTCTTACTACAAGCCTCTTATTTCATCTCATCCAATCAGCCCAGTTTGGCTACCCGCACCCTCCACCGCCCACGATTCGGTGCTGAAGGCACCCTCTCATTTACTCTTTCTTAAAAACGGCACCCGCCCATCCATCTTGCGTGACCTAAATCCCGCTATTTCTGTTCAACTGCCACATATGGTACCATCCTCTGATGCTGTTGATGGCACTGTTACAAGCGATTACTCGACCCGGCCTGTAAGTCTTTGCCCACGGAACCCCGCTGCCTCCTCAGCCACCCAGACGCTGTCTCCGTACCAATCACTGTAATTCGCAGCATCTTATTAACACACATCTTTAACTGGTCCTACCTCACTCACCAATTGGGGAACTCCCGACTCCCCCGTCTCTATTCTATTCCATATTGACCTCCCCGGGCTTACCAACTTTTTACTAGCCACCCTACCCATCCCCTTTGATCCCGCTAGTATTATTTCTGTCCTAATCAACACCCGCCCTCTCTTATTTAAATTGCACTACATCCAAGCTATCTCCACTATAGCGTGTTCAACCTTCAAGTGCATCACTGAGACGTGGCTCTCTCCTAGCAAGCCTGATGCCCTTATCTCCTTTCCGGGATACACTATCTTCCGTTCCGATCGTTCCCACGGCCGTGGTGGTGGCTGCCTCATGTACTCCAGAACTGAAATAGAAGTCTCTCCCATTGATGACCTACTGCTGGCGGACACTCCAGATTCTGTTTGGTTTTCTGCCTCTCGGGCTAACCCGCCGTTCATCCTCTGGTGTTTATACATGCCCCATTAGCAATCAGCTAGCTCGATTAACCAACTATCCACGCTTCTTTCCCACACCCAAGCTCTATCTCACACAAACTAATTAGTCGTTGGCGATCTCAAAAGTCCTGAGATCTCCTGGCCTCAAAAAAATCCTCTTTACACCTTTCGCCTCTGCTAGCCCAAGTTGATGTGTCCCACCGCTGCAGCTGGCCCGAAGTTCCCAGACAGCGACCATGGTATTGTCACTTGCAGCTGGACAAGTACTCAACCATCTCCTCCCCCTCCCCCCTTAAGCTCCTTCTCCCTTTCCGCTAGCATCCTTGAAGCCTTTGCGGTCTCGCTGCGCCACAAAGCTTGGGGCAAGTACTTTCTTTCTCTTGACAGGCAAAGCGTGGCCAACATTTTTTACGGCATTGTTCTGTCGTCACTATGTCTAGTTGCTCCCACACGAGCTTCCTATGTCTCTGGTTGTTATTCAGCCAGACGATTATCCGTTCCAGGCCATAAACCTAAGAAGTTTCGTAGGCTTTTCCGAGAATCCCATGATCTCTCACTCCTTGTTCTAATCAACAAACTCATGACTGAGATTACCACGGCCAAAATAGCTCTTAAAAAGCGCGAGGAATCTAACGCCGTAGCCCATTCTCTTCAATCTAAGATGCTGGGGCACCTCTTTTACAGGCGCCGCTTCTTTAATTCATCTACACTTTCACATATTGTGGCCGATGTCGGGAAGCCTCTTTCCGACCCTGCTGATATTGTAGAATTCCTAAACTTTTATTTCGCCATCTCCTATGTTCCCTCCGCATCAACCCTGTCTACTCATTGCTCCACTCCTGGTTCCGAAGCGACCACATCTGTTGACGAGATAATCCCCACCTTCTGAACATTCTCAGTTACTTTGTCTGACTTAACATCCTCACTCGTCCATCTTAGGGACTCCAATTTCCCAGGCACTGACGGTATCCCTTCGCCCATTCTAAAAGCTGGTGGCCCGGACATTCCCAACTTTCCCCTTAATTTCTTCAATATCTCCCTTATCACTGGCACAGTTCCAAGCCAGTGGAAGCACTCCAGCATTGTTGACACTATAAGTCAGGTCCAAGAACTGCTCCAGCAAGCTTGCTCTCCCGTACTCTTGAGCACCCAAGCAAAGTCCCCGTCATGGATTGCCTGCTCACCACCAAGACCCTTAACAATCGGCAGTATGGGTTTATGACACGGCGGTCAGCTAACACATGTCAAGTTGATTTCTTTAATCATATTTTCGTCCGACTACGATGCAAGGCTGTGTATTATTCTTGTCCATCTTGATATTCGCAAGGCAATTGATCAAGTCCCCCACGATGCACTCCTCAACAAATTACGATCTACGGGGATTGGTGGCCAGCTACTGGAATGGTTCATTTCTTACCTCACTGGGAGAACCCAGGTCACCAAGATCGGGGATCTTTCCCCATCACCTCTTCCCATCGCCAGCGGAGTTATTCAGGATAGCGTGCTCGGCCCCCTACTATTCTTACTATACATTAATAATCTCACTGAGTCGATCACCCACGGATCCCCTTTTCTGTTCGCTGATGATAATAAGATAGCCTCCAAGTTTAAGGCCGGTGACTCTTTTTCCACACTTGCTAACATTCAGTCTGATCTGAATTCCTTATCCCTCTAATCCTGTAACTCCCGTCTTTCTTTCGCCGTTCCAAAATGCCAAGCCCTCTCACATCGATTCCAGATTCCTCCCGGGATGCTTATTCTTAATGGACACTCGATTCCTACTCTTCCGGAAGTGAGAGACCTAGGTCTTGGGTATTTCTTTGCGTTTAGTTTTCCCAACATGCATGGTACAGAGTGGCTAAAGCCCGCAAGCTGTGCGCCTTCATTCGCCGATCCTTCCATAATAAGTCGCGTTTAATTGTCATCTTTAAGCAGTTTGTAAGACCCATGCTTGAATCCAGTCCTGAATTTGCTTCACAGTATGCGGAGGCATGCCGGAATGCTGTGGAAAACTTGGAGCGCTCATTCACTAAGTGCTTGTTTCCAGCGTCAGCCACACTGCCGCATCGTCTTCGCTGTTTGTCATTTGGGTTGGATCCTTTATGGCTGAGGCGCATTAGGTTGAAGCTAGGCCTTCTGCATCGCCTAATCTACCGACGGGCTTACATAGCTGACTGCCGTCCTGAATGTTCTTCCTGCCGTCCCTACTATATCCACAACTCTGGATTCCTGCTCTCATTTTGACCTGTCGAACTGTCTTTAGACAATACTTTTTCCTTTGCCTGTATTCCAAACTGTGGAACAAGCTGCCCTCCCATATCCTTACTATATCATCTCATGTAGGTTTTTGAAGGACTCTCGATTTTTACCTTTCCATTGAGGGAGCCGAGCATCTTTTCGCGCCGCAGCTTACACTATACACTTTCTTTGAAACAGGCCCTAAGCCCTTCTAATTTTCGCTCTCACCCCAACTGTCCTATTACTTGACCCTAGCATGTACATTCGCCAGCTTGAACCACTTAACGTTAATCCACAAGTAGGACAACTACCCTCCCAAGTGTTCTTGTTCACAAATCACCATATTATCTGTCTCTTATGCAGACGTTCACCTCCTGAGACAACATATGCACCTGCTCTCTGAAGCGTAGTTGTGTTTCAGAGAGTGTTTTGCGCCTGCCATGACAATTGTTTTCATGCTCATCTTCACTGCCCTCGTTGTATTTCCTTACATCCGGCCTTAAGCTTCCATGCCCAGCCAACTTATTCCTAGTTCATTGAAGCCTGGTCCTATCCCTGAATAACTCTGTCAGCTCTATTTAATGTCTGGTGCTTTGCTTTGGCTAGATTTAACTAACCCTATCCAAACCGAAGCCTTATTTCCTCATTGTTCAGAACCATTCCTCACCCTCTGATCACGTGCAGTGCACGCACGTCAACTGGCGGGTCTGAAGATGCACAATGAATGAAATACTTGTTTGGTTCCACAGCCCACTCATTCACACACACATGAAACTACTTGACATGGCGGTTCACACTATTGCTGCGTCGTCGTGTAGCCGTAGTGCACAGGCTCCGAACATTTCCATTCTACTCCCATGGCCCAAAATATGGCTGCCGTTTCATTTGCCTCCGCGACTTGCCACTTCCAGCGGCTGTTTGCTTGTTCGACATGACTGAGCGGTTTAATTGCCTGGTTCCCCCCAAACCGGATAAAATTTCTGGTAACTGGTGTTATTTATTAATGCACAAGCCGCAATTATGACTGCTTGGTGGCTTGTCACCCTGCAGATCTGATGGCATGCACGAGGGATGAAAACCTCGTGTGGTGGACGGGTACGCCCGGCAGGGAGTGTCGCCATGTTACGTAGATCTATGGTGCGTTCGTATACTCGCCACCCCTCCAGTAGCACGGGTGTATCGCTCATCGCCGGTGGTTCTGAGCCTGACCCTTAATTCGGGAGCATTACAAAAGAGCACCGTTGTTGCTTGTATGTAGCTGGATTCGACTTGTTCCGGTTTTCACTTGTCTGGCAACACCGAGAAATACAAGCGAATGACAGCAGTGCTTTCGTTTTTTAAGAAAAAATGCATTCATGGGCTAGCCTGAAGACACTGTGCGAGGCTCACGGCTGATATCGACGAGCAAGGAGTTGCCACCATCGTCTTAGTTAGGCTGCACCACCCCAAGTCCACTTCATAATCCAGACAAAACACACACGTTTTTCCATTTTGTTCTCTGAAGCAACCATTTACACTTAAAACGTAAATCCCTCATTATTTCCTGATTACCAGCAGTCACATCTAGCGCCCAAAGGCTGTTTTTTCCATGCATCATTCGTTTCTTGGAGCTGACAGCAGTGACTCGGTGACTGGCCATCCATACTGTTACCTTCCTGTTGAGTTGAGGTAGTAGATTCCAGTTAAATTATGGTTCTTATCCATTATCTCGGAAGCTGTTGCCCAACCGCTTATTATTTTTCTGCTGTCCCTGTTTACAGTAACACCCCTTTGCGCAACGGAGACCCTGTGACTGGATTTTTGCCATTGCTGAGCTAAAACTACTGCCATGTAGTCGCCTGTTCCAACCAACCCAGCGGCTAGCCTCCCTGTCTCGGTGGCTGAGTCCTTACCTTCCCTAATCCAGGCACCTTCTCTGGCCCAGCTAGTACTTGATTTCTAGGTCAGTCAACAAACTCCCCTTTCTTTTGGGTTCATTTAGCTTGCTGTCATCCGCTCTTAGATTTTTTTCCATTGGACACGTTTCTATCTGATGCCTCCTTGCACTCACCAGACGCTTCTACTCTCATCCTATCCCTTCTTCCTTCCTCATTCCCCCTCTTTCCAAGCTTCAAACTTTGGCTGTAGTTGTGCAAACGCCCCGTACAACCGTTATTCATTAAATCTGGCGTGTCCGCGGTCTACACTGACATGGTCCTCAAACTGAATCGAAATTACCGGTGACTCTACATTGGCCTGATTCCACTTGTGCCATTCTCCTCCTCAAGCTGCCACGGAAATGCGTATCCCCTGTCCGATTGCGGCAACCTTGACGACTGTTACTGGGCTGTCCAGAAACCGGAAAATGTCAGTGCAATGATGACGTGGCACTGCCATACCCAGTCCGGTGGCACTCCCGCATCTACTTTCTTCAGAATCTCGGCCGCAGTCTCTCACTCACTCGAGACTCTAATCGCAACCACAAACAAATTTTTCACCTGGCCCCAACCGCCTCGTTTTAAACCGTTGAACATATCGTTTGGAATTAACCAACCTAGTTTTCTGCCGCAGTTTCGGTTTGCCTCCTCCACAAGTTCGATTACATTTACGGTGTTCGATTGGCCCTATGCATTGGCACTATCTCCCCATCAAAACTACCATTTACACCCGACTTCCCTACAACAGTGACACCAGTCAGTCTACTCAGTTTCACGTTAAACCGTATTTTTGAGACAAAACTTGCCATTTGTTTCCAGGTCAAATTCTTCAATCTCCACTTTGCATTTTTTGACCCTAGCCATTCCCTCGACCGCCCAAGGTCACTCGTGGCCTGCAACGGTTTTCAGTTTTAGTTCGGGTCAGCGGGCTGCTTCTTTGAACTTGTCGTACCTCCTGCCCATTGTCCTCTTTTTTTGGTTATCACAACTGTGGTGACCTTTCACGTAACAAGCATGCCCGTTGTGTTGATACCTGCCGCCTGCAGGTTGTAACGACTTGATCATGCCTCAATCGGCGTGTTCCACACAGGTTGGGAAATAAACCTATTATTATTACTTTTATTAAATCGGATAATTCCCACTGCTTCTGACGCTACCCCTTTTCCACGCAATCCCCTGTACCCACAACCCCTCAGTCATGCTTTTATTCTGACCGTAACATTATGACCATGTCTGACGGTGTGCCACCCACCAGTTGGGAATAAACGTTATTATTATTTTCATTATATCTGAGCATTCCGGCAGTATTCCAGCCGTCACGCATATTTCGAGTGACATGACAGCTAGGTGCAGGTGAGTTGCTACAGATGGACGCTTATTTATTGTCATTACTTTCGCCTGTTAAAGCGTGAGCTGTATTCGTGCACCGCCATGGCTCATTACGCTTACAAACCGTTTTAATTAGACGCAGCTGGCGGCGTCGGCGTCATGTGGAACTTCGGTGCCCTGACAGATATTGCTTAACCCAAGAAGCATAACATTTAACAAGTGGTGTCCGGTGGAATACTGCTGAGCTTTTCGAATATCTAACTCAATTCGCAACCATCTATCACCGTACTAAGTTGTGGTTGCAGCAAAAAGTCTCGAGCCTCCTCCACAAGATTTACTTATGTCAGGTTTACCATGAAACTGCTTTAAATCCCATAAGGGTAGCTTAGCTAAGCCCGAGCTGCTGTCAGTAAACTAACGGATAGTTACTGCCAAAAATAAGCCTGTCCCAAAACTGCGCATACGACTGGTCATCGAACTTATATTTGGCAACCCCTGAGTTTGGAACATATGTTCTGATAACTCTCGGTCTCTTGCATGCGTCGGAAAATGTGACGCCATACGTTGGGCTGCCTCAAATTGGTGGGTTGTAAATTCAAAATCAGAATTAATGGGTTTGTGCGTACTCCATAGTAATGGGAAAGAGTATGTGCAGTGATTCTGAAAGTGCGTAAAAACGTTTCCCGATAGATGTTACAATAAGTGTGGCCTTCTTCTAATCGGGAGAAATTATTCGCGCTGAATGAGAAAGCGTTCAGAGTACTCATTGATGTGTTTGGCATGGGAATTAACATTCAATTGTTAGGTGTAATTTCAAAACTGCTGCAGCATTAGGCACACTGTTCACCGAGCCGTGTACAAACGCGCACCTGTTTTTCAACATAGCCAGGGTTTCAAATGCCGAAATAAACATCAACTAATTCGTTAAACCACCAACTTAAAGCATCAAGTTTATCAGAGAAACGTAGGTAGTGCGGTTTTTCAATTTCTGCTACCGGCAATAACCGTACTTACATTTCTCATCCGACTCGATTGAAACCCATAGGAGATTTAGCGAGAAAAAAGCGAAAAAGAGGTGAGTTGAGTTCTCAAATAATAAAAAGTTAGTATGGCCACAAAATTCAGCAGTTCATCAAACAAATCTGGGTTCATAATTTCATTTGAGCTTTCAATGGTCTATCGCTCAAACAGCGGCTCATTCCGGTCTGCCCCTCACCTGAACATTGGCGGACACAACCGACCAACACGAGGACGCCCTCTGCAAATTGTGGCCGATTTATCCACCTTTAAGCCCAAGGCCTACCTTATATTTATAAACTTGGCCGTCTTTTTCCACACGTCACTTCTACAAAACAATGCCAGGTTTCTTAGAAGCCACGCTTACAAGACTAACTAAACGATCACTTTTGTGTGAGGAACTTCTGCCCACTTGAAATTTGACTTTACATCCGACAGTTTCACGTTGTTGCAGCATCTCAGTGTAAGCAAGAAACCAATGGTGAGAAAGATATTTTGGACAGAAGATGCACCTTAACTGTTAGCCATGCGTACCATACAAGCCAAGCAGGCATCTGTCCAAACTTCATCAAGCGGCAGGGCTTCTCAGAATTAGCTGAAGGTTCTACGCAGGTTTAAAATGGGTGCTTGTGGGTCAGGACTCTCCTAAAAGAAGCTGACTGGGTACCCTTAATTTACGTTGGGATATCAAGCGTATCATAAGACTGATACCTTCCGCGTGCGTGCTGCCTTTATTTGCAAGACCGACCTAGTCTGGTTTTCTTTCCGACCGGTGTTCGCCCGCGTCACCTAAGAGAGCAAATAATACGGATGTGGTTTTAGTATCTAGGCTTTTCGGGCGCGTCGGAAGCATCGCTTTCCGGAAAGACAACTGTAACTTGCGCGCAGTCTGACTAGGATCATTTTGCGTTAAGTCCTCTTTTTCTTTCCGTCTTACTTCATTGCTGAAGTAATTTTATCACTTGCTTTACGATGGTTTACCTTATTTGGATCCGCCTTTATAATGAGCTCTTGTACGTCTAGTTTATTTTCAGCTACTTCCTGATTTCATTTGAAATAATTCAGTACCTCATTTGTTATTAAACCTCGGCGCGAAATTCCCTAATTCCACCAGCGCTTCGGGAAATTTCCATGGTATACCGATACAACAAGACCGCTCATTGGAAGTAAACCAAAGATAACTTCGTCGAGCCCTTGGGATTTTCTACGTTGTGAATACTGTGGGGAGTAAATCTAATTTGTTAACACCTTCTATCGATGTGCTGCCCATACCAATTTGTTCAAGTGAGCAAACTTTCAAGGTCAACAACCGCCTCGGATTTGGATGTGATTGCCAGTTTTCGGAATGAAGCACTGTTATACCTGATGGCTGTTTCCACTCCAGTGCCTAGGGCCGGAAAAAGAATCACCGATAAGAAACACAACGGCTTTACTGCGAACAGGCGAGCGTTCGCGAGTGCGCGAGTGCAACACTGGTGGGGGAACTCAGGCTTTTTTGAATTTTACTTTGATCGATCCAGGCTGTTGTTGACCCTGTAAATCGCCTGAATGATTCTTTTGAGGTCAACTCTAACAGTCCATCCTGGGTGCCCGGGCGATAATCCCTCACAAGCACACAGTTTCCAGGCCTGAACGTTGGCTTCCCTCCTGTCGGTGATTAAAAACACATAATTGTTGGCAGGATAGCGTCATGGGTAAGCCTCACCCGTCTGCTCATCATAACCTCTGCTGGGGAGCGACTGTCAGGAGATTGTGGATTAGGAGTTGCTCTATAATTCAGCAGGAACGTATCCAGGACTTCTGCCGTGGTCCCCTCCTCTTCTGCCTTTGTCAACGCGCGTTTAAAGGTTTCTACGGACCGTTCAGCTTGACCGTTGGATTGGGGATGGAATGGTGGGGAAATAACCTGTGTGATGCCGTGTCTTCGAACGAATTCA
>SJOL01005422.1:211292-234672 GCA_004794785.1 Opisthorchis felineus
GAACCATAGCTTGTGTGAGTTGGTGTCGGCATATACGTAACTGGGCAAATTAGACGGCACGTGGACCGGACCGTCTTTATCCAGCCCTCTTCAAAGAAGGCGGAAAATCCCTGGTGACCCATCTGACAAAGCTTATTGGTGAAAACCATTACCGGCAAACTCAGCTGCGCTGGTAATTGCCGTTTCTCTTGACGGGGACCCCGAGACGGGCCACATCAATGGTTGAGGATATTGTCAGACATGTCCCAGTCGCGCCCTCAATGGCGCTCGTGCATCCAAGCTATTCCCCTCAATGCATAGCTCCCTTCCCAATCCCCCCCACTTGACAGTTCACTGACAGTGCTGTATTTACGCACCAATTTATCAGCTCCCGCCTCCAATGCGTAGCTACCTACCCCACCTCCCCAAATCATCGGTGAGCGAAAATGTGGCAGCTACAACCACTGTACGACAAGTACTCGGTTCTTACAGCTGACAGTGATGATGGTGATGAACGAGACAAATAGAAAGGGAGTTTTCGGTTGTGCAACGGGTACTTCCATTGAAGAATGTGTCCAAC
This sequence comes from Opisthorchis felineus, assembly GCA_004794785.1. Lineage (NCBI taxonomy): Eukaryota > Metazoa > Platyhelminthes > Trematoda > Opisthorchiida > Opisthorchiidae > Opisthorchis > Opisthorchis felineus. The sequence continues at coordinate 211,852 of SJOL01005422.1, forward strand.
TCCAGTAGCTGCGTTGGTTGGGACACGTGTTGCTTATGCCTATCCATTGTTTGCCGAACAGAGTGCTGTTTTCCATGCCCAATTCAGAGTGGCGGAATCAGAGGGGTATGAAGGAGATTACGAAACGCTAGGGTGCTGTCGGTGCTACTGGCCTTCCAGGATGGGGACCGCGTGACCCTCACTGCTCCTGGTTGGAGTCGCTGCAAGATATGGCTGCTAACCGATGTCAGTGGCGTTCTTGTCGTCAGTTTCTATCCAGATTGCCTGAATGAGTGTCTGGAGGCGTAGGCACCTCGGAATGACTGTAGTAAGCTAGCACTAAGTCCCTTCCCCTTCCACCTTTGTTCTTTTCTTTGCAATAAGGCTTTCAAATAAATCATGGTTGTACGGCAGCGAAGCATCAGTGTTGAACAGTGATGTCACGCTGTCCATGACGATGATGATGATGATTCTCTATGCTGTCGATTGCATGGCCCTGGTAGTTCAGGACGCTATACAGAAATAGCAAGCCAAAGGTATAAGCCAATATTGGCAAAAAGTTATCGTCCAAGGGGGACTGAGCATTGGGGAACAATAATCCATCCACAATGCGTGGCAGCAATCTCACTTCGTGTGTCCTGGATGCAACTGGAGAGATGAGTCATAGTCTGGAATAATGGGATGCCTTACACGGATGGTCCTCGTCAAAGGGCCTTCTAACTGTGCAGTTCTCTGCGTCAGATTTTGATCTGGTTTTTCAAATTGATTCTGATGTTGGTCTCGACAACAGATAAACTGGTACAAGGTCGTATGTACAAAATAAACCATGAATGTAGCTGACATAGGGGGTCGTCTGTGGCGAAGTGAGTTGATGAAGGCGAATGAAGGAAAACGTTTGTTGACCGCATCCTGTTTACAAACCCGACATAAGTGTTCTTGTTGCGGTTTTTACATACCAATATAATCGGACACTTGTAGCACGGAAACAGCACCCAGAGGTAACGTTTGATTCGAGCGGCTGCCCAATTGTAGTCCTATTTTGCACAGTATTATCCGAAGCTTTCATGTGTACGTTGAACGGGTTACGACTACAACAGGCACATACGGATGCTTGTATGACCTTCGGCCGATTCCAAATTCCTTATCAAAATATAGTATACCTTGCAATACTGGCTTCTCACGGATGTCCCAAATTAGATCGGTGAAAAAGGCATCTTGTAGAGCTTCACTGTGGTATTTATCGGCTGTTACTATTTTAAGACCCGAGTCTTGGCGGTTTAGTCGCAGGTGAGGAGGTCAGTAAAGCGGATGGGCATGTTAACTCTGTTCAATGTCTGCAAAGTAGGTACTGAAGGTGTGAAGCCAGTTCTTTCGTCGTCCGGATCGTCATCTGTATGGGGCTCCATGTGGAGGCACTTGGGTCGAACAACTGTGTGATCCATAGTGTTACTAACCCAGTACATATAGTTCCTCCGAAACTCCAAAAAGGAAGCTTGGATTCAGAATAGTAACAAATGTTTTTAATCCACTAGTACGCGTACGTGAGCTAAAGTGTGACGAACGAAGTCATCTGAAGTAACGATTCTAACGTTTGCCACCAGCAGCCATTTGGAAATCTCACGCATGTAAATACCCTTTGTGTTGGTTCATCATTCGCGATGTCGTGTTATCGTCATTGGGTTCATGTAGCATCTTGTAGCCCATGTAGCGTTCTGTGGACTGTCATGATACCTGCCGAGCTGGCACGTCCTTGTGGCATCATCCCCACAGCCGTGTTAGCCCATGTCCTACACCTGCCACGCCATGTTTACCCCAACGCGAAAATGATGGCCTTTACGACGAGCTGGGATATGGATACTGAGCGGGATTTATTGATGCCGTTTACCCTTAATATTATGCCCAGATGTGTTTATTTCAGCGTTGGCTGAAGGTGTAGACACCTTGCTTTCGGTGGTTTTTTATAATGAGGCCTTTTCAACTAGTCCCCACCCTTTGAGACATTCCCTCATGGTTGTATGGCAATTGAGCACAAGCGTCTCTGATAATGACGACAACTATGCTCCAGCGTTGACAGACAAACTCATGTAGTTATCGAACTTTGACAAAATCCTCCATAGTCTCGTTTCGTTCAGTGCATTCCTCCCTTTTCAGTCTGTTGAAGCTTATGTAGATGTCCAGGTGGGTGAATTTTTCTGCCGTGTCCACCGGCTCATCTGCAAGCGCATGCTTAAAGCTTGATCCCAATCCGTCTTGCTGTAGTGCTTTACAAGCTGCTTGCAAGTGTGGAACTGTATGGTTACTGTCCGGCAAATTGACGATAAGTTACGTGACTTTTTTCACGACTGTTAACAAAAATGTGTCAGCCTCTCAACTCCACTTCGTCTGAAAAGCCATTAGAAACCAGGATGTTATGCAGAAATGAAAACCACGAGTTCAACCTCCTCGGTCTGCTTCGACGTTACAGATAAATAGGCGTTTTTCAGGGGGGAATTAGCTGCAAATACAATGAGTAGGCTGACTGACGCTGGGGTGCCACTTGAATCCTCTAATTCTCACTTGACGGACATGTACTCTGCTAGCTGCGCTCACGTCTGCGTTGGTCCTCACGACTTCGATTCTGTGTTGCCCCGCCGGCACTATGCTCTGCCGACACTGTTATTGAACCCTTTGTGTGACTTCTCTGACGACTTAGACGCTGATATCGTCCTGGCACGTAGTTTGTAAAGAAACGATGGTGAATATCTTCCTAGTTGCACCCTTTCAGGCAACTTCGAGTCGTTTACTCTCATTCACCTGGTCCGCTATGTAAATTCGACTTCGCTGGAGGTGGTGTTTATTCATGGACAGCCAATTCCATATTTAGCTTCTGGCATTACCAGCTGATCTATCAAGACAGTGCAGAGTTTTGCTCAAACTATGCGTTCTTCCAGGTTCACCGTACTCTAACTAAAACCAAAACACTAACCTCTACTTAAACTTAGCTAATGCCTGACACTAAAAACAATCAACGTTTGGCCATCGTTAGCTCCGGAGGGTTTGATAGACTCCATCGGATTATCTGTACTGAGCTACACTGATTACATTGGACTGCGTCACATTGAGTCACTTTCATAGTATTAGTGGTTGTGCACTTACTGTGCCAATCAGTCGTTCGTTAGAAGGTATGGACTGGATTCCGTTCGAGTCTTGTGAATCACTTGCAAACAGAAGATTAGACAAAGATTTTCTGCTTTCAACGTTTTCAAGTGCAGTCTGATCGGAATACAATGATGCAGGGGCATAAAGTTAGATAGTAATCGGTAATATAAATACGCATAAATGAGTATGTGTTCAGCACTCATATTGTGCCGTTAGCGTGGTGATTGTATTTAGAATGCGCACGTCGGTACTGTCTGGAAGATGAGTATAACATCCGGCACAGTTCCATCTCATTATCTTTCAAGCCATTCTCCAACTCTAAAACGAGAAGTTACTAAAGGAACACCTTACTGTTGACTTTTTGTAGGTTTAAGCTACTCCATTGAGATCGGGTAGACAATTCATCTTCCCGCTTTGGTGTCCACGGTTATTGATCACCAAGAAATGGCGCGTATTGCATCATCAGACACACCGGGTGAACGAGCTAGACGCTCTGTTCAGTCGTAGCAACCGAGCCATTAGCCGAGACACGTTGTTGCGTCTAGTGCGCTGGCATACCGCATATCATTGTCCCGTATGGATCCAATCTGACTCAGACCAATCAACCGCATAGCGTCACCCATTCGTCCGTCATTCATTCAGTAGAGCCTGGTTATCTGCCTACTATATGTAACACCGTAATCGAACTGTCACTTTTTAATGTTTCAAACACCCTCAACTGCGTATGCACTTGGTGTTTCTGTGTGTGCCGTTTGTCTTGTTCCTGTTATCGGGGTATTGGTTCACTTCATTACATATCTCCATATAGGCAGACTACTGCTTTTATTATCGCATACTGTCCTCAGTGTTTGTCACTGCTGACCCCTTGTTCATATTCATGCTTCGACCAAACTGGCACTATTGAGGCTTATGTATGTTACAAGCCCTGTATGGTAGGGTCCTCTAATCTACAGTAGTTTCATGGTCTCTCTTCCACCGTCTATCCACAATACATCATTACAAAAACGGCACTCTGGCGCTTCGAGTTCAGGTGAGATAACTCGGTGGTCAAGGTGCCAGCTCACGAACCTGAAGTCTCATAGTTCAAACCCAACCTCAGCCTCTCGACTGCTCCTGTCTATGCTTGGGCAACCTGGCAGCATCCCAGTCTTCGTGCCTCCTTCCGTTGGCATGGCAGCTAGCACCAAAAGGGTGCTACAGCTGAACGATTCAATTTTTTTGAGATCAGTTAACAGCAACGGATTTGTGCAATCCATTCTACTGCCCCGGTCTTTATACTACTCACTGTGCCATCAATACGAGCTGATCAAACGATTATAAGTTCCCAACCAACTCCCATCACTTGCCAACAAAAGCATCTGCTATGTCCATTGTATACGGTCTTTGACCGAGTTTGGAGCTTCCCGAGACGTGATAGCTAGGTATCTTTTATACTTTGATATAAAAACAGTAACCTCGCTTACTTTCACCTCCGAATAAATCTACTGAGCTGTTTTATAGCCTTTTGTGTTCTAAGTGTGAACAAGTTTTGCCCCCGGAATATTCTCCGTTCGCATCCTACTGAGTGGCCAATCTCTCCCATGTTTCTGTATTACATGGTCCCATTTTCTTTGCTTTCTTGACTAATCAAACAACTCGAACTTTTGTACTACCGCCACAACAACAAACAGGATAATTCCATAGCCCACTCCACCCTCGCGAGTCATTTGTATCGGCAACCAACAACAGCCTCATGGACAATAAAGTAATTCATCTTACCGTGTAGTCATTTCATCCCAGACTCAACAGTTACGTTTGCGATCGTCCATTCTCCAGTATACTCTCACCCTAGTGTTTGCTTGCGTTACCGTTTTGCCGTAAAAATCCAGCGCGTCCTTCCTGAATCCTTTGTAGATACTCATTTCCAGAGGCTGGAATCCAAGTATTCGTTCCCGGTAGTACTCTGAGTGTGTCTGTGTTAAAAATATTGGGAACTGTATACTTTCTGGCAGACTGCCATGAAGTATGATTTATGTGGATAATTTAGCATTGTAGATACGTTCCAGATCCCTGTGTGCTCACAAGAACTCATTATCTCTTTTTGTACGAAACGTGAAGCATACTGGTGTGGTGCAGTGTCAGTTTAACCTCACAAACTGGCGTATGTGTCCTCTTCTTGTCCTACAGCATCGGTGGCACTGTTGGCGCAATCCTCACCTGTCCTTTAGAAGTCGTCAAAGTCCGTCTGCAATCATCCAGAGGGTCAATCCTTTGTAGTGCCTCTGAAAATGTGAATACTGCCACAGTTACACCAGTGATCACGGCCACCAGCAATCGCCATAGCACACGTATTGTGCGCCGAATTCTGTCCACAGTATCCCTTCACAACCGTAATGATATTGTCGCAGAACGGCAGGAACACCCATCTCCATCCAGTACTAGCTGCAACAAATCCAAAATCAGGCATTCCTCTGCAAACGAATCCTACCACTTAAACTCGGCGAATTTCTCCAATGCAGTTCAGAAGCAACAATCCTCTTCCAGGACTGGCTTTCGCCGTTCAGTTTTGATCCGGTGTCTCGCTGATATTTCCCGCACCGAGGGCATTCGAGCCCTCTTCAAAGGCCTGCTACCTACCCTTGTTGGAGTGCTCCCATCCCGGTGGGTAACTTTCATGGTTCTATTTCCTTGTTTTATTCCGCAGTACTACTATGTGTACCCGACTCTGGTCCATTGTATTCTTTTTGTAGATCTTGCCTCCCTTTCAGTGCGGAGTTCCCATATTTTAAACGGAGTTTATTGTACCCGTGAGGCACCTGATTCCGCTTCTCCAATTTTCCCGATAAAAATATCAGCTGATAATTGTGACGCGTTCCTTACTGTGGGGTTGTGAAATGGCGATAAAGCCATTCTAAGTCGAACGTCCTTGGATCAAGAAACGCCAGCGCGCCACAGAGCATATGCAGTGAGACAACAATATGTGGCTTTGCAACCCAAAATGCTGTGTGAGCGATACCATGTCCGGTGGGTTTGCTCTCTAACAGCCATTGAATGATGCAACCAGAGGATGCCACTGTGTCTTTACTGTCCGAGCTCCAACGAGGACAAATATCGACCTAAAAAAACATGCTATTTTGGAAACAAATGAAATCAAATCGGCTAAGTCGATCACTCGAGATCACTTGAGCTTGAGATGGCTCGGTCAGCAAGCTTAGTGGCTGATGGTCCGTGGTTCGAACCCAGCCCTGGCATCTCGACTGCTCCTGTCCAGACTTCGACAACCTGGCAGTATCTGAACCCTCGTGCTTCCATCGGGTGGCGTGGCAGCTAGGCACTAAAAGGGTATTATAGAGGAATGATTATTATGGTTACTAGATCAATTACTCTAGTCCCTTGGTTATTTTCTCCGGGCATTCTTCAAAGAGAACGCGTAGAATCAGGACGTGGGGATCTGAGCTGAAACGGGTGCGGCCTGTAGAAATTTGTCTAAGAGGAGTGCAACAAAAACTGATGGATGAACTAGATCAGTTGTCCTTAAACAGATCTCATCCGGGACAAGTTGTGATGGTTACAACGAAAGACCCTTTGTGACTGCGAATGACAATCAGGGTATTGAATTCAGTGATATTGAAGAAACCTATGGTCCTCTTGGCCATATTAACTCGCTTGTGGCGGAACGTTTGGAAACTGACCAGCATTCAGTGAGCCAAATTGTGGTGATGACTGTAACTTCTGGCCAGCTTTTGTGGAAAGCACCGCGTAGCGGTACCAAATGGTAAACTCATGTGACAAGTAAATATGCCTGAGATTCCCCTCCCGAAGAATGAGCTGGATATAGAACATCACAGTATGATAACACCTGAATGCCTCCGAAGCATTCCGGTTGCGAATCTATTAATATTTTTAGGGAAATAGTGGCAGAGTTCATTCTGGAAACCGCGCATTTTATACGGTTAACCAAATTAGTGTGGTCCCGTTATATTGCTGATGAGAAATCAGGGTGTTATTGACACACTAAAAGAGGAGCATCGCTACTGCGCCGTAGAGCTCGAGATAGCTCAGTGGTTGAGGTTCAAACTTACTGACCGGAAGGTCCATGGTTCCCGAACCTGACCTTTGAATTTCTTGGCCGGGGTTGTTGACAAAGGTGGCTTTATTAGCATTTCGCACCCCTAGGGCTTGCTATGTGTCACAATCCATGTTTATTACTTTCTGTAGAAATACTGGTTGTGAGATATTCGGGAATGGGTTAACTGTTATTTCGTCCAGTATGTTTGCGTTCACAAAGAACAGCCAATTTGTAAATAAAAGTAGAAACAATTGACCAACTTCCTTGGACAATATGTTCATTTGAGTATCTTGATAAGTTGCGTTTTTGCTGGCGGGGGATAACGTTACCCCTCGACACGAAAACCTAACCTTCGATGCAATGCGCCCGATACTACCGTATCTCTTTAGTTACGTTGCCACCGCGAGTGGTAGTGTGGGAAGCCTCTCACTATACTTGCCTCCCCCTTGGGAAACGAATACTTCAGTTCATCAAAAATCGTCCACTCTGAAGGGGCTTTCGCTCCTCTGTCCGGGAAGGGGTAACGTAACCGATTCTCTAACCGTCGGAAAAAGTTCCGAAATAGACTTGTCTGAATAATCGATAAAGGATATTTTGGTCATTTAAGAGGGTTTGCACCTCCCCACGGATATTAAAAACCTCGGTTTAAATCCCGTGAAAGCTGCGTAACTCCAAAAGGCCCTCCACGATAGAAATCATCGTAAGTTTCATAGGTAAGTTTTGTGAATATTCGCGCAACCATGTATCCACATAAGTCCCTTCGAGTTATCTCCTGAGTTGAGTCTCGGCTAGGTTTTGCGCTTCCAAGAAGGAGTGGTGACCTTTTTAGGCGGCTTGGAACTGGAGCCACTTCATCAAGCACTCATTCATTTATTCAATTCCTTGACCAGATGGCGAAGCCGATCAACAATGTGGTTTCGGTTTGATTAACGGACCCAACATAATGGCTCGAGCTCGGGATAGCTCAGTGGCTAAGGCGCAAACCTGATCTGACTTTTTGTGGTTTGAACCCAACCTCTGAATCTCGACTGCTCCTGTCTAGGTTCGGGCAACCTGGCAGTATCTCAGCCCTCGTGCTTCCCTCGGGTGGCATTGCAGCTAGGCACCGAAAGGGTGTTACAGCTGAACGATTATTTATTCATTTACTTTATTGTCATTACTCTAACGAATGGTGGATCAAACCAGCCAGCAACACCAAGTCGTTTCACCTTGAATCAAAGAAAGAATAATGCTATCGTCACTCACTGTCATCATGTGTGCTCTGTTGTTCAGCCCTGCAGTCCAGAGCCGTGGTCAAATGCCTACATGTTCGAAACGAGCCAACTTATTGTTGATTTTGGGGAGATGTCGATACTGAGAGGTGATTCGCAATGGTCAAGGCAGAGTGAAGAGAATGCAAGTGATTCAGCGTGGTGCCCAACTCAGTATGCGTGGTTGGCATTGGATAGACGAATAGCAATCACTCTGAATGCAGTTTTGGCACGGAAATGTCCATTGTTGTTACCGCATGGATAGTCTCGTAATTCGTTGAGATTCTCGAGTTGTTTATCACAGACGGTAATTCCTTCAAATGTACCGAAGCTGAAACAGTATTGAGAAGGACTCATGTCAGTCTGTCCCAACGATCAACCCTAGATAACTGTAAGAGCAAACGGATTACTTCGCGAAGCTCCACCTGATATCGTTATTCCAACTGGGTATTTCAAAACGCGCTTTGGTAGACTCGGTTCAGAGGAACCTCAACTAGCAGGTCCGCGTTCTCTTGACTCACATAGAAACGACAACGGTGAACGGCTCTTGATTGTTTGCGTCAATCTTGGTTTTTGTTTAACCAGTCTGAACTTCAGACATCAAAATGGTATCTGGAGGTTTGACATCCACCAACTACAGGCTGGCACTCGATACGTTGCAGTAAGCTACTGTTGGGAAGAGTTGAAACATAAAAATAGGTCGTTCAGCTGTAACACTCGGTGTCTAGCTGCCATGCCACCCGACGAAAGCACGACGGCTGAGGTACTTCCGATTTGCCCAGGCCTAGACGGAATCACTCAAGATGCTAAGGTTTCAGTTCGAACCACGGACCTTCCGATCAGTAGGTTTGTATCTTAATCACTGAGCTATCTCGGCAAAAGATGATCTATCTTATTGAGGCATCCGCGTAGACCAAGGTCGTGTGTGCGAGAATGTCCATGCCCTTCTGTGACCGTCGACAAAGTCGATATAGACGGCCCACTCTTACGAAGCTCCACAAAGCATCCATTTTGGGAACCTCTGAACACTAATTGGCTGTTGAAGTTAGGTCAGTCATAACTTCGGTCGCTGAGGAGCGGTGATTCCATAGTAAACAGCCGACCCCTATTCGATTCCGTAGACCGAAGAGTGCTGTGCTCATAAATTCGTGATCATTTCCGAAGTACTGTATAGTGAAACGACGGCTCGAGTCCGTTTCTGTGATGAACAATCTCATCCGTTTCGTATCACCAGCATGGTTATACAATATTCCCGTTTCTGGCTGACTTCATCGTTGATGAATCCTCACTAGTGCAACATCTGGAAATGCGTTCGGCGGCGTGAAACTTCTCCAGGGTGGGAGGATTCAGGAACTAGACTACGCTGATGATATTTTCCTGATGATGGCTCCCAATCCCTATGGAACTCGTTTGATTGTCTCACCCAATAATTTAGCCGTCGCGGCATCTTCTTCTCAGCAACGACGTGCAAAATCACTGCTGCTGACAAAACACTCGTTTTACCTACCTGGGGAGTCGGCTATCTGCAAATGGAGACCTAACAGCCAGAATCACATCAAGGGTCACCAAGGCCTTTAAGAATCTCCAACCCCTCTGGCGTGGGCGCGATATCAGTCTATCACTGAAGGGTCGAGCTTATAACGTGTCGGTTTGTCCAACGCCTCCATACAGGTGTGAAGCATGACCTCCCCGAACTGAAAATGTCAGATGACTCTCCGTGTTCGACTTTTGTTGTTTATGGAGCATCTTGTGCATCGATGGGGCAGCAGTGGGTGAGTACTGCCAATATGTGACGAAGTGGTTTCCGCAGGCGTAACGTTGTAATGACGTACTAGTGGTCAGGGCATGTATTTAGGATGGCAGCTCGACTTGTTCCGCGGCGAGGTTTCTTTACAGAACCAAGTGAGGGATGGAGAAAGCGTCGAGACGGTCAACAATTGACCCAGCACTTAAACACAAAGGTCCTCACGGTCCACCTGTTCTCTGTCGAATTATTTAGACTCACCGCCTGGGCCCGAAAGACAATGACTGTACTTGGCTAGAAGCTTTGACGGAAGTGGTTCGGAATTACACCTACTACTAGAGAAGAAAAGAACAGCATGTAAGTAATATGGATTGGTTTGAGAGGACGGTTAGACCTAAAGCTGCCACCTTGATGTGGTGGTCAGGCTTGAGTGCTGCAATGATCCCGCGGGCTACACTGGCTGGAACTTCGTTCCACAAGGTGCAACCATGCCAGCAAGGCCAAAGGGGAGCAGTCAGACCAAGAGCAGCGAGACCCCGTACTACGAGTAATCGTGCTACGAGGCGGTCTGGGGGTAAAGTCGTACTGTCCTCTGCGACAGGAGTGTGAAGGCAGTAAGGTGTTTCCCCCAGACGACCAGCATGTCCATTATGGAAGCAGCGATGCTGCCTTCCTCCGAGGAAGGACGGGTTAGAAAAGGTCGGCCCCAAAAACCGCACACTCCAATCGCCCAACGGTTGACCGTGACCACCGGCGCATTATTCAGTACGGTCGAAATACTTTTAAAACCAAAGAGTCCGGTGCTGCTCACCTGCTACACCTGCTGTGCGCAGCCGCATCAGGAATGAGACAGTAATGCCTTATTCCCTGCGCCCTCGGGTTAGGCCAAGCCCCTGCAGCCGAGCAGGTCAGACTGTTGGGTCATCGGCTCAGGGCAGGGTCCCCAAAGAAAACCCTATTGTCCGCTGCCTCGTGGGTCAGACTTTTGAGTCAAAGGCTAGGGGCAGGGTCCCCGAACAAAACCCTACATCCTCCCACTGCCTTGTGGGTCAGAATTTTGAGTCAAAGGCTCAAGGTGGGGTACCTCAACCAAACCCCCTTCCTCGGCCTGGGCAACCGGGAAGTATCATTTGCCCTCGCAGTTCGGTGTCCACCGATGTCCCTCCCCAACCCCTTCCCACCACACAAGCAAACGTCACTGGGTCACTTGACTGTCAGTTATCTGACCGAAGGGCCTTATGCTCCTCGCTGCCTATTAACATTAAACAAAATAGCACCCTTCTAAATCCACGAGATCCTTTCTATATAGGAGCTTTTAATGTCCGTACTCTATGTCAAATTGGCAAACAGGCAATGCTTGCTGAAACCTTATACTCCCTTAAAATTGATGTATGTTGTGTCTCCGAAACACGCATACAAGACCCAAGCGTGGTTATGCATCTCAGAACGCCAAGGATGAACTCAGCTCTTTCACATTTCTCCCTCCGTGTGTCCGGTGACCCAGAAGCGATGACTCGTGTAATATATGGCGTGGGATTTGCACTCAGCCCCAGAGCTGAGCGCGCTTTGCTGGATTGGATCCCAGTGAACAGTCGTCTTTGTGCCGTCCGGTTATCCAGTTCAATCAAGCTCAATGCCTCTCGGCATAAAAAGCGGTGCCTGTTTGTAGTGTCGGCTTATGCCCCAACGGACTGCAGTTCTGATGCTGAGAAGGATACTCTCTATCGAGAGCTATCCGGGCTCATTCGTCAAGCAAAACGCACCGACATTGTGATCCTCGCAGGCTATATGAATGCTCAAGTAGGTCGTCTTAGCTCCTTGGAATCACATTTGGGCGGTCGATTCGGAGTCGATGCTCGCCGCACAGACAACGGAGATCGACTCCTTCAGTTGTGTGCTGACCATGAACTGTTTCTGGCAAGTACGAACTTTCAACATAAACGTTCGCATCGCGTAACCTGGCGGCCACCAACTGCAAATCAACCGTGGACCCAGTTGGACCACGTGGCCATCAGCCACCGGTGGAGAGCCACAATTCAAGACTGCCGTTCCTTCTGGGGCACACCACTTGATTCCGATCACGCCATGGTGCGTGCACGCCTGACAGTTCGCTTCCCTTCAGGCCCTCGCAAATTAGCAAGAAGCATGCCAATCCACTATCTTCGAAGAACGACCATAGCTCAACAGTACCGATCTGAGCTAGCCCAACAACTCTCCACAGTAAACCAATACTGTGGTGGCAGTGAGCATGTGGATGAAGCGTGGCAAAATGTGAAAGGAGCTATGTTAGCGGCGTTCAGTGCTGTCTGTCCGACCTCTCCGATTCGACCACAAGACCACTGGATGTCGGCGAGATCGCTATCCATGATTGATGTCAGGAAGTCCATACCAGCAGGCAACGAGTACGACGGCGCACGCAAATCCCTCAAACGCCAAATAGTGAAGAGTCTAAGGAAAGACCGAGAGCTCTGGTGGACATCGAAAGCTCGGGAGATGGAGAAGGCTTTTGCTACGGGAAACAGCCGTGCCCTATATCAACTGATACGATCGACTGGCCCTAGGAAAGCAACGGTCAGTGAAACGATAAGTGAAAAAGATGGCTCATTAATTCACTCGCAAAAACGTCGACTGGAAAGATGGGCCGAACACTTCGAAGAACAGTTCAGCTGGCCTCCTGCAACACAGCCTGTAGAGATAGTGCATACAGGCTAATGGAATGTAAACCTTGATCGCCCATCGGAAGAAGAAATAAAGTACGAAATATCCGTGCTAAAACGTGAGAAGGCACCAGAACCGGACGGTCTCTATCCAGCCCTCTTCAAAGAAGGCGGAGAATCTCTGGTGACCCATCTGACAAAGCTTATTGGTGCCATATGGAACGAAGAGAAGATGCCTGCAGAATGGGGCATGTCGACAGTTATCCCTATCTTCAAAAAGGGTACGCGGACGCTGTGTGAAAACCACCGTGGCATCAGCCTGTTAGCTGTGGCATCGAAGATCCTCTCTGGTCTTATCCTTCGAAGGTTGACTGAACACAGGGAGAGACAGATCCGTGAAAACCAAGCTGGGTTCCGTCCTGCAAGAGGATGCATCGATCATATCTTCACCCTCCGACAAATTCTGGAACAGCGACACTGCTTCCAGCAACCAACAATGGTTGTGTTTCTTGATCTGAAAGCTGCCTTTGACTCTGTGGACCGTCAGGCACTATGGCAGTGTCTGTGGAGCAAAGGTGTCCCCCATAAATTCTTGACCCTCCTTAAGGCGCTGTACGCCAACTCCCGCGGCCGTGTGAAGGTCTACGGGAAGCTCTCGCCTGAGTTCACCACATCAAGTGGTGTCAGACAGGGCTGTCCTCTTTCACCTTTCCTCTTCAACTTCGTCATTGATACGATCATGGAAGACTCACTATCAGCCTCTAATGCCTGTGGGGTCGAAGTGCTCCCTGGGCGTCCGCTCACAGATATCGAGTACGCAGACGACATAGCTCTTTTTGGATCTGACCCCGTGGTAATTCAAACAATATTAAATAATCTAAATAATTCCGCCTCACGGTTTGGCATGCGCTTCACACCTGCAAAGTGTAAGGTGCTACTGAAAGACTGGGTGGGCTCGAACCCTAGCCTCATGCTTGCGGATGAACCGATTGAGGTAGTAGACAAATTTGTTTACCTGGGCAGCTGTATCAGTCCCGGTGGTCTCGCGAAAGATGATATTTCCATCCGGATTGGGAAGGCCAGAGCAGCTTTTGTGAACCTGCGTCACCTGTGGCGTAGGCGTGACATCAGCTTATCCGTCAAGGGTCGAGTTTACAATGCTGCGGTGCGCTCCATACTACTATACGGATCAGAAACCTGGCCGTTGCGCGCCGAGGACGTCAAAAGACTTTCAGTGTTTGACCATCGATGTCTTCGGAGCATTGCCCGAGTCTGGTGGGAACACCGGATCAGCAATGCTGAAGTACGTCGAATGGTATTCGGAAGAAATAACTCACCCTCGATAGATGAACTGATCACACTGCATAGGTTGCGCTGGCTTGGCCACGTGCTCCGTATGCCAGTCGACCGACTTCCTCGAAGGGTTCTTTTCGCACAACCACGTGAAGGGTGGAAACGAGCCAGAGGCGGTCAAACACTGGCTTGACAGTGAAGTGTGAAAACCATTACCGGCAAACTCAGCTGCGCTGGTAATTGCCGTTTCTCTTGACGGGGACCCCGAGACGGGCCACATCAATGGTTGAGGATATTGTCAGACATGGCCCAGTCGCGCCTTCAATGGCGCTCGTGCATCCAAGCTATTCCCCTCAATGCATAGCTCCCTTCCCAATCCCCCCAATTGACAGTTCACTGACAGTGCTGTATTTACGCACCAATTTATCAGCTCCCGCCTCCAATGCGCAGCTGCCTACCCCACCTCCCCAAATCATCGGTGAGGGAAAATGTGGCAGCTACAACCACTGTACGACAAGTACTCGGTTCTTACAGCTGACAATGATGATGAATGATGACGGTTGGATCAGCTATGCTCACGGGCCAGTCGAGCGTCACAATGCTTCCCAACACTTTTCGAATGATAGATTTTAGCTGTACTAGTCCTTAGTTGTTTTGAAGGAATCGGTGGTCAGGGTGCCTTCTCAAAACTGCGTCACAATTTGAGGCGATTCCTCAAACTACGGAGACTCACAATTATTTATCGTCGTTCAGAATAAGAGCGCTGGCGAACACTCGAACATGGGCGCGTACTCAGCTACCTATTGTGTATGATCTCGACAGCCGGACTAAAACTAGAGGCGACTACTCTATGTCGACTGTCAACTTTAGTTATAGTAGACGTTGTCTTGGAATAGTTATTGTACCCCGATGGGTCTCACTAATTAATTCACACATCAATAGTGACAATTTGACGAGTGCGTTAGTCACTAAAGCCAAGAAGTCATTGTACCTGAGTATTCAGTCCCGTAAGTGCGTCTATGTAGTATAGTTTGTCGTAATTTTTTTGCTTTTTTTGCTTGTTTAGGTCAATCCACTGTTGATCTGCTAATCCGAGGTCACATGATACCCCGGTGATATAAACACACATCGTTTCACGTGATCTTATACAGTGAAGTCCGGTTCACCAGGGTTTAGTACTTCATACGTAGTACGTTCCTCATGAGTCAGGCGGTTGATCTACCTGGCTTCGCTTTTCTCAAAGCTCTGGCTTTGGTTTACCATCTTTCAGATTGATTGACCTAATTGCTACCATACTCTGGGTATATTAGTCAACCGGCTCGTATTGCATTAGTCACGTCCCACTGATGGAAATTAGAGATGTCTAAAGCGAATGGTTTGGATTGCTCACACATACAGAGAAAACCTCCTGTTTTCATTCTCTCAATCTGTCCCGAACGGAAGCACTTGGCTTGCATCGCACCACCAGTTGACCTTCGGGTGACGCGGACGGCAAGCTCCTGATTGGAAAGTTCATGACTCGTGATCACTTCTCTGTTGTTGTATGTGGTTAATTTGGCGGTATATCGATATCGCACATGTTGTGTGGCCGCTACGGCTGACTCGGTCAACCCGGGCTGTTTTCCCATTGATCAAGCTACTTTACCGGACTAACGGATCGTCTGAATAGCATCTTGAGCTCTAGTTTTCCTGGCCACTTCACTTCACACATAATTTCCATGTCAAGCGTTTCTGACACATCTCCACCGAGTGGTGGTTAGTGAAAACCACTTGACCTTGAGTTGTGCGTATTTTCAATGCTTACAAGGAGACTTAGGCACTTCATCCCTGATGGTTTTCCCCATTGGGCCATCCTTCTTGGTCTGAGCCAGTGGACATTCTAATTCACCCTTAAATAGTGCTGCTTTCATCAGGCTGTTTTCTACTTTTGGGCGGAACGCCCTTGACTTTTTTATCCTCTCTGTTTCTTTCCTGATCCATGTAGTGACTCGTCTTTGGAAAGTTCAGGGTAGCGCTTGGAAGTCCCCCCTAGTCAATGACCGGGTGTGGTTCATGTTGCGATCTTGTCGCTGATTTTACTCACGTCATGTTCGTTCGGTATCCGAATTCGGAACATTAGGAATCCCAAGAATCGGATTGGTAATATAGTGAACAATTTGGGTGCGCTAACTAACTAATCCCACTAACGGACACAGCAGAGGGTTGGAGAGCATCAGCTAATGGTGAACAGCTGAAAACACTGCTAATCAGTTGATCTAGGGTTCGATGTTGTCTCTAGTATTCCTCAAGCGGTCCGTTCCATCTTCCGTTGATTCCCTGGAGTCGGTTCACTGCTTTTACACCCAGCTTCATGACTTCAGGAAACCACAATTTCACTCCTTATTCTAGCAGACTTGCAAAACACGCTATTTTTGCTCTGTAGGAGTACAGTATGACAGAATTTATCAATAAAGTCAGTCGCACGCGCAATAAATGACTGCAACGTGCTTCAATTCCTGCTATTCTCTAGGGCGGTCTCTCGTTGTTTTCTTCACTATACTATCACATGAGTTAGCAGTTGGTCTACTAAATGCAACAGACACCAACGCCGCTAAATTCATGCAAAATGTCAAATGTGCAGTGCAGTCTGTCTGTCCCTCAATGGGAGTGCCCTAGGTGTATAATGGCTGACAGGCCTTTTTAGGTTATTCACCTGTTTGCTTATTTCCTCGGTATATCACTATAATAACCCCCGAGTGAACTTACTCAGTGAACTGTTTAACAGCAGCCTATTTCAGTTACGACCTCATATGCAATTTCTTTGGTTTTTATAGAGTTTTACATTCTTACTATACACATACTACACACGTATATATTTATAATACGTATATGTATATACTGTATAGTTTTTACTATGCCGGATCTCTTTAACACAATAATCTTTTTTTCGTTCGCACTTCCCAAGCCCTTCAGGAGTATACAACTTTGATCTCTGTACACACAGGTGTCTCTCTGTCTCTCCCTGCCATAAGCACTCTTCGCGTCAGCCATTGCTGGCGTCATTTTGGAGGATTGTCACCACTACTTTGTTACGAAGTATCGCCTGGCGTTGATGTAAAATATCTGTTTTCAACTCTCGATCGATGCCTTCATATGGGTGAGGCCCATACCCGAACGGCTCCGTAACACACAACCAGCCAGATTTTATTTTAGAAGCCGCTTTGGTGATTTCATCGAGTAGGAGGCATGCATTGGATGGCATCCTATCCTCACTTATGCTTGTGTTTTTTGGTGCTAGAAGTCAGTCGCATCTTCTCTTTTTAGTTTCATGTTATGAATAGAAACTGCTTTCTCCCGTTTTTCATGGCAGTAGTTTGATGTAGAAAAAACTTTCAGAAAACCTGTGCAAACTCCCGATATTTTTGACCAAACTGTGGCTTTATGCTGGTGACCGCAAAGTGATATTTCTTCGACGACCTTGGTATGGTGATGGGGCAGTATACACTTGGAGAGTAGTGGAATGGGGATAGAGACTATCCTTCTGCAGGCAAATATAGCTGCAGGACGAATACGTGCTCACACGATAGGACTAGTAGACGTGAAGACCTAGGCATGAGGAATGACAACTGTTTGCGAACAATAATGCTGATTATCTATCCCCTAAAGATCTTGCTGGCTGCAGTTTCTGACCCTGAGGAATCACTTCATCCTTTGGGTGGACAGACAGCTCTCACCGCTCCTGAGTTGTATCCCCCGTAGTGAAAGGACTTGAGATAGGGCTTTTTGATTTCGTTTGCAGAGTTTATATCCATAGAAAGCACCACTGCACCCTGTCCGTCATTTCCCGCAAGTGATGGATAATTTACTATTAAGGTTTTTGTGCCACTAGATGATTGTGCGTAGGGTTTTAATATTGTAAGCTATATTTTCATTCTTAGTCATAGGGTTTTCGTTTTGGACAGCCTTAGCGTGAAAGGGACGTAGGAGAAACGAAGGCGCAGTACAACAGCAAACCTCTCATGGATGATTTGGCAGAAGAGCCTTGTAAAATTTCAGACAAGTACATCAAGAGCTAAGCGGACCCTACCGTGAAAGTTGAGTTCTACCAACATCGCCTGACTTTTTTCCACATACCGTTTTGCAGAATCATGCCTTTTATGCGTCCAAAACCGGCAAGTGCGATTCAGAATTTGCATGAACTTCATTTTCGTCCCATTGTTGATCATCTTCGAATTTGGAGCATTTTGTAAACCCGCTTGACAGTCTAGATTGATTTTGAATACGACGTGCTTCGTGTCCCATATCCGTATGGGTGTGGATCTTTTCCCATTTCCGTATATTTCAAGGATGACATAATCTTTCTAAATTGGCGTTATCTGGGTACGCGTAGCAATTCTTGTACTACGCAGGTCACTCCCCTGAAGGATTCACAACACCGTTCCTCATTAACTACGATTCACTAAGCGGTTCCATCCAGAAGAGACCAAAGGTTTCCTTTCCCCGTGGTAGCCTCCACTGAGGCCTATATTACTGCATTATGATTACCTTAAATAAACATACCTGTTTCCCTCTTCATGATGTTCTCGCTTATCCCATACGTGCCGCTCTGTCCACAACTTTTCACCTTTTTCCACGTTTCGTATCTCGGAAGTTGTATTAGTTCCGAGTATAGTGTAACAGATGAAGTCAACGCACGAATCGCCAAGGCTCGGGTCGCGTTTGATAATTTGAGACAACTATGGTGTCAAATCGGTGTATCCCTGAAGCTCAAGGGACGTGTGTATCAGGCTACAGTGGGGGCTGTTTTTTGTATGGCTGTAAGACTTGGTCTTTTCGAGCAGCCGAACTGAGACGTCCTCAGGTCTTTGATAACCGTTGTCTCAGAACCATAGCTCGTGTGGGTTGGTGTCGGCGGATCCATAACGAGGCAATTAGAAAGCGAGTGTTGGGTTGTGCAACGGGTAGTTCCATTGAAGAATGTGTCCAGCCCCAGAAGCTGCGTTGGTTGGGACACGTGTTTCGTATGCCTAACCATCGTTCACCGAAGTGAGGGCTGTTTTCGGTGCCCAGTTCAGTGTGGCGTAAGCAGAGAGGTGGCCAACCTTTGATTTGACAGAGGGTTGTGAGAGAGGTTACGAAAGGTCTGGGTGCTGTCGGTGCTACTCGCCTTCCATTATGGGGACCACGTGATCTCCACTGCGCTTGGCTGGAGATGCTGCAAGATATGGCTGCTAATCAATGCCAGTGGCATTCTTGTTCTCACTTTCTATCCGGGTTGCCCGAATGGGTATTTGGAGGTGTAGGCACTTCGGAATGATTGTGGTAGACTAGCACTAAGTCCCTTTCCCATCCACTTTTAATACCTTATTCTCAATAATGCTTTCGAATAAATCATGGTTGTCTGGCAACATAGCATCATCTTTGAACGCTGATCTTATGTTGTCGATGATGATGATATGTTCAAAGTTCACTTTTTTATATCTGGATTCGCGTGAGTGCTCAGAACATACACCTATACACTGTACGTAATTTAGTGATTTAATAGCCCATTATCGCTGCCCTGGATGATCGTATCTTTTTGTCAACCTTTCCTGTGGTTTCGATTAGCTATCATACCCAAGAATTGTCACGCCCTTTTTTCACGGTTTCAATCCCTGCGCTTTTCAAAATTCATTCTATCTCGACTTCTTGACTTGATTTTATCTGAACGCTGAGTGATGTTCATGTTGCTTGTCCTCTTGTTTTACGCTTCAGCGGAATTTATTTTTGTGCCTACCACAAAGGTCAGGTGCTTTTCGAAAGCCATTTTTCCGACGGTTCTTCTGGAGTCTTTCTATGTGCAGCCGGGTTTGGAAGTGAGTTCTATACCTATTTGCTGCTCATTATGGGTTCCACAGTCCACCTTCTTGTTTATCATTAGTTCAACATTCTGAACTTCAAGTCAGAATGCAGCTGTCAACCAAACGCCGATCAGATTCTTTTTTCACATAAAACTAATAGTATAATAATCGTTTAGCTGTGACACCCTTTCGGTGCCCAGCTGCCATGCCATTCGAAGAAAGCAAAAAAGCTGAGGTGCTACCAGATCGCCCAAGTCTAGACAGGAGCAACTGAGATGCCGAGGTCGGGTTCGAACCACACCTTCCGATCAGTAGGTTCGCGCCATAACCATTGAGCTATCTCGAGCTCACGCAAATTTGACTAATTTTCGCTGGTTCTCAATTGGATGGCTTTTTACTCAGGGTTAAATTTTCGTTAGCGAAATGTTAAATTCACTTAGAACACCACACTTACAGAAAGATTTTGAGGTACACTGAATTTGGGAAGTCCTGATAATCGGTCCTAACAATACCTTTTCAGGTCATGATGTCTGACGGACCTTTTTCCTAGAGGCCAATACAATCAATCGTCTTCCCAATTCACCTGTGCTTTTTCACTGTGTCCGCGTAGGTGGGGGTGGTTTTTGCCCGGTGGCAAAATAGTCAAGTCAATCGAAATTGAACTCTTGCTGGGTGCTTTTGGATGTGAGGTGGACGGCTCCCTTGGTGGAGTTTTCATTGTGTGACTGTTATCTTGATTTTGAATGGCCTTGTTTTCTGCGTACTTCCGCACCTCAAATTAGGGACAAACCCCCAAAAGAATTGCATCAAGATTTGTCTGGTTGTGGTCACGGATCAATATTGGGAACCAGGACGGTGTGTTTTAGCCCTCCAAGTCACCTGCTTATTACTTAATCGAGTCTTTTATCCCCTAACCCCTGAGTGCTGTGAAGAACTCCAGATTACTCAGTAGTTAAGGTTCGAACCGGAAGGTCCGTAGTTTGAACCCGACCCCATCTCGACTGCTCCTGTTTAGGCTTGAGCAACCTGGCTGCATCTCAGACCTCGTGCTTCCTTGGGGTTGTACGACAGCTAAGCACGGAAAGGATGTTATAGCTGAACGATCGGTCATTGTGGTTTCCTATCTAGTGCTGTGAAGAATTTGACATCAATGATAAATCAAGTCAACCAGCTCTTCAGAAATTTATAGACTTCATCAGAGTGCACTGACCTTCCAAGTGCTGGGTCTTGTATTGTGCCCAATAGTAAGGGGAACCGAAGGGTGAAGGATTCCACTTGGGGAATCTGACTTTTCTGTAGCAAGAAGACTGCCACCGCCTTCATCCATAGTTTGTATCCGTGAGGCTAGAATGGGCACAAGTTCACGTGACGTTTTTCGTCAAGTTCTACCTGAGCTATCCTCATCAACATCGTGTGATTGTCTGGCCCGTCTTTACCATGGCCCTGTTTTCTGAAGCCGTTACTTGATGTTGTAGTTTGTTGATTACAATTGAGTGATGTTGTGTTCAATCAATTAGAAAGAGTTTGGAACCGACTGAGAAGTCATCGTTTCAGAAGGGCTTGGTAAACAATCGGTAGTTTTTTGCCTCGGAAACAGGTATATTTGGACGCGATGCGGTTTTTACGATTCTAATAAAGGCTGGTGTTTAGACTGGGCCTTGGATGATATACATATTGGATGGTTCAGACAATCAAGGTGGAGCTGTGAACGTGTCTAGCTAAGTCTACTAATATTTCAACCGAGCACTGTATGTTAGATTCTGGCGACTACCAGTGGTGTGTTTGTGCCCTTTCGAGTTGTGATGCAATCGCTGATTGGCGAGAAGCAGCATACTTGAAAGATGACAAGGACGAGTCTCTGTGTAGGGCCCTACTCTGGAAAAGGATTTTGCTACTTCTAATTTTTGCTCGAATTCTAGTTGAATAGGTACAATCTCGTCATTTTTGGTCCAACAACCAAGAATCCGAGTTGGAAAATCATTCACTTTGGCTGTTCTCTGATGACATGCTTCCTAGAAATCTAAGGATCAGCCGTATGTATTTCCAACTGAGATTTCATCATGAAAGTGAAACCAGTCTATGCTGAAACGCCGAGGAGCACTGTACAACTGTTTCATCTTTATTGTAAATCATGAGCAGCGCGCATCCCATGAGACTCAGAGTTTCGAACCCGCGACTTCCCCGCTAGTAGTTTGAATACTTAGCCGTTTGACCACGAACGACTGATCAGCATTGTGATCAACACTTACCTAGACAGGATAAAACGCTACTTACTCGAGATGCGCACTCCTGATGATTCCCAATAAGGATGAGACTGCTGTATAGCGCTTCTCGGTTTTTCAACACATTTTTCACTTCAATGAGAGAACGAATTCTCAATTGACAATCCCCAAATCTCCCCACACTACCAACATATGCATTTCGTTCCGTCCTGCTCTCAATGAAGTTGAAGCGATGCTTCAAAAGCAAGACGATCACGTGATTTTGTTCGCCTATCCATTTACCCCTCTCTGGAAACACTAGCCCCTTAGAAAGGGCCGCTGTTTGGCGGCCGTCACGAAGAGACTGGACCTTATCGTGGTGTGACGGTTTGCGCACCTCAGCGATCCATTGAGCTATATAGGGGGGTGTCTCCGCGACACTCATAGAGTCTCTCATACCAGGTTGGTCAATGGTTAGAGGTCTGACGAACACAGTCTCCTGGTCCTCCAGGTTGGGGGTTGGAACATATGGCGACTTGTTCCGTAGAAATGGTAATGCATTTGCATTTCCTGCCAAACACCGCTGCCTTGCGGTTAGGCTTTTGAGCCAAAGGCTTTGGTTGAGGACCCTAATCGTCCTCCTGTCTAGGTGTGGGCGCCCTGACAGTATCCCAGCCCACGTACAACCATGA
>SJOL01005422.1:237487-320235 GCA_004794785.1 Opisthorchis felineus
TATGGCTGTGAGACTTGGTCTGTTCGAGCAGCGGAACTGAGACGTCTTCAGGTGTTTGACAATCGTTATCTCAGAACCATAGCTTGTGTGAGTTGGTGTCGGCGAATCCTGTAACGAGGTAGTTAGAAAGCGGGTGTTGGGTTGTGCAACGGGTACTTCCATTGAAGAATGTGTCCAGCACCAGAAGCTGCGTTGGTTGGGACACGTGTTGCTTATGCTTAATCATCGTTTGCCGAAGAGGGTGCTATTTTCCATGCCCAATTCAGTGTGGCGGAAGCAGAGAGGTGGTCAATCCTTGACCTGGCAGATGGGTATGTAGGAGATTACGAAACGCTTGTGTGCTGTCGGTGCTACTCGCCTTCCATTATGGGACCACGTGATCCTCACTGCGCCTGGTTGGAGTCGCTGCACGATATGGCTGCCAGCCGATGTCAGTGGCGATCTTGCTGTCAGTTTCTATCCAGAATGTCTGAATGAGTGTCTGGAGGCGTAGGCACCTCGGAATGATTGTAGTTAGCTTGCACTTAGTCCGTTCCCCGTCCACCTTTATTCTTTCCTTCACAATAAGGTTTTCAAATAAATCATGGTTGCACGGCAGTGAAGCATCGGTGTTGAACACTGATGTCATGCCGTCGATGATGATGATGAATGATGATGCTCTTTGGTGGTCCTTTTAAGCCTTTTTAGCGGTGATCTCCTCCGAAGGAGATCACTTTTCCATACCCTCTCCGAAAATCGCCTGCAAGGTACTTTCCAGGTACCAAACGTTCAGGATTTCGATTGACTTTGAGTCCACTCTCGTATTTGATTAATGCGATGTAAGATTGATTGCGTCTACACAGCTGCTTGAAGTAACAGGTGACTGGCCGACCATAGCCATGTCGTGCTTCAGGTTGATGAGGCGTTGACATTCGGTGGCGAGGCTCTGCAACGTCATTTCCGCATCCTGTTCAGTTCTGTTAAGCAGCCGGGTTTTGATGTCAGAATCTTGGGACGACTGGAGACCGCATACAAAAATTAGGCACTTAAACTGATTCTCCGTCATTGTGCTGAGCTTGAAGCGCTCGCATTCTCTGTTGAGCACACCGGCATAAGTGATGAAATCTTCAGTATCCCTTTTGGTAATCTTGAGATACTGATAACAAATATTGAACAAGGAACTTTACTTACCGAATATTTGGGCCAGTATCTGCGAAACCAAAGTCACAAAGGAGTTTGAGGGTTATGGAATTTGGGAACCGATCATGTTCAACTGTCCCCAGTCTCCGCAGTAACAGTCGATCTTTCCATGCCTCGTCAACCTGATGCACGGCTATGATCGGCCAGTCACCTGTTACTTCAAGCAGCTGTGTTTACGCAATCAACTCCTGCGTCCACTGTGCAGAGCATTCTCCATACCCTCGAATCAGAATCTGGCCTCTGTATGACTGTTGTGACGTCTCTTCTGCCGGTCCCTCTTTCCTTGACTTTCCGGATAGCTGTAGATTGATCCGCATCAACCAGGACTGTAGACTAAATGGTTCGGACCGCAGGGGTAATGTTGCAGGCTGCTAGCAAGATTCGCCAAAATGGACTGAAGTGAGAGGTGCCGGACGCCGAATAGCCACTGCGTCGTGTATTCTCCCTCTGGTCTCCGTTTTGGGCGTTATTATACCTTGTGCACCTTTGGTGGTTGCTTTGACGGGAGCGTTAGCTTGGGAGGTTCAGACCAAGAACTACGCTGAGGAAAATACCATTATTACGAAGACAGAATTGCAAGTGAATCCTGGTGTCATAGGCATAGCAGCGTCTGTTTTAACTTGTTTGTGAATGTATGTTATCGGCAGTTTTTGACAACTATTAGGTGTGACACGCGAATGTGCATCAAAGCCTTTTAGGGAACTACACAGTCCCGTACTTGCTGAGATGCATTTGTTTTGGACGAGCTGTTGAGTGTCCGAGCGTGGTAGCTCCTCAACCAGATCGAGATTTCTGGCAACATAGCTGGGGATAGAATATCGTCACAGTCCGCTCGTATTATCGTTTGCTCGCTGCGTTCTCGGAACATAACAGTAGGTGACCACTGTTTCGTGACTGTGTATCCTGGGAAATTAAATTCACGTCTTTCGGTCTCGTCTTCTCCCGTATAGCAGCTGGCTTACAACCCGGAGGAAGCATAGGAGCTAAATTTCTGGGTTAGAACAACTGAAAATTCACTGACGGATTCAAATCGCGTACGTTTCTGTCAAAAACAACGTATATTCTTGATTTGTCAGTCTACTGAGGCTATCTTTTGTCGATGCCTTATTTCATATGGATTGCTCCCTCCAGGAGAATGAGTTGACCGCCAGAATACTGCCCTAAAGTAAAGTGTTAGTTGCAGTGATAACACCATGGCTTTTTCACAACTGTCTGCGCCCTGAAACAAAACCACGAGCAATGTGGATATACAATGGTCGGAATAACCTTATGACTTTCGAACCAGGACCCCTGTTTACGTGCTTAGGACTTTGGCAACCCTCAGTGGGTGTAGCCCACTCCACCAAGCTCTACGCAGTGGCGCAGCCACTATTCACTATGAAACGGCTACGTGGAGTCATAGATGTGATTTGAGGATCAAGATAGGACAGAGGACACATTAACCGCTTCAGGTGTAGATGCAATTACCATGTGTTTGTCTTCCTTATGACACGCTTTGTCGGCGCTCTGCAGACGCCTTAGCGATAGAAGCGTCAATGGAATCAGGCCGACGGGTGTTGCATGGTTCACAAAAATGCTTTCATTGATTGATTCACAGTATAACCAGACCTGCCTGTGTTGTTCGTATACGCGGAAACGTACGCCACACCTTTTCGAAGAGTTGACCACTTTTATGCAGACTTCGAACCACCATCAGTCATTTCTGTATCCACGTGCTTTGAATCCTGTTGACGATAGTCTCTGCTCTGTTCGAATGGTACTTGATCGTCTTCCATGCCAAACTCCATTCTCGAGGCTGCAATCCAATCGCACTTCCACTTAAACCCGCGCTCATACATCTGGCACAAGGATGAATGCTAGTCAGGCCGTACTAACACGCTGCCATTCCACTAGACATTTGATCACGTGCATCAACTGGTACCTTAGCCTTGATGGAACAGTATGTAGCACGCTATGGATAAGATTGACAGAGCCTGTGAATTCTATGTACCAAGCTTGTTAATTCCAAATAATGTTAACTGTGTAACTGGGCGAGACAGTCGGCCACTGGTTCTTTCACATGTTTACCTCGATTGTTTTCTGTCCAATGATAGTACATCGATGAACTTCCTCCAAATACTGCCGGCGTTTGTCTTAAAAAACGAGGCGGACAATCTGCACCTTGGTAGAAGGATTCAAATCGTTCTTGATGGTTGTTCATGACTCCGTTCAGAACGTGTCTGTCTGTTTTATCTGATAGCGGAAGCGATGGGCTCCTCTTTGACAAAAGGGGTAAACATCAGCAGAACTCAGACTGGGGTGCTCTTAAGAGACAGGCAAATTGTACCGAGTAATAGGCTTTGCTTATCCAGTCAGATATTCTCCTAGTTATTGGTTCCCTGGCGATAACTACCCCGATTAGCGGGCTGTTATAAACTGGTCTTTTTTCTGGACATGAGCCCCGAAAGTTGCGTTCAACAGACGGATCTGGATATCCATTCTGACGAGGAACTCCACCTGCATCTCGGTCTTCACTGTGCCTGGCTTGCACATTATTTGTACCATCATGGACCTGGAGAAACGAGGTTGGGACTTAGTTCATTGTCCAATCTGCTTCCTCCGATAAGCATCCTTGTTTACCGAATCGTCTCTATCTTCCTCTCTCCTGACTTTCACGTCTAAGGTCAGTGTGTTTCCAACATGAACTAGATGTTTGAATAGGCTCGGTTGACATTCTTAGGGGTGTGTTTCGCATGTGCGTTCAAACTATCAGCCAGGATGTCGCGGGTTCGAAACTCCTTACTGGAGTTTCATGAGGTGCGCACTGCTCATGATTCCCAATAAGGCAGAAACAGCTGTAACAGTGCTTCTAGGCTTTTCCCCATAGACTGGCTTCACTTACAGGACGAAATCTCAGTGGAAAATTTCACATCTGTCAGTTCTTACAACCTTGGACTCAGCGACCACAAAATAGGTCATGTACGTCGGTACGAAATCAACTTCGGGTGCAGTCGGATCGCAACTCGTTGATTGAAAATTAAAACCGTTCATCTAGTTCTTCACGTCACGTCTTGGTGACGTGAAGACGTGACTGCCGACAGCTGCAGTAATGGCTGGAGAATGTGAGGATGTTCGCGAAGAACCTATGTGCTATTTGTATGACTCGCGTAGCGATATGGAAGCCGCATGGTCCTGCTGTTGTCGATCACTACCACGTGCTTCATATGGTTTTGTTGCTGACTGTTCCTATCTGGATTGTATTATTGGGTTTAAGTGTTTTGGTTAAACAGGTTTTCGACCTTTGTAAACGAAAATGTGGACAGCGGGGTTGCTGTGTAAAATGAGAATCCCAACGCTGCGCACGCTGAATCAAGTGTAGTCTTGTGACATGACAGAATACATGCTGTCCTGTGGGCGATGTGTTCGCCCTACCAACAAGCGGCCGGGTCTTCCTACCACTTTTGGTCAACTCCCAACAACAAACCTTTTAAGAGTGAGCACTTTCGGAAACAGACCAAATCGCCCTGTGTCCTTTCCTTCCTCCGCCACCCAAGATGCCTACGACGTACGGTTTCTCAGAGGAACGAACGGCCTACTCACCCAAGTAATCCTTGTGTTTTAGTAATTTCTCAGTGACAACGGTGATGAGTTCGATGAGGAATGCCATACGGGGAATTGGTGTCCCTCACGATGTAGAGTGTATTAGCTTTCATATGGGGGGTACTGTCTTCAGCTTGTGGACCTGTCGTTCCCCGTGAAATTACTCGCCATTCTTCGTTCCTCAGCTTCCACACGTGATTGTAAGGAGTTATTCGCATGCGGTGACACATCAGCACGCCGCTTCGATGGGTGCGCGAAACTTGTTATAGTTGACAGAGGATCCCAACTACTTGGTGGACGTCAACAGTGAGTATGTGGTGACAGTTTTGAGATGATCTCGATACAATTAGTTTTCAGCACCTCACACTTCCCCTGCATGTCACTGCAGAAAGGAGATGAGCACAACCTCGAACGAAAACTAAGTGGCGCTCAGGCTTTCAGTTGGGTCATATTACGGAGAAACCTAATGCTGTCTTTGGTTAAAATCTGTGCAACAGGTTGTCGTCGACTATCAAGTGTGGTGTTACACCTTTTTCAAAACTAATGGCGGCAAATGTTGAAGAGAAAAATTTGTCTGCTACAAGACCGCTGTAGAGTAAGGATAAATGTGGATGTCTCTGGAGGACAAACAATCCATAGTGGTTTCGACTAAATCCCCTGGTTACAGTGCCATACTGTGCACCATTGTCATTTCCCATTTGCCTCATTCTATATCTGTGTTGCTAGCCCCACCGTGACCCAACTAGCTACTTTCTCGTCTCTTTCCGTTTTTTTACTGATCGGCGTTCTCATCGTCACACCTGTTCTTCCACTTCAGGTATCACAGCATCCTCATTGACCAATCCTATATGGTATGTGAAGACTCGGCTACAGCTCGACTCTCGGTAAGACACGATTAGCCAGCCTAGTTTTCCCTACGTCTTGTGTTTCCGCTCCTACTGTACAATACTTTGCGGTTGCGCATGTTTGTAAACATGAACCAGCTGACGGCATTTCAGTCTCCGGACAATTTTTGTGTAGTGGTCGCTCGCCGAATCAGGCTGAATGCACCCTTTGCAAGGGATTGTCGCTGACATCTTGACCTTTCACAGTGATGCAATGAGGACAGACCATAAACCGGAGTATCAGTTGTCAGTTCAGTTGTTCATCTACGTTGCCATTCGCTTCACGTGATTTTGGACACGCACAACAAACAAGATCGATTGGTTATGGTGCATGTTGCCGGTGCGATAGGCGCTTCGTGGTAACTACTTGGGCTTTTGACTTGTAGCCATGGCGAACCTGGACTTAGGGCGTCATTTGCTGGTAGATGTTGGAAAGCCATAAGTTCCACGTAAAAAAATAATAGATCATGTGATACTGTTCGGTTGGTTGGGTTTTCGAACAGCAATTGACCGACATCTGGTTATACGCTTCCACTGAACCTCTTGCGACGTTGCCACTTCTGAATTACGCTCGCTGAGACACGCAGGCCTGCACACTTTCTCGTCCTACCTCTATCTACTCGCTTCTATTAGAACCAACCTTGTCGTATAGCGTAACGTGAGGCAAATTTGTCGAACAACGTTACGAACTGAGCTGGATATTTGGCAACCTAAGTTAGCGGATAAGTGCTGCGTATCTGTCAGGTTAAACATTGCCCTATCTTGGTCTTCATCTCCCGGCTTGTCTCTCATGGTCACTCGCTCACAGAAACTCTCCGTTGTTCTTGAAACTTTTCTACTTCTATTGATCTGATTGCGGCACGCCGAGAACGCTAATTCATTTTCAATTAATGCGAGCTGAGCAACGTTTTTCATCCAACAATCAGCCATGTGGGTACGATCTAAACGTGGTAGGGTTATGTGCTGATGAGACAACGATGAAGGGTAACCTCAGTTTAAGAACTCACCTGCGTCTACAAGTGACGTGTACACGGATGGAGGCGACGAGACAGGACACAAATGAACACAGAGAGATGCTCTAGTCAGTGTACTACCTGGCGTTCATGCACCCGAGCTATTACTATGAATGCTGCTCGCTTTGCTGCTCAAATCCATAGCAATGTACACCTGTACTCAACGTGATTGTTGTTTGAATTGCGATCTGGAAGTATTTGTTATTCAAAGCTGTTCCTTGTTGTGGTGGTCTAACTTCTGTGCTGCAATGATCCTGCGGACTATAGTGGCTGGAACTCAGTTCCTAAAGGCTCAACCATAGCAGGAAAACTAACGTGGAGTAGCCTGATAAGCAACAGCGGGTCCCCGTACTGCGGGAAATCAAATTATAAGGCGGTCTGGAGATTAAATCCTACTGTCATCTGCGATAGGAGTGTGAAGACAGTTAGGCGTTTCCCCCAGGCGACCAGATGTCCCTATTTATGAAAGTGGCAATGCTGCCTTAGAAATGGCTTGGAAAATGGTCGGCCCTAAAAACTGCGCACTGATTGCCCAACGGTTGAACGTGGCCGCCGGCGCATCATTGAATACGGTCGAAATGCTTTTAAAAACAATGAGTCCGGTGCTGCTCAAAGGGCACCTGTTGTGTGTAGCTTGTTTAGGAGTGAGACAGTAATGTCTTACTCCCTGCGTCCTCAGGCCAGACTGGCCCCTACAGCCAAGTGGGTCAGACTATTGAGTCGCTGGCTCCGGGAAAGTTTCCTCAAGAAAATCCTAATGACCGCTGCCGCCCAGTTCAAACTTTTGAGTCAGAGGCTGGTGGCAGGGTCCCAGAACAAAACCCTCCATCTTTCCACTGCTTTGTGGGTCAGACTTTTGAGTCAGAGGCTCAAGGTGGGGTATCTCATTTAAACCTTTTTTTCGATTTGGCCAACCGGAAAGTATCGTACTCCCTTGCAGCTCTTTGTTCACTGGTCCTCTCCCACACCCCCTCCCCACCCATCGAATAATGCGGTGCTATCAACCCATCTTCTAGTTCCCTAACCATTGTCTCATGTCTAAGCTATCGCCCAGCAAAATAAACAAAAACGATAACTTACTTAACTCAAAAGATCTTATCCATGTTGCAGCCTTCAGTGTGCATACTCTGTGTCAAATTGTGCAGCTGGCATCTATTCCTGAAGCCTTGCTTTCCTTATCTGTCGATGCATGTTGTCCCTGAAACACGCTTACAAGACTCCACCTCGGTCGTGCACCTCAAGCCGGTTAACACGAGCTCAAATGTTCAGGTGTCTGGTGTTTCTGAAGAATACCTCCTGCTATCTACGATGTGGGAGTTGCACTAAGCCCCAAGGCTGAAGGCGCTTCATTAGACTGGATCCCATTAGACAGTCGTCCTTGCGCTGCGCTGTCTGGCTCAATTAAGATCAATGTAGGTCGATGCAGTAAGCGGTGTTTATTTGTCGTATCGGCGTATGTCTCGGCGGACTGCAGTTCTGAGACTGAGAAGGACAGATATAGTAATCCTGGCGGGTGATATGAATGACCAAGTTGGACGACTAAGTCCGGAAGAAGCACAGTGAGGTAGATTTGGAGTCGATGTTTGGCGTACGAATAGTGTGGAGTGACTGCTTCAGTCGTGTGCTGATCATAGTCTGTTCCTGGCCAGTACAAACTTCCAACACAAACGCTCACATTGGATTAGTTGTAGGCCACCAACCGCATGACAATCATGGACTTAGTTTAACCATGTGACTATTAGTTACCGAAGGAGAGCGTCAACTAAAGTTTGTCCCCTCTGGTGTACGCAGCTTCACTCTGATCATGTCATTGTGCCCGCCAGGCTATCACTTCGCTTTCCGTCAGCGTTAGGCGTACCAAAGCAGAGCAATTCCATTCATCAACTTTGACAAATTTCAGTAGCCGAAGTGTACCGAACTGATCTGGTCGAATGGGAGTGAGTGAA
This sequence comes from Opisthorchis felineus, assembly GCA_004794785.1. Lineage (NCBI taxonomy): Eukaryota > Metazoa > Platyhelminthes > Trematoda > Opisthorchiida > Opisthorchiidae > Opisthorchis > Opisthorchis felineus. Next base: position 246,089 of record SJOL01005422.1, read on the forward strand.
ATAAGCTATGCTCTCCGACTCGTCGAAATCAGTAAGTCCCATTGATGCCAGAAAGACCATGTCAGCAACTAGCGAGTGCGATGGCGCACGCAGTTCCCTCAAACATCGGATAATCAGCAGCTGGTGGATTTCGAAAGCTCAGGAGATGGAGAAAGCTTCCGTTGCCCCCAACAGGTGCACCCTGTTCCAGCTGATTCGATCAACCAGTCAGAAAAAGACAAGTGTCAGCGAAACGATATGCGAAAACGACGGAACGGCAATTCACTCCCTCAATTGTCCTCTTGAGCGATGGGCTGAGCACTTCAAAGGACAGTTTAGCTGGTCTCTCTCAACACAACTGCTGGATGAACCCAGAGAGTCTGAATGGAACATCGACGCCAGCACACCGTCAACAACGGAAATCCGGCGTGAGATATCACGCCTTCAACGTGACAAGGTACCTGGCCGGGATGGTCTGCACCCGGCACTCTCCAAAGAAGGTGGCGAGTTCCTGGTGAATTGTCTGACAACTATACTACAGAAGATCTGGGACCAAAACAGGATACAGTGGAATAGAGCTCCTCGACCGTTATCCCAATCTTCAAAAAGGGCACAAGATCGTCATACGAAAATCGTTGTGGCATCAGCCTGGTATCCGTCACATCTAAGGTGCACAGGTTGGTCGATTGTCCAGAGAGACAGATTCGTGAGAATCAAGCTAGGTTTCACCCTGACCGAGGATGCGTCGAACGTATCTTTACCTTGAGACAAGTTCTTGAGCAGCGCCACTCCTCCAGACGTCCCACGTTGGTCGTTTTTCTGGATTTGAAAGCTGCTTTTGGTTCTGTCGATCGTCAGAAACTTTGGCAGTGTCTGGCGATCAAAGATGTTCCTTCCAAATTTGTATCCCTTATGAGTGCACCGTATGCGAATTCCCGTGGACGCGTACGAGCGTACGGTAAGCCTTCGCCTGAGTGCATCACATCCAGTGCTGTAACACAAGGCTGCCCTCTCTCGCTTTTCCTCTTCAACTTTGTTACTGATGTGTTTGAAATTTCTGTCTGCCTTTGAATCCTGACGTCGGAACAGGAACTCTCCCACTGTAGGCAATCCGGTCACCATCCAAAGACTACCTCCTACCGCGCCTGCTTGAGTTGGAAGTCGAAATGCTCCCGAGATATTCGCTCACAGACTTTGAGCATGCAAGTGATATTGCTGTACTTGGTTCAGATCCTTCAAAAATGCAAACCATTTTAAATAACACAGATAATTATGCCGCAAGGTTTGGCACGCGCTTCACACCTGCAAAGTGTAAAGTGCTGCTACAAGACTGGGTGGGATCAAACCCAAACCTCATGCTTGCGGGCGAGCCAATCGACGTGGTAGATAAATTTGTTTACCTGGGCAGCTGTATAAGTTCCGGTGGACTGGCTGGAGATGAGGTTATTTCTCGAATCGGAAAGGCCAGGGCAGCTTTTGCCAACCTCCGACACCTATGGCGCCGATGTGACGTCAGTTTGTCTGTCAAGGGTAGAGTTTACACTGCGGTGGTGCGATCCATACTGCTTTATGGATCAGAGACGTGGTCTCAACGCCCAGAGGACATACGGAAGATGTGAGGGTTTGACCATCGGTATCTCCGAATCATTGGTTAGGTCTGGTGGGAACATCGGATTAGGAATGCTGAGGTGCGCCAGATGGTCTTAGGAAAAAAGAACTCCCCCGGGATACGCGAATTACTCACGCTTCATAGGTTACGCTGGTTAGAGCATTTGCTCCGCATGCCAGAAAACCGTGTGCCTTGCAGAGCTCTTTTCGCCCAGCCCTGTGCTGAGTGGATGCAACCAAGATGTGGACAGTGTATGACCAGGCAACGAAGTATGAAAACGGTAACCAGTACAATGAGTCGGGTCGACAACTGCTTTCTCCCTAGATGGGGACCTCTTTACTCAACTCACCAACGGTTGATGACACTGACAGAAATGGCCCAATCGCGCAGTCACCGGTGCTCGTGCGTCAAAGCTATCGCCTTCAGTGCGTAACTACTCTGTTCCCGAACATGCCATCGCCTCCAGGGCTTGGTTGTTTCACACTCTTCCACTTCCCGGTGGTCGAAACTGTAGCAGCTAGATTCATGGTTGTACGGCAGCGAAGCATCGGTGTAGACCACTGATGTCATTCTGTCGATGCTGATGATGAACCATGGTGCACAGTTTATAACTGATAAATTGAATTGAGTTGTTTGTTATCCAGCGTTTCACCTCCGTTATTCTTGGGGATCAAAACTATGAAACCAGATACAATGTGTAGCGTTTACATCGTTTGCGCTGATAATTTTCTTCGATTGTGGAAGATGTGAACACACTTGACGATTATCACAACATTTTTCTGAGGTCAACAAGATCTTCCGGGTAGTTTACCAGTCTAGATGGGAGCTTTGTTAATCAAATCAATTCCTGTCGAATAGACGATAAGGTTTTGCCATTTTAGCAACCTTTCATCAATTGTCGTTTATCCACCTTTCTGGTAGACCCGGTTTGACCCCGATCACTGTGGGACAAGTAATTCGGAACACTTGGCAGAAAGAAGGAATTCGTGGTTTCTACCGAGGAGTCAGCGCATCCTATGTTGGTTCCCTGGAGACGGCCCTGAATTTTGTCATCTATGAAAACGTAAAGTCCGAGTTGCTATGGTGGGATTTGCAACGTCGGACGCAACAGCAGCGACAGCAACATCCACATCTCTCTCTGGCCAACACATCCACCTGCACAGCCGAAACATCGCGTGATCTGCGCGGCTCGCGTGGTGGAAGCAAACTGAATGCCTCCAGTGATATGCTTCTTTGCATGATGGCCAGTGCGTTTTCCAAAGCCGTTGCAATCACTGTCCTCTATCCACATGGTAGGTGTAACTCCGCATTTTGTCCTACATCACAGGACCGCTAGTTAGTTTGATATACCGATCTGTTCGTGTTGTGTTTTGGCATGGTATTCAGTTTCTCTCTGGACATAGTTACCCGAAACTAAACTCAGTTGTCGTAGCCATTTGTTCTCAGTGTCTGCGTTTGTATGAACAGTTTTAAATTTGAATTCTAAAGTCCAACACATATACAAGCTGGTGATATAGTTATGACTAGCCCTTCAAGCCCAGAGCCAGTGAATCTTTTCTTGGAAGTAATTTTATCACGATTTTCGATCACTGATGCACTGCACTTTCTGATGACAGTAATAACCTTTCAGCCGTAGCACGCCTTCTATACCCAGCTGCCATTCTATCCGAGGCAAACGCGAAGCCTCAGATACCCTCAGGTTACCCAAGCCCAGACAGGAGCAGTCAAGATGCCGGGGTTGGGTTCGAACCACGAACCTTCCGGCCAGTAAATTCATGCCTTAACCACAGCTTTCTCGAGCTCGCGTGTAGCATACCATTTAACGTACTTACGTTGATCAGATGACAATTCGTATGTTTCTAGAGGTCCTAGCGTTTGTCGTGCCGACCGAACTACACAATGCGCAACCTATCAGATGAGCACAATAAATACTTGGTGTTTTTAAGTTCTCGGGCTATTCAAACTCTGTTTTGCAGAAGATGAAGCGTCTGCAGCGCGGATAAGTCGTAGGCTATGGAGTAGTTCTTTGGGGAAATGCTATTAATAAATCTTCTGTCCGGGTACTGCTGAAGTCTACATGAACCCAACCTCTTGTTTCAGCGATATATATATATATATATATAATGTATATATGCGAGCTCGAGATAGCTCAGTGGGCGGACTTACTGACCGGAAGATCCGTGGTTCCAACCCAACCTCGGTATCTCGACTGCTCCTGTGTAGGTCTGGGCAACCTGACAGTATTTCAGCCCTCGTGCTTCCTTCGGGTGTCGTAGCAGCTAGGCACCGAGAGGATGTTACAGCTGAACGATTATTATCATATGTATATGCAATTCTTCAGCCCGACGGTGTGCAACAGTATCAGATGCAAGTCTGTATAAATCACCAGAAGACTCGCCTTGCGCAAACGTGAAATTAAACTAACTTATCCACCTGCATAGGTGCTGACGTTGGCAGAATTCTCTGCTAAACGTGTTCCAAAGTGTGATACAGAAGCTATCAGAAGGACAGTCGCAGGTCAGATGTCAAACCTTTCATTGTGTGTTATCGGTAATCCAGTGTGTGTGTGTGTGTGTGTGTGTGTGTGTGATTCAAACCATCAGGTTGACTCAGTTGATCTTTTCGAATCTTTTCACATAAAGTAAAACCAAAAGACCTAACGACCGATGGAGGTTCACTAGTCATAACACATAAACTCCAATTGTGCTCACAGAAGCATTCGATCACGTGACCTGTAGAAATTCACCAATAAGTGTCCGTTCAACAATGTTCGCTTGGTCTTCATTGTATTCAGACCGCATATGTGACTGAATAGAGTGAACTAATTAACATATCGCAGCATACGTGTTCTATTAATCCTGATCGGACGTTGTTCTATTGTTATCTCCGTCAGCGAAGCATCAGTGTTGATGTTATGCTGCACATGATGATGGTGACGATGAATGGTATCTCCACATTATCGCTTCATAGTGGGGACAACACGTGAAAGTGTTCGTTTAACTTAGTAGTGGTTTCGTTTCGGTTTTGACAACCGAACAAAGCATCAGCTTTGAATGAAGTGGAGAAAGTTCCTTGTGAGGAGATACTCTTTGCTTGGGACATGATATACATAATTGAGGTCCGATCGCACGGTCGTCCCCGATTCCCTCCTTAACAAAAGATCGCATTCAACCAAACCATTTAGACCGATGCGTGTATTTTTTCTCCTGGAGATTACTTCATTCTTCATGCTTTTGTCAGAATTTTTTGCTTCAACTGCTGCGGTCCATATGTAGGTCAGTCCGTGTTGCTGGGAGGTGCAATCGATTGTCCTTCAGGTGCGCGTTCGATAGACAATTCAATCCCACGGAGCTTTCCAGGTACATTTACTTTCCCTGGACAGGCAATCCGAAGGGGCACGGACGTTATTTTTGGTAGATTCCTGATGATGTTGATATCCACTTTGTGCAAACATCTGAGATTTTTTTTCGAGGATGCCATCTCCACGGGGGTCGATAATTTTGGATCGTTATTTATCGTAGCTAAGAGTCCTGTGAAATTTATGGAGTTTAAAAGGGGAACTCTTATAATGGGATACGAAGGATACCTCGTTTGAATATAGTTCGAAAAATTGGGAATCACGTCATCGGGCGATTATCCCCCATTTTTATCTGCCACTATAAGTAGAACAGAATCTTCGTGTCCAGCTACACGGTTTTTGGCGCGGCACTATTTTCAGGTTTCCTAGGTGTCCGCGAGTCGTACTTACTTTCCACCTTCCATCTCTTTATGTTCGCCATCCTGCTTCTTAGCCCTGCTGTTTCGCACATATGCTCACGGCTCAGTTTTCTCAAGGTTGTCGGAGGTTGCATGTGATGTTGTGTCTGGTCCCACCCCATGCACCAGTCGTCAGTTTCGCTATCATGTGATGCTTGGGTCATTTTCTTATTTTGCTTTGTACGCGACTGACCAAATCGTTTTGTGCTGCTTACTAGATGAGACATCCACGTGTGGAATGATTCCAAGTGTCTTCGGAACTGCCTAAATTTTCACAGATGGATGAACAGAGATAGAACGTTCAACACTGGTGTTTCTTCTCAGATTGGCTGACTGAACGAACACCTACAGACTTGATTTGCAGATTGCAATCAACGTGGTTCAGACTTGCCACATTGTTTATAGTCACTGGAGTTCTGATTCACTACTTTCAAATAATGCAATTGAGAAATGCAATCCGCCACCCCATGTTGTTGTCAAGAGATCTTACGGAATAGGCATCAAATCTGTCAATACAACTGCTGTTGCGAACATTTGCTTTCGATGAATTCTCAGAAAATAATTTGCGATCCAGGTCTTTGAGAGGCTGACTTGCCTTGTTCCAGTGTTTGATGCAGACGTTCAGCAAGTACACAAGTACTTGCATAGTGTCGTAGGCCCCACATAGTTCACGGACCATGCGAAAACGAAGGGATATACGTTTATGTTCTATCGTTCCTACTTGCATTAAGCATCCGGTTATTATTAGGGTGGATCACTGACTGGGCGTCATAGAAGGAGCCATTAGGCTTGGCCGAGTTGTTCCAACGTCAGTTTTGTTTCTTAAAGGTAGCTTCATATAAACTGGCATTTCGGTACTGTCAGGCGACCCCTCACGTACTGGCTTGTCCTAAGTTTATCCTACGATGAAAGTTCGGATTGTCACTGCTTTGTAGGAATGCCGTATCAAGCTGTGGCCTATGCTGTCAGCCTCTTTCGAGCCACAGTTTGAAGTTGTGTGGCAAACGATGGCGTATGACGAGGGTGTCAGGATAGCTCGGTGATTAAGGAGCGAACTTACTGCTGGGAAGGTCCGTGGTTCAAACCCATCCTCAACATCTGCACTGCTCCTTTATAGGCTTGGGCAACCTGATAGTATCTCAGCTCTCGTGCTTCCATCGGGTGGCATGGCGGCTAGGCACCGAATGGGTGCTACAGTTGAGAGAGAGTTGTAGAGACGCAACCGCTCCCTCAGTCACGGTTACTGTCTCTTTTTGAAACCCTCAACACATCGAGTGCAACTGACCTCTGTCTTCAGCTCTCACGTGCATCTTGATACTCAACTGATCCCTTCTGCCCCGCAATATTCTTTAAACTGCTTAATTGTCGAATTGCACGTAGAGTTGACCTAAGCGGAAACAGGATAACACGGTTTTGAAATAGAAGCCGTACATTACTACTACATGTGTGTTAAGCGTCCCCGCGGCTAACCAACATTCTAGTTGACCCGTCCAGTTCAATAGACTAGAAGCACGAAAAAAAGTAAACAATTAGCACAGCTTGTTTCTCACAGTTTAGGAATTCGTTGTGTTTCAGGTGCGATATCTAACTTGACTGTGGAATTATTCTTTCTAGGGCATGTCTTTTCCCTTAGTTTTCAGTCAACAGAAGTACGGTTGTCGATAAAATGAGTCCAGATCGCTCTTCGCCTCATTCATCGTTCCTGGCACATTGCTTCGGAATGAATACTTAATTGTGCAAGTCACTTTGGAAGTGCTTTAAGCCAGAATGAGCTCTTTGTGTTTCCATCATAATAATATAATAAATAATTGTTCGGTTGTAAAACCCTTTCTGTTCCTAGCTGCCACGCCATTCGAAGGAAAGACGAGGACTAAGATACTGCCAGGTTACCCAGGCCTAGACAGGAGCAATCGGGATGCCTGGGTTGGGTTCGAACCGCGGACCTTCCGGTCAGTGGGCTCGCGCCTTAACCACTTAGTTATCTCGAGCTCTGGTCAGTTGTAACCTGGTTTCAAATTCGGCAATCGAGAGATTTTCTGACTTCTTTGTTTCACCTTTCCTCTCTCTATAGAGGTTGTACGAACTCGCTTGCGCGAAGCGAACGGACGGTACCGCGGTTTCTTTCGTACACTACGTCGAGTTTATGTTGAGGAAGGCTATTCCGGACTGTATCGCGGCATGGGAACTCACTATATCCGACAGGTACCCAACTCTTGCATTATGATCGGAACCTACGAAATGGTTGTCTTTCTCCTTCAGTCCTGGGGTCTGACAAAGATCCCCTGAATAGATTTCAACCTTGACTCTGTGGTCCGCCTTTGTCGTCTTGCAATCCCTTCGAGTTCCATTCAACTGCACTGTACGCCTAGCTCTTGCTTCATCTTCGTCAGTCACACACACACAGAACCAGTCGACTTTTGTACAGTACTCTCTGCTTCATTCTATTCCACAGATTCCCTCTCAGAGATGCAGTAAACTGACGGTTACTGCACACCTATCCATTTCCGTGAGCCCTCTCTAATTTTTGTTCGCAGTCGACTGCCTTCATTGTGAATACTACTCATGTTGTCCCGCTGCTTTTCTATCTAGTCTGTCTATCTGTGTAAATGTGGCTCCCGTTTTCATCAGTCGATGTCTTCTCGAGACTACTACTTTGCTACAATGCTGCTTTTTCAGTCCACCGAGTTATTCACTCTGTCACACTTGCACGCGGCTTGGCATAGTCTCACGCACCCGTCTGTTCGAAATTTCACCCCATATCTTCCTGACTGGAGAAGGAGAGTTCCGTTCTTTTATCGAAACCTGTGATTTTGTTTGTCATGCCCCGCTCGCCTTTACGGAATAAAAAACTGCACGAAAATGACTCTATTTTCTCGGCGATTGGGGTTGCTGGTGTTTTTAAGGGGACTGTTCTGAGTCTTTGCAGCTTCCAGGAAAAAAGCAAAAGAAGCCCTATAATCACTTTAGTTTCCATCCGTCCCACCCTCATAATTGATAAAATTAAGAGGAGCCGGTAGCACAGACGAGACTCGTTCTCCGTGTTTCTTCCTCAGATCACGCGTTGCTCGCTTGTGATATTCCGCAGTCAGAACAACACGGTGAGGAAATTGATCGTCAACGCGCAGAGGAAGCACATGGCCGAGGCGGTCTGACCGTTGCAGACGAATCAGTCCATCATTTGATCAGACAATCAATTTATTGCCAGTACTCATTCCAACCCTTTCAACATTACTTGATGTGCGTGCAATGGTCAAATACGAGCGATCTTTTTCACACAACCAACCGTAGGTGATTTTTCGACTGCCAGCTGTTCGTTTTACCTGACCCAGTTAATGTAACCGCTTGGGCAACATGTTGTGCCATTTCCCCTCTATCTTGGCTCGTTAGAGAACCATTATCTGCATTCATTTGGGCCACTGAATCCGAATGGTCTCGCGCAAGCACCTATCCGTCTGGTCACGTTTCACCACAATGCATTGGTGAAGATAACGCGACCGTCTGACCTACTATGGTCCTGGTGCCAACAAGCAGGCGTCAGACGCATTTATATAAGCGGCCAAATGCGGTGTTTGTTTTGTCAATTCTGTGAACGGGGTGCACCGAAGTCTGCACAGCATACTATGCTCCAACCGTCTGTCGTGGTGAATCCGGAGCAGCATTCCCAATGACATCAGGGTACAATACATATACTGTTTAGAAGCTTGATGAGTTATCGTCAAGCTCAGCGCCTTTGTCTGTTCGAATGGTCCAAGGACATTCAGACAGACGTGAAATGACTTTCTGTGGTGAGGATATTATGGTTGGTTTGCACGTGATGCTTTACTTTGTGTATTTATTCAGGTTGGAATCTCGAAATATTAGGGATCCTTGGTGCTTGTAAACTACACAAAATGTTATAGCTGATATCTTTCTATTTTGAATCCGATTGCGACGTATTGGTTAAATAGAACCTGGAAACCGTTTTTCTGGCTACCGGGCGATGTCAGGTGTCCGGTAAAGGGAACAATACGAATGTGACGTTGTTAGAAGGTCGCATACGGAAAGGAACTGATCCTTTTTTGCGTACAGATAAACAAATTGAAGCTTATTTTTAACAGCAAAGGTGGAACTGGCCGATAACCTTGGGGACTTGACCAGGCATCGGGAAAGTTTCAAGGCTGTGAACAGAATGGAGAGGTGCGAAAGATTCCCAAAAACAAAGTTGGTGAATTTATTTTACCGAACAGAAACACGTACGTTGATATGCATCACCGGAATTTCGTGTAAAGACCAAATGTATCATGCGGCCTAAATCGATTAGAAAGCATGGTAGCTGAAGGTTAGACAAGTTAGCCCACAAACAAGTTTACCTGCAGCTTTCTTGGTATACATGGAGATGTCTTGACTTTTCCGTCAGTAGTATCCATATCCCAGTCTTTAATTCGATCAGTATTAACGCTCTTACCTTCAACTCGCTGCTTGGAATACCATCTATGTATAAGTGCGAGATCATTTCCGAAACTACGGAACATAAAACTAGTTTCAAGTATAAGGTCGCTTGCATTTGACACCAGCAAGAATTCAGCTAAAACTAAGACCGATGATAGTGTGAGTAGAGTTCGGAACTGTCAACTGGTATTTCTTCGGGCAAATTAAACCAGCTTATGCGGAAAAGCCGAGAAGCACTGTACAGCTATTTCATCCTCATTTGAAATCATGAGGACCGCTCATCCTACGTAACTCCAGTAGTGAGTCTCAAACCGGCTATTAGTTTGAAAGTCCGATCACGAGCGGCTGATCAAGTGCGAGTGATTCGCACTTAGACAGCTCACAACACTTACCCTTGACTTGGTAAAAGTAATTTGACGGCACCACAAGACTCGCAGCATTCTATGACGCAAATCTAGATATGACTTCAATATGTCTTTCAGAAGGTCAGTCTGTGTTTTGGGTCTGGCTACCTCGCGTGGATCCTTCAGGACAACTTAAACTGATCTCCAGTTTCTTCAGATTTATAGTACAAGGTTAGTTTTACTGCTGAACCATCCTAAGTATCAGGCGTAACGCTCCAGCTTCCATCAGTACTTTTAACTTGCTTGAAAATGTATGGTGCTTAAAACCCACTTTTATGTTTGGTCGGTTTCAGGGATTCAAGTAAGCTTCGAATGAATCTCATTTGCAATGTTTGAGCAACACGAAGTTTGCGTAGAGGGGTTAGGCTGGAGAAGTCTTGTTCCATGTAGGCAGTATGATCACAAACGAGAGATTCATCTATTCGAATCTCCCATGCACAAACTGGCAGGACAGTTACCTCAATAGGGAAAATTCCCCGTTATTGATACGACGAAGTTAAATTCTTTCTCGAGTCATTATCCGTTATTCGTCAAGGTGGAAAACGTCGCGGTCTTCAAAGCTTTATAAGGTTTTATGGTTGGTCAATATTGTGGCCGGAAGCGTGTGTCCGTTCTAAGTTTAGTGGAGATTTATCCTTGAAATTAATTATCTGCGTTATCCTGAACGTTAGGATTATCACATTGCTCCCAGCATAACTGTTTTGACAAAAAAGCTTTGCTCACTACAGTACTGCCTTTGAAACACCGTGTTTCAGTACACAATAATCCTACCGGATATGGACCACTTATGGGGCCCGGCAAAATGACCTCCATCTTTATGTAATAGTTGAATGACCCTTGAGTTATTGGTCATTATCTGAAGAAATTTCGCTTCTATTTCCGCTTCAAATCATTATTTCCCTATTCAATCCCGTTTGAACTAGGATTCCCTTACAAGAAGCGACACACTAAGAGCCGTCATGTCATCTTCTCGCGGGAACTGCTAACTGAAGCGGATACTATAAGCCTGGTATTGATTGTTTCCAGCAATCGGTTGGGCCACGCCGAGTTACGCGCAAAACCCCAAAAGTCAAATCATCCAAATGTAGGTTTATCAACGAATGCGATATTATGAATACAATAATAAAATTATACAAACCTCAAATCGTGGGATTACGTCGGCTTCTATATACCGGTTTAGGAACGCTAATTCCAACTGGGATCCCAAAGTTCATACTGACTCAAGGCACTGTGACTAAAAGATGGTGAAACCCACATGATTGATTTAAACTAGAAGCGCAATGACGAGGTCAAAGAGCGGTTTACGTTCAGGTCAAAACAAGAAAGGCGGTGTAGACGCAAAACGGAGAATCACGTTGCACACAATGAAAATAGAAGAAAAGAATCAATAGCTGGGTTGTTACGTAGTAGGACATCTCTGAAATAGACGCTCTCTTGAGGCTGAAAGTGACAACTTATTCCATTTTTTGGACGTTAAATTTGTCAGACTACCTACAGGTTCAATCCAGAGATGTATAAAGGAAGACGGGACAATACACAAACTTCCATAGTTTTGTGCCACTGAGGCAGAACGAACCCCGATTTACACCTTAACGATTCTAACAACACGAATTTGCCCTGCGGATACACTGAACGCTCAAATTAAGGGTGTTGCTAACATGCTCAGAACTAAGGCTTATCCAGAGAGATTTATAACCGACATATCTCAACATCCCATCCAGCTGCCTGTCGTAGAGAAGGCAGTCTACCTGAATCTAGCATATAAACACTATCTGTTGACAGAAACAATCGCCGCTTGTTTCAATCTTTAAACGCACATTTCAGGCTGCAACTCTGTGATCTTGGTTTACAGCCAACACTTAACTCAACTTAGACCTCAAATGTAGAATGCCAGTACACGCCCAGAATATGTTTGTATATTCCTTCACTTGTTGTTGCTCAAAAAATGGCGCACAACACGTCAATTTGCTAATGGAATAAGTGTGCACCTCTGTTGTCGGGATATCACTAGACCGAACAGCTTAACCACATGTTCGATCGTGTCACATGACTAACACCGGTCACGTAATCAATCCGAACGAGTCGTTCCATGTCATCTACGGAGTACCGAACAGACTGTCATTATCGATCCAACGGCGTCCCATGATTATTACCGAAGCAGTCGCAATACGATTCTGAAATTCTGTATTATCCTTTCAAAAGCGATTCGTAGGAGCGCTGAGTTTGCCTTGATCATTTAGCACGAATCGATGAGTCCAGTCGCTCAGCGGCTCTCTAAACCACATCACAGCATCCAATCAGATGCGATCTGAGTTTCCCTGATAACCTGCCGTCCACTTTGCTTTATTTTCTATATCAGTAACCAATCTTAGCTTCATCATTTATCCCTATATGGCTAAAGAACAAGCGGCAGCAACACACAACAACGTCATATCTGACGGCGATATGGGAAGATTTGGTAATTTTCAACTGAGGTTTTGTGCTGCCAGTGAAGCCAATCTATGATAAAAACCGAGAAGCACTATACCGCTGTTTCATTATTGTTTGGAATCATCAGCAGTGCGCGTCTCACGAAACGTAGAGGGTTTCGAACCCGCGACCTTCCGGCCAGCGGTTGGACACAGCCGTCTGGCCGCAAGCGCCTGATCAGCTGTGTGATTAGCTGTCACCTAGACAGGACGTAGCGCCACTGACCCTTCAGTCACGGGATACATATCGCGTGGTTGCATGTTCATTGGGCCCTCGAGTGACGGCTTCTCTGAAGGAAGCTTCACTCACCTTGCGGACTTATTCTGCCTTCAAGCCACTTAGTTCCCGATTTCCCAATAGTCATCAGTGTATTTTTACTGCAGTGAACTACATCTGCGCGATGAAGTGTCGAGCCTAGCGATTCGTGTTTGAATTTACCTACTTGAGAAGGCCACCCGTTTTTATGGTCTTGATGATGGGAGTGACGGATAGTGGACAGGTTCACCACGTTTCGCTAGTAGGTGGGAATCAAGAATGCGCAATACTACTGGCTATCCAGAGTGTTCCCTTCAAAATAATTAAGGGGTTCTATTCCACCATCACAGAAAATGTTGTAAAAGAATAACCTGGAACATTACCACACCACAGAAATTGGGCACCTCCCAATGAGTAAACACCCCCTTCGAGCAAACGCCACTGACATCGATTAGCAGCCCTGTCTTGCAGCTTCTCCAACCATGAATGTGGAACCATTTTGTAAAGCGGGTTACACCGACTTCATTCAGACTTCTTAATCGATTTCTCGCCCCTCTGCCAAACCAAAGATCGGCCACCACTATGCTTGTGCCATACTGAAGTGGCCACCTAAAACTTCACTTTCTTCGGAAAACTATGTTTCGGGGTGCACAGTGGATGATCACCGCAATTTCTGATGATGGGACACACTTCGATTGAATTCATCGTTACACAACCGAACACCAGTTTTCTGAGTGTCTCGTTGTGGATTCGCTTACACCAGCCTACGTGTCCTCATCTAAATTTATACAGAAAACAGGTGGAGAAATCCCTCGTATAATTTAGGTCCACTGAACGCTAGAATACCGGAGGCCAGTTTATCAATTTTAGATTGCTCGTCAGTCATAAGTTTGTGTAAAACGCAAAACAATGACAGCAGACGGACCACATATTCATAGTCACTCAGAAGTTTATTCAGCAATAAACAAATTACAGAGGTTTCCCATCATTAATGTTCTGTCCAATGAGCATGGGGAGATTGAGGGAATAACACCCAGAGATACAGGGAGTTGATAGTGGTGCTGCCGCCTTAGGGGACAGAGATCATAGAAATGATAGGAAAGGGGATAGAACTGATAAGCATGGAATCGGTAGGTAAGAGGTCAAATGGAGTGAGTCGACTTGTGCTTTCGGATACGTCCCTAATGTACGGTAGGCCAATCCGTTTGCATATCTGTCCACGTTGCTGTTGCCGTTGCTGATGTGGGTGAGGTCTTCTTAGTTCAGTTGTGCTGCAGTTCCCCTCCTCGTTCCTGAACAGAGTTTGGATGCCAGCCTTCACCAATTTAATCGGATAACTCCAAGTGTGCGGACAAATTAGGTGATAGGACTGGTAAGCATGGAATCAGTAGGTCAGAGGTCAAATGGAGTGAGTCGGAGAGGTCAGAATTCGATAGACAAAGGAGCTGGCGCACGATCCAACAAGCGGGACCGACCATTCAAAAAACCGGTCCCTGTCACAGGCCATTCCTCCGAGTCATATGAGGACGCATATGAGCACAAGCATATCACTGCTCAACACCTACATCCCCACGCATCATGACGCACATCCAACTCACTAGGTACCGATGATATAACCTCTGTTGTTGATAAAAACGTTTGCAAATAAACTACTCAGCTCAGCTCAGCTCAGCTCAGCGAACAGAACAACGGACCTAAGCAGAACTTTTAACAACTTTTTTTAACAACCTCCGCTCGATAACCGGGTAACAGAATTTCAGCTCAGCTCAGCTCAGCGAACAGAACAACGGACCTAAGCAGAACTTTTAACAACTTTTTTTAACAACCTCCGCTCGATAACCGGGTAACAGAATTTACTAGATCCTGTCAGACGTGTTGAGCAACGTCGGCAGACGCAAATGTTTTCGTACAGACGAAACTGAAGGAAATTTGCCCTCCACAAACCTGTGTCTTTAGGACTGAAAGATCGCGGCTTTCATTCGCCTTCGATTGAGTACCACGAATGGGTGTGGCGGTTTTGACCTCACTGACATCGAATTGTCAAGTTGTAGGCGACCGCCATCTGCTGTTGCCAACCCGACGCACGCCCGGGCAGTTGTGGTGAAGCCCCAAGGACAGTGTGAGCTGTGTTCAGCATCGATTCATACAGGAACGAGCGCTGATATGGCCAGCTAGTTAACTGAAGGAGATAAACGACCTTCAAACGCTGGGAATTTTAGCCATACACAAAGTGGCCTTTGCTCATTCAGCTCCGTAGTTGTATTATTTCTGACGGAAGTGTATCAGGTGAGTCAGTGCAGGAGTCTCATAGGTTATAATCACGTTTGCTAATTTGTGTCACGTGTGGCGTCAAAAGGGTGTATCACTGTGCCTTAGGGGTCGTGTACCAGGCTACATTAAGGGCTGTGTTGTTGTATGGGTGTGAGAAGTGGCGTCTGCGGACAGATGATGTGAGGCGTCTTCAGTTTTTTTACCACTAATGCCTCAGAAGCATTCCTGGTACCGGATGGCGTCAACGAATCCGTAACGAGGTAATTAGAAAATGGGTATTTGATTGTGTTACATGTAATTCAGCCGCGGAAAACATCCAGCACCATCAACCACGGTGGCTCGGCCAGGTGCTACGCATGCCGAAACACCGTCTACCGAGACGGGTGTTGTTCTTTGCGCCTCTTTCAGAGTGGCGGAAACCGCGATGTGGGCTACGTAAGACTTGGCAGAAGGGTGTGAAAGAAACTACGAAGAGTTTGGGTGTTGTGCTTCTAGGATAGGGGTAGCCCTTCTAGGATGAGATATCAGTAGCGTTCATCATGTCATTTTTTCCAGTTTGTTGGGTTGAGCACCTGGAGATGTAGGCATCTCAGAATACTTGAGATGGCTCGGTACCAAATCCCCTCCCAGACCTTTTTCCCCTCTTTTCACCTGTAGTATAAAGAAATAATCTGTGCTGTTTGTACGGCAGTGGGGCATCAGTGTCGACACTGGCGTTGCTGTCTCTGATGATTGTGATATTCATCTATGTTCCAGAAGCTTGGGTACCACTCCATATTAATCTGTCTGTGTTGTCGAAGCTGTTGAGTTATTTTACGAAGAGACACTCTTCACTCACGCCGAATGGTTATACATTATGCTGTGCGATTCTCCAAAACGGAAATTGGTGCCGTTGAAATCAGCTATGAATGATGTTGTTGTATACTGATGATTCGTCAGAGCTAATCTTTGTACAGCGGGTGTGGTTAGTCTAATATAATCGTGTCTTTAAAAATGCCAATCAGATAGTACCTTTCCGGTAAACGTGACTTCAGTATTAAAGGGCTCTGTTTTATCAACACAAACCGATATGCAGTTGTTTATTCAATCCGGAGTTTGCCTATAGTGTTGAACGTGAAACTACCTTGGCTGGAAACGTCTCTTTACAGAACGACCTACGTCCGCATGTGCCATACTTTTTGAGAATTCGGATTAGCAATATTTTGAATGGATTATGTGATGAATTCTCAAAACCCACGGACTGCTTACTAACGATTTCGCCTAAATTGCGGCTCATCAGGTGGGAGTATTTCTCAAAATGTGGAAGAATCAATCCCTGATTTAAGCAGCCCTTTGACTGGAAGTCCATTTGTATGTACTACGGAATCGCTGTCCAAATAACGGTTTGATTTCTTCCGACTTCGGTGACTAGCTTAACTCCTCACGCGATCATCATATTTGGCGAACAGAGAGATGGCAAACGATTGGTGCGAACCCAGAAAACCAACGGAAACTTTGAGTCCACCGAGGACAGCGTGATGGCTGGATCAATAACCGACACCCAGTCAAGAGTAGTTACTAGTGTCATGACTGATCAGCTGAATTCAATCCAGGAGGTGTGAGATGGGATAAATCGGACCATAGGTACATCGATCATACTGTGAGGAGTTTTGGTAATTTTCTATTGAGATTTCGTTCCGTCAGTGAAGCCAGTCTATGCTGAAACCCCGAGAAGTACTGTACAGCTGTTTTATCGTTGTTAAGACCGATCAACACTGCGCATCTCTCTGCAGCAGGGAGTCCCGAAACGGCAACATCTTGGCTAGTAATTAAACTAATTAATTATTTAATTAAAAGCTACCGATTGCTTAACAAGCCCTTCTGAAACGATGACTTTTCAATCGGTTCCAAACTTCTTCCAATTGATTGAAAACAACTACGTACCATGTGTTCGCAAATTGCCAAGTGACTACATTCGTTTGGAAAGAATATAGACAAACTGGGAGAAACACCTCATATTTAATAAAAGATACTTGAAGCACAATATAAGCCCCACAGCTTTACTGATTAAGCCACGGGACACGTCACTCGCTTCTGCCAGAATAGCATTCTCAGCGGCCAAATCATTCCTCAAACTGTGGATCTACTTGACTACTCGGCGTTTATCTGCTATCCGTCACCACGCATGTCGACTCAACCAAGATCTTCAGACCGTGCTCTCGCCCGCAGACTTCCAGTTACTCCAAACCAAAGCGACAGATGTGAAAGCCATCCAAGGACAACACTGCAACTAGAGACAAATACGTAAGTTCGGAAAGTTACTTTCTAAGACCCAGCTTTCTAGTGACTAAGCGTGAGCCATCCACTAGCTATTGCGGCTTGTTAAATTTATCAAATAGACCGCTAAATGAGGAAGAGCGTTCTCTGTTAGAGAAGGGCTTGAATTTTGCAGTAAGCAAAAGGATGATAAGGGCGGAAGAATCTGTGTTTCAAATCTTCCGCCAATAAAGGCAGAGAAGCTACGGGTACAGCTGGTCACAGTCCTTAAGTCCCAGCAGCCAGAAGCTCGAAATATTACACCAACAGAGCGAAGAGCGTTAAACACCCTAAAACAGGTGGACAACAAAGTGATTACAAAGGCGGATAAGGGCAAGGCCACTATCACCATGAACAAGGACGATTATCTACAGAAGGTCAAGCAACACCTAGCTGGGGGTCCATACCGGCAGATCGATGATGCGAATATTGCATCTATAATGAATAGGAGTAAAGGTGAAGTTGGCAGATACTTGCAATCCGTGATAAACCACTTAGGGCAAGGTAAGTGGTATCGACTGTACCCCAAAAGTGCAATCCAACAACGGCTTTATGGCCTACCAAAAATCCTTCAACCAGATGTTCCGGTGAGACCGATAGTGGACGGAATAGGTTCCTCACCGGGGAATCTAGTACTTCCATTAAGAATGTATATGACTTTGCCAACAATGTAGCTGGTGTCACCGTTGCACCAGATGACATAGTTGTAAGTTTCGATGTCAATTCGTTATACACAAATGTGCCAAAAGGGGACTCTTTAGAAATAGCCAAGCAGCTGCTACTAGCAGACACCACCCTTTCAGAACGGACACAGCTTACGGTATATAAAGTAGTGGAAGGTATGAAAGCATGCCTGAATCTCACCCACTTCGTTTTTGACTCCGTGGTTTACACTCAAGAACAAGGTCTAGCAATGGGATCTCCAACATCCCCGGTTTTGGAAAATATACTTACGGAAGATTTTGAACAGAAAGCTTTGGCCGGATTTCCATACCCACCCAAGATATTCTGGCGTTATGTAGATGACACCTTCGTCGTGATGAAACGAGACAAGGTCAGTGAGTTTTACAACTGTCTGAATGAACTGAGTCCACACATCAAATTTAGTATGGAGATGGAGTCGATCTCGGGTACACTGTCCTTTTTAGACTGCATGACAATAAAGTTGGGGGAAAACTAAAGACCACAGTGTACGAGAAGTCAACCGACACTGGGGCAGTTTTGAACTACTCGTCTGCCCATCCAAAGTCGGTATTCGCCAGTATTGCCTCATCAATGTTTAGGTGTGTAAGGGCCCTGTGCACAGAAGAAGCTGATCAGACAGCGGCCCAAATTGACGTAAAGAAAAAACGTTGGGGTAGTGTATATCCACCTAGTTTGATGAGGTGTCAATTGCGAAGGCTGCTGGTACCGGTAGCGAAACCCAACAGGGAATGGATTGGGACTCCATATAAACCAGGGACATCGGAGGTCATTCGAAGGAGTATAAACACGAGTGACATAAGAGTAGCTTTCCAGAAGGGAGACACTCTGCGCTCTGCACTTGTGCAATTGAAGGATCGCCTTCCGATGAGCAGAACCAGGGACTGTGTCTACAAAACTAAGTGTAACGACTGCACTAAGGTCTATGTAGGACAGACGGCCAGGAGACTTCACATCAGAATCGGAGAGCATAGGAGAAAAATAAACAGGCCGCCGAGGAACGCGGATGAATATCGAGCGTTACTGAGAGACTCGGCAATTGAGGTACACACACTGGACAAAGGCACAAAATAGATTTAGAAACTGTTGAGGTTTTGTGGCGAGGACTACGGTCCACGTCATAGATACTGACGGCCGAGGTGGTAGAAATCGCCGAGCATCCCAATGCTAACAGAATAGAAGGCGTGGAACTGGCAAGCGTGTGGAGAACGGTCTTGGATCAATCGACCTGACACGTGTTTTGTGCGGTTGTCAGAAGGAGGAATAGTCATCATCTGAATTCCACTCAACCTTACCCACCTACCCTCCCCCCAACTAAATTGTCGCAACACTCACGAGCCCACGGAGACCAACGAAATCTACCAGTGGCACCCGCGGTGAATCATCATTTGAAGCACCTTGAAGTGGAAGCTTAAAGAACGAAACCCGATCGGAACTAATTTGAAAACCCCCTAACCAATCAACGCAACATTTTGGCAACCACACTAACCGAAAATAGCCTTTAATTGACACTCAACACTATCTAGTGCGCTAATTTGAAGACATCTTGCTGATTGGTTCTCCGTATGCTTTGAAACCTAGCCAACTTGGTGACCTACTCACTTGGTCTGATGAAGCGTTGTGTCAAAAGCGAAACGTTGGCCAATTAAAAACTACCGATTGTTTACCAAGCCATTCTGAAACGAATCTTGGCTAGTAGCTTGAACAGTAAACCGTTCGGCCATGAGCGCCTAAAAAGCATTGTGATTAGCTCTCACTTAAGCATAATACAGCGCAATTTATCCTTCAGTCGCAGAAACCACATCACGTGGTCACGTCTGTTGAATATCTGTTGGATGAGTTTGCGGCGCAATACTATATTTCTGGGAGCTCCCTTGTGTGATGTATTTCCACATGTCAAGACCTCCGCGTTTTCTAGATTGAATGTGTGTCCTTCTCGATCCTTGTGTATTAAAACCAGCGAGAGCTGATCGTGCCTTCTGATTACTAAAGTCTGTTCTTTCGTTCGTGTTGATAGTTTTTGTCCTGTTTTTCCAAAAAAGCATTTATGATAGTTCATGCACTTAATTCAGTAAACAACACTGTTTCCGGTAATCTGGTCAATCTTCTCCTTCGGTCGTGAAATCCACTTTACAAACGTGGCCGTTGGTTTCTGTGCGCTATTGAGATTCATTTTGTTTGTAGTAGCCGTGTTGTGATTTCGGATACGTCCCTAATGTACGGTAGGCCGATCCGTTTGCATATCTGTCCACGTTGCTGTTGCCGTTGCTGATGTGGGTGAGGTCTTCTTAGTTCAGTTGTGCTGCAGTTCCCCTCCTCGTTCCTGAACAGAGTTTGGATGCCAGCCTTCACCAATTTAATCGGATAACTCCAAGTGTGCGGACAAATTAGGTGATAGGACTGGTAAGCATGGAATCAGTAGGTCAGAGGTCAAATGGAGTGAGTCGGAGAGGTCAGAATTCGATAGACAAAGGAGCTGGCGCACGATCCAACAAGCGGGACCGACCATTCAAAAAACCGGTCCCTGTCACAGGCCATTCCTCCGAGTCATATGAGGACGCATATGAGCACAAGCATATCACTGCTCAACACCTACATCCCCACGCATCATGACGCACATCCAACTCACTAGGTACCGATGATATAACCTCTGTTGTTGATAAAAACGTTTGCAAATAAACTACTCAGCTCAGCTCAGCGAACAGAACAACGAACCTAAGCAGAAATTTTAACAACTTTTTAACTTCAACTTTTAACTTTTTTAACAACTTCCGCTCGACAAACTAGTAACTGAACTTTTGTGGGTCCTCTCACACTTGACGAGCAAGTTCATTTTCGCATAGACGAAACTGAATTAAATTTGCGCTTCACAAACGTATTTTCTTCTACGGGTACCATTTTGTGTGTAATGCCGGTATGGTAACTCTGTTCGGCAACATCAGCGGAACACGCTGGTCTACTTCTGTTTCATTCTCCATAGTTTTGGGGGTCAATCCTACTGACCTATGAAATTGTGCAAGTGAGATTACAGAAACACCACTTATCACCCACTTGAGTTAATATCATTGTTACCTCCTAAGTGAACTAAGTTAACATTTATCATGCAACATATCTGGATCGTACTTATGTAGATTGCAAGCCTTGCTTTCGTAACCCAAGACAATAACTGAAACGGGTAGATGACTGAAAGCTGTTGAGAAAACCGACTCAAATAGGACAGGTGGTACAAATTTCGGCTAAGTCGAGGATTGGTATGCAGACTAGACTAGTAGGGAAAGTAGCTAGACTAGTAGGAAAGATTAACTGTATTCAGCCCGATTTCTCATTTTTAATGGTCTTGTTTATCTGACGTTTAATTTGTACCGATATTTGTTATGTCGCAATACAATGTCCAGACGTAACACACTACTCATAAGTTTGCTGAAAACTCTTCGTTAACCCACGACCGGTTTCGCTTTACTTGGAGGTTATCAGGTAGGCGCAGACCACGAGTTTCTGTCAACCAGAAGTCTACTTCCAATTCTTACTATAGCAACACATCTCGGAGTTGAGCCATCAACCCATTCGACCAGCACTTTTCCAAATAGGCCCAGTGATTTAGATGCAGTTGCATCATACATCGTATTTTCTCCCGTATCGTACCACTTGCAATCCGCAACTACATCACCGTTTTCGTCTTTCTGTGGGACAGAGAGTGACCACAGTACACGACCCAACTTTGGAAGATTACTCTGTTGTATCATATGCGGCAGATGCTTTCTGTGTCAAACGCGACCTTTTCACCGTCTTTGACACTACCAATGGCACGCCAAAAGTGCAACGAATAGTTGCCCCGTTCATCGCACAAAGTAATCAATCTCTGACCGAACGTTACCGGCGAAAATGGGGATAAGGCTAGCTAAGAAACTGTGGGTGATTAGAATACTTTCACTTCGGAGTTGAGAATCGGAGAACTTTGGTGCGAATTTGACAGAATATCGTTAAAGACTACGTTAGGATACTGCTTTTGAATGAAGATCGCTTACATCCAGAGTAGTTTGTCCTAAGTATACCCTGGAAACTGAGCAACTGCTGATATCATTAAAGGTTTACAATCATCGTTTTAAACAACCCTGTCGCCGTCGAATGAATCTCTCGGCCAGCATTTTTTTGACAAAAGTGTGAATTTTTTGTATGTTATGTTGCTTTACCTCGAAACAGTTGTCGCTGGACGATCGGTTTTGACAGTGGTTCACACGTATCTGCTCACATTATGGACACTCAGCATGAGTTCGAACGATTACGTAGTAAGAGTAGAAAACTTGACACAGATACACATCTTAATTTGTTTCCATTAATTTAAATAACTGGGGAAAGTGCTCCCATTTTCAGATGTTCATTTCACAATTCATATTTGAAAAGGCACATTTGGGGAAACTTCCGAAAAAAATATTAGGCAAACTGACTTGTGTGCAAGTGATATACCAATCTAAGTACAGTAAACAGAAGGAGGTTTTGGGCAAAAATGATCGAAGTAACTATAATGCCTTCATAAGGGAAGCTACTCATAAGGTTGCCGGAAGTTCTCTGACAGTCCACGACCGTTTTCGTTCTTTTTTGGGCTCATCAGGTAGGTGCGATCCCTGCGATTTCCTCAACCTTATGTTCTTCTTGAACCCAAATTGGCAGATTTTTTACAAATACACTCAATTGCATATCAATTTGGTTTGCACGAGAGACTCAACTGAATCTCTTGTTTATGATATTCTTCAACTGAACGTGCTACATATGAGGTTGACGGAAACTCGGAGACTGTGCCTACCTCATGAGCCTAAAGAAGAGCGAAACCGGTTGTGGGCTGTCGATGATGTCCCACCAACCTTCTGGATAGTTTCCTTTATGAAAATATACTGTGATATCTCGAATATCATACCAACTGAAACATGAGGCGGCGACTATTATGCATCATATTCAGTTGAAGAATATCATAACCGAGAGATTCAGTTGAGTTTTCCGTACAAACCAGATTGATATGCAAATGTGTGTATTTGTCGAAAACTATAATGCCAATTCAAATGCACAGCCCATCTAACTGTTTTAACATTTTTACATACAGACTACTTTTTTATTAAGTAATATGGCACGATTGCTCAAATCCATAGATAGCTCTCTACCAATTTGGCTATGTTTGGAGCTCATCAGATAGACGTAGTCATCGTGAGCTGAAGAAATCAATCCCCAAAGCGCAGTTTTGTCGAATATTTACTTTTATTCTCATGTACATGATTAAATTTCAAAAGCAGATGGCTCGGTGGAGTCCCGCGTGGTGAACCAGCTGACCGGTCAAGTGAATGCGTGTCTGGAGATGTAGGCGCTTCGGAATGATTGTAGTAAGCTAGCACTAAGTCCTTTCCCTGTCCAGCTTTATTTCTTTCCCCATAATAAGGCCTTCAAATAAATAACGGTTGTACGGCTGCGAAGCATCAGTGTTGAAAGTTGATGTCAAGCAGTCCGTGATGACTGATGCTGCTGCATAGTTTGCAGCTCACAGGTTACCTAGTGAACCTGTCATGAAGATATTCACTAAAGTTTCCTCAGTTTTAGATATAACTTGTACGGATCTATAGTACGCATCAGAATCCACAGACAGCCCACTGCCCCAGAGATTTCACCACGAATAATAGCTTAACACGGAATATTTAGCTCGTAGTTCAAAAACCACTTTAGTACTGATTTAAAGGATGCCTAGGTCAGGTTGATTAAATTAGTATGTTACAGTTCATCGTTCTTGAACGAGAAGACCCTGTATCGGAGAGTCATAGTGGGGTATCTAAAGCGATATACATCGGTATACTTCACTCAATAGCCCTATAAGATCCACCGAGCCAGAAACTCATACTGAAGATAGTTAGATGGCAAATATAAGTTGCCTGTTCCGTGGAGTACGAATGTTGTTTCTGATATCATCGGTACGAGCTCATTCAGGAACGTACATTTCTGAGCAAACAGTGCATTTCGTGCTGAAATTATGCCAGTCCGGTGCAGAACAGGATGTCTCTGATCAATAGCTAGCTTAGAAAAATCAGGTACACAAACAGAGTGACAAAACCAGACTGCCGAACCACATAACGGACCAACAGGTTAGAGTCTATTTGATACCATGATCAGCTGGCCTGGTTTGCCAAAATGCAGATCTAAGCCATATTGCTTATACCAGCCTAATGAACCCCATCTAGCAATCATGACTTTTGAGTAGTTGTGGAAGAAACTGGGGTAGTGCTGCATTCAGGGCGCACCCGTTTCTGAGTACAGCCGCGCGCCTCGGTCAGTGATTGCTGATTGGATAGATCTGATTATAAGGTGTTTTTTCTGCCTAGGCCCCTGTGAAATCTCCACGATTACGCTGCGTACCAATGAGTAATAAATGCACATACATAATAAATAGAAATACTGAAATAACTGAATGTTCAAAAATAAAAAGTAATTGGAAACTAATTCAGAACTGCCGGTCAAGTTTACAATATGCTGAGGACGTGTAACCAATAAAAAAACGAAAACAACTAAGATTCAACCTGTGAGTTTGGTCGGATTCCTGAAAATAATCCCGGTACCAGGAATCTACTGAGACCCTCAAACCTCACCAGACATTTAGGCCAGAAAAGCCAGCTGCCGATTGAAGGCTCAAGCAGTCATTCAGTCCGGCAACGGCCGACGATGGTGAGTGTTCCGGCACGCCACAGAAACATGGGCGAAGATTATTTAGTGTTCACTCACTGACATTTGGACAGCCTGGATTCAAGGTCAAAAGTGAGCTTTAAATACCGCGATACCTCTTGTATCTGTTATGCTGTTATTCTCCTTCTTTTTGAGTCTTTTTTCGACACTAAAGCACTGGAGCGGGGACGGCAGTTATTCACAACACAAACGGACTCTTGCTTGCACAGGTAATTGTGTGAACTTTTACAGAAACTGGATTAAGACAGGCTGCCAACAATTACCGCCAAATTTGTGAATAACGTTGTATTAAGGAAAACAAGTTCTTGATGACTGTGTTCCCGCAGCCGTAGTCAGTGGAGAAATTTCCGAGCATGGTTAACATTCGTTTTTCTAAAATTGAGGGGTGTCCAGATTTTCCTACAAGCATTCCAGTCAGTTTGACATTCATAAATTGGTTTCCATTAAATAAGCTCGTCCATCTCATGATATACTTTTGGGATTTCAAGGTGAACTTCAGCTTAAGGCCTCTTGTGGATGTCTTTCCTCTTTCTGAGGAAGTCATGGGATGACACGGAATTATTTAGCACAATTCTCTTGAAGGTGTCCATGATGGTTCTTGCAAAATATACGTTGTAGGGACTAAAGTGCGTCTGGCAGACAATGCGATGTATTACACCCTATTGGTAAAACTAACTTGATAAAATCGAAACCCCGTTCATCCGTTCTTGAACATCTTGCAACGATAATGCAGACGCCAGAGCCGAGCCAGTTTTAATTTAAAAGGCTTGAACACCGATTATTATTTGAGGACTGAAGATATTTTGTCGTGTTTTTGCACATAAAAGGCTACCGTTTTTTGGGGGAAAGCGATTTGAATAAGTCATTGAACAAGGGCAGATTTTCAGCTGAAAATATGTTAAAGTTACCAGAAGAATTTTTCACACAAGCATAAATTCCAATATGGCTGATACTACTTAAAATTGGTAGGAAAAATCACAAAAATTCTTGTAGACCTGTTTGTGTTGTCAGAGGAAGCTGACTAGGGCTGGTGGGAAAGTAGTTTGCCTTGCAGTTCCATATGAGGTAGAAGAAGCTTGAAGAAGCAAAATCTCAGTACGAGTCTGATTAGCAGACTCAAACTATTCGGAGTAGAATCATGCGTTTAAGTCACTGATAGAAAGTTCCCAATAGTTTCGGATCAGGTACCGATCCTTGGTTAAACAACAAAACACTAAACTCAACGGGCGTTTAACAGAGTAGACCTTTGAAACTGTGTCGTAGAACTACCTTCCCTTAGTGGTGACCCGGTTGTGGATCAGCTGTTAATCATTCTGAAAATAGTAGTGACCAAATCACTAAGTTCTCTATGCACCTAGTTTGAACATTCCACACGCTTTGTCAGATTCGGTGCAACCAGCCCGCCTGACCCGCAACTTACAGTTGTTATGACTTTAGTGGCTATCCTTAAACAGAGACATTTAGAATGTAGGGCGTGCATGCTCGGCCTGTTATTTCCAAAGGCGAGCACTTTCTATTTATAGTAGTGGATAGAATTTGGTGTGTGATCTTGTATCTACACAGCATGGAGTGAAATGTATAGCTCACTTGTTGTCTTCCCAACTTCTAACCATGACGATTTGTGTTCCCTGAATTTACTCCAGAGGCAGCCAGTTCGGTGATTACAATGAAACAGCTGTGTCTGACGAAACTTTGATATTACATTTATATTCCAGAGCGCACAATGATATTGGTAACAATAATATTAGCAGTAATAAGAATCGTTCAGTTGTGACCCTCTTTCAGTGCATATCTGCCATGCACGAAGCAGGACGGATGAGATACTCTTAGGTTGCCCAAGCCTAGCAGTAGTCGAGAGGCAGAGGTTGGATTCTGCTTGGACCTTCTGATCAGTAATTTCATGCCTTAACCACTGAACCACCTCAGGCTTCCCGAGGAAATCCTGCTTTTGATCATGTCTTGAAGGACTCTACTTCCTGAGGTGAACAACCATTTGCACTTCATCACAACCCTTTAACCTTCGTGTCATCTTGCAATGCCCACCTCAGTGTTCCTCATGCTGAAAACAACAATTTAGTCAGTTGTGCTCTTTAAAGTTCTGCTCAACATACCCTCGTTCTACAACCATCTTTTATAACGACACCGTCCACTTCCGTCACTCGCTGCCAAAATGTTGCCCATTAGGTCACGGATGCCGCATGCTTCAGCAATCGCTGGTGAGGTAGGTGAGCGCTGTTTTTGTCTGGATTCATAGGTAGAGCTGTGTAACAAATGTTACATCATTATATATATATATATATATATATATATATCAGAGATTCCGGTTCGGTAATGGATCGTGGGTGTTCACGCAACTCATTGAGAATCCAGCAATGCATCAGTATCCGCAAAACTAGCAGGACGAATTCAGGTGAAAAGTTGAGTCAATCCAATTCTCTGACGAAGGTAGATCCAAGAGAATTCTCTTGGACGAGGAAAAGAGAGCGAGGATTTTATACAACACACCAACAGGGACAAGTTACACAGGCAGACAGGTTGATCTGCACATGCACGAAACAGTTTCGCCAATATTCAAGCAGATGGCAGCACTGACTTTTGTGGTTTGGTCAAGGTGTCCACTAGTGGCCCTCATTATCAGGACAGCAGGTAGTTGCTGGATATGAACGGGATATTTCCGTCTAAGGCTTTGTTAGTTTCGCAAAAGGTGACAAAATTGTTGAACGAATAGATATGTCGTAAGTCAGTCAGTTCGAAACAACTGGGAGACCTGAAGAAATGATCCCGTTTTTTGACGGCAACAGACGTAGTACCACGATTAACGTCAATTCAATCCCATGCTCACCAGAATAACTATAATCTTTGCTGGCGGAATATTGTGCATCTGGTAACTGTTTAGAAAATTTACTACGTCCTGAGAATGCATGCTGTGAATCGGTCTACGAGAACACTTGTCCCTTTGTTTTGGTACCATAAAATCGATCATTTACACAGTACAACATTATTGTTCAACAATAATGCTTCAATACCATAGAACCATAATGTATTTGGAAGCTTTATTTTGACGAAAAGAATAAAATTCGATGAGGAAGAGACTCAGTGATAGCCTACAAACCCAATCCGACACTCATTCAAACAATCTGGATAGAAACTGACAACTGGAACGCCATTGACGTCGATCAGCATTTATATCCGACCATGCACAGAGGAATCACGTGAATAGTTGATTGACCTTGTTGTGAGGACATTTGACGACTGCAAAGTTGGACATCTGAGACATTTAATTCTCTTGGTAATATGAACCCTTAATGAATTTTGAATTTTATTGGAATCTGTTGGCTAGTTCACATTCAACGGTACTGGACCCATGAAGTTGCACACGACGAATGGTTAGCAGAGATGACATAGTGTAAAATGATGTATAGACGTATATAGACGTATCGAGTAGAACGTATTGTGGGTTATTTGGCGAACTACCGTGCTACACAAAGTGCATCAGAATGTTCGTTCACCAGCTGGTTTTTAGCGCGTCCAACAGGACGGTTTTTTCAACAAACAAAAAAATTTTCGCGTATGTTGCGGCCATCATGCTGTTCAGACTTTTTGTAACCTAACTCAATTTCGTCATCACCATCGTCATCATTGACAAAGTGACATCAGTGTCCAAATATTGACGTGTCTCCAAAATACAACCGTAGTTTACTTGAAAGCCTTATTGTGAAGAAAATAATAAACGTGGATGGGAAAACGACTTAATTCTAGTCCATCACAATCATTCCGACGTGCCCACACCTCCAGACACTTATTCAGGCGATCGAGATAGAAACTGACAAGAAGAATGCCACTGACATTGATAAGCAGCCAAATTTTGCAGCATCTCCAACCAAGCGCAGTGGAGATCACGTGGTCCCCATAATGGAAGGCGAGTAGCACCCACAGTACCCAGATCTTTCGTAATCTCTCTCATAGCCCTCTGTCAAATCAAAGGTTGGCCACCTCTCTGCTTACGCCACACTGAACTGGGCACCGAAAACAGCCCTCACTTCGGTGAACGATGGTTGGACATACGAAACACGTGTCCCAACCAACGCAGCTTCTGGGGCTGGACACATTCTTCAATGGAACTACCCGTTGCACAACCCAACACTCGCTTTCTAATTGCCTCGTTATGGATCCGCCGACACCAACCCACACGAGCTATGGTTCTGAGACAACGGTTATCAAAGATCTGAGGACGTCTCAGTTCTGCTGCTCGAAAAGACCAAGTCGTACAGCCATACAAAAAACAGCCCCCACTGTAGCCTGATACACACGTCCCTTGAGCTTCAGGGATACACCGATTTGACACCATAGTTGTCTCAAATTATCAAACGCGACCCGAGCCTTAGAGATTCGTGCGTTGACTTCATCTGTCACACTACAATCGGAACTAATACAACTTCCAAGGTGCATAACATGTGGAAAAAGGTGAAAAGTTGTGGACAGAGTGGGGATAAGTGAGGACATCATGGAGAGGGAAGCAAGTATGTATATTTGAGGTAATCACAATGCAGTAATATAGGCCTCAGTGGAGGCTACCACGGCGAAAGGAAACCTTTGGTCCCTTCTAGAGGGAACCACCTAATGAGTCTTCGATTGAATTCGCCGTTGAGAAACCGAACACTTGTTTTCTGATTGTTTTGTTGCAGATTCGCCGACATCAGCCTACACGAGATATGGTTCTGAGGTCACGGTTGTCGAAGACCTGAAGACGTCTCAGGTTCGCTGTCCAAATATGCCACGTCCCACAGTCATACAAGAAAACAGCCCGTACTGTTACCTGCTACACAATTTCTTTGAGGTTTAGGGGTGTGCAGCTTTGAAGTGATATGCGTCTCAAACTAGCGGTATAGCCTTGTTAACATAGCATAACTTAAGCACGGCTGTATCACTTTATTATACCATTCTTTGTCCTTTCTTTTCAAAGAAATTGAGTTGAGGCTTACTGATGATCTTAAACATGGACTATGCTTTGATAGTAGCAGTCAAATGGGTTACGCGCTGGTTAACGAGGTTTTTTGGTGCGGTTTACAAAAAACTTGTTTCGGTTTATCTGTAGAATTAGACTCCAGATCACTCTCGGTTGAACACTCCTCATCATTGGTAATTGAGCACCGAAGTGCGGAAAAAAATTATGCCAGCTATTCCTGTCTGACCATTTCAATCGAACTATGAACAACTCCAGAATGCAGCAATATAGCCAAATCCTAACGGATTTTGGAAGCTCATGGACTTCTTAAATTGCTTAATAAAACCCCGGCATCGAATGCGTGACATAAATATCAGATAATTTTGTTCGTATGTACAACTTGGATTGATGAGAGAAACAGCATTAAAAAATCGCGAGATACAGAGGTTCTTGATAAGGGTGAAACAGTTTGCAACTTCATCACACTGCTTTTCAACACAGCGTGACTTCACAGGACGAAATCCCCATTGAAGATTTCCAGGATATCCTCCAACTACTAACAATCTATAAGTAATTTAGAGGAAGAATAGTTTCATAAGGCAGGTGAAAATTCCGTCTGAGAATTCGTCACTCCGGGAGGCAGTCAATTCGCGACCACGTGACGTGGTCTCCGTGGGTGAAAGCTGAGTGGCGCTATACTCTGTCTAACTAAGAGCCAATCACACTGCTGATCAGCAGCTCATAAGCAAATGGTTAACTGTACAGACTACTAGCCCGGAGAGGCGTACAGATGACGATTACCAATAAGGATGAAACAGTTGTGCAGTACCCCTCGTCTATTCAACACAGATTGGCTTCATGTACAAGACGGAATCTCCAATAAAAATTTCCACGTATCCTCACACTACTGACAGCTCTTAATAGCGCTAGGATCCCTTATGTATGACGTCGAATCCAACTTTTCCACTTTTTAAAGAAAGTGTTGGGAGAGAAAATATTCCCAGCTCTATCACAGCAGAAAAGTGAACAAAGCTTAGATGAACAAGATGATTTTGGAGGCATTCCCTTGGATGGAGCTTTTAGGATTGTTTTGTTTCACCGAAGATAGGCATAGTCAGGCTGGCAGAAGCGAAGGTCTTGGAGATAGTTCAGGGGAATAATCCGTTAAGTCAATCACTTACTGGGTCGCCTTCCAATCAGCCGGGCAACCCAATTACATCGCTCAAGCGGGAACACGTTCGCCAGTTCAGACGTGATAATTTAGGTGAGCCCAGCTTGTGCTGGTGGAGTAGTGGTAACACCCTCGCCTCGTATTTCAGATGTCCGGAGTTCAAACCCTGGTGCAGCCCAGGAACTGCACTGCTGATGAGCTCTAATGAGGCAGAAACTCGAGTCCAGTGCTCCCACCCCTTGGTGTGGATTCCCCAAAATAATTACGTTAGGACAGCAACACGATTGTGATGTGAACTTGGACTCTACAAGTCCCGCACACACCTATAGTGAAATTCCTGGGGAAATTGTGAACAATATGTACGGAGAGATCTCTGAAGTTCCTGGACCTCCCCCGGGTAGCACTTCTCTCAACTTGAATTTTTACAGGGGTGGCAAATGGCACTTATTTTGTCGCTGAATTTTTTTAAGCATTTCTGTTTCCTTTGTAGCGCATGTTATGTGGGCGGCGAGTGTACTAGTAGTGAGTAATTCCAGGTGATGACCTAAGTGTTTGCCATTCAAAGATCAGGAAATCGATCCCTTTTCATCATTGTGTAGCGACTTGTTGCACTGAAATCATCATTCGACGGGAAATGAACAGAAAATATTCCGGTGACCTGTGTGTAGCTGCAACCCGTTAGCCTGCTGACAGTCTCACTGCGTTATCAGCACCATCCGGCAGCAGTGCACATCCTCAAAACGCTTGGATGCGTTCAAACCCGAGAGAATTCAACAACGCTGTTATGGCTACTCGACCGACCACCGTGTGCATATTCTCCCTACTCAATCACGTCCGCACACGACTGAGGTTGTCTGGACAACCGTTTTGCGCCCCACTCTCGCCTGCTGATGCTATGTCAGCACACGCCTCGATGCCCTGATACCTGAAGCATTCGGCATTTCCGGCCCGTGGGCATGTGAACATACCGCTAGGCGAGAGAAGTTCGGTTCCCTCACGTGATCTCAAGCCTACTTTAGACCTAAGCACACTAATTTAGCTGGTAGGCTTGTATTCCCGAAGTGGCTGACAGAGACCGTCATCTGCGATTTACAACCGGGCAGAACGAACGTCCGGCATCTTTAGTATGGTGAGCGCCGTCGTCCGAGTATCGACAAGTACTTTCACCCTGAACGCGGCACTCTGTGCGCCTCAATCATACCCGAAACGTCACCAGTTTCCCGGTCTTCCAATCAACACAAGTACCCACCTGCATGTGGCGTAGGCACCTTTGCATATAGTCATTGGTGCTACTCTTTCCTCCAGAATCTGACAGTGCCGCAGTCCCGTTGTTGCGTCAAGGCGGTGACCAGGTATGGCTGAATCAGGCGATCCACGGGCACCGCATATCGGCTCGCTTTAGGGTTGTGAGCTGTATCAAACAGTACGCTGACTAAGCAGCAAGTGCGGGTAGACGGCTAAGCTTGACGAAACCGAGTCAACCAACAGTCGACAGTTGACGGTGGGCTGTACGCACAGCCGGGATGAGAGGGCGGCCAACCAGATTTCAGCATAGCACTGGAACGAAGTGAACCTTTCGTTCGAAAGGCAAGCGGCCACAGTAGTATGAGTCAAGCAACTAGGTCGACTGTACTTTCAGGATTGGCCTCAAATGCGGTCCGCAGGTTTCCATAAATAACTGGCAATCGTCGTTTAAACTAGTAGAGACGCAAGCTTTCTGATCGAAATTCGGCAACTCGTTGATTTCTTTCACTGAGCAATGGGAATATTTTTGTAGTTTTTTGGCACCATCAGACCTGGGACAAGCCCGTTCATCTCACACGAGACATCACACCGCAGTTTTTACACCCATCCGCAAAGTACCACCACTGATGTCTGCCAGAACGTAGATCTAGCAGAAGTCACAAGCAGAAGATTTCGCCAGCTTAAAGTTTGTGTTCAGAACAGGCGCTAGTGCTCCTGTGACCTGCCAGCCAAGTAATAAGATAACGTGACTCTCATAAACCGTCTTAGCTGGCAAACACCCACGAGTTGGTCGGTGAGTCTTATTCTGACAGGACAGTCTTACATCTTATCGATTTTATTATTTTTTTATCTGTATATCCGAGTCTAACGGAGAGATCGATCTAGATCTGCACTCTCCTAAAAAATGAGACACGAAGCTTCAGTCGACGGATGGCGATCATTCCCGTCCGATTTCGTGGCGAGAATGTACAAATTCAATACTTCTGTTTGTTGCCGGAAAGTGAACAGAGAGTCCTTTGTAATGGGTGACACCAGGACCATTGGATTTGTGGCGAAATACGCCGGGATAGATTGGAACATCTGTACCCGTTTTCGGTTGACGGGAGGAATATGCGGTGCCCATTTAAAAATTTGTTTAAAAACCTCCCGCTGAGATACTTCGACCTCTAAAACCTCTCCCCTCAGATTGAGGTGAAACTTTAAGTTGACTAACTTTCGGTGGGCTTTTTCACCTCAAATCTACCACCCACTGAAGATACTGTCTTCTTTAGGAAGGTGGTTTTAAGGAGCTTGATGGTACTAGATTATCTGTTGACATCGGTTAGCTTTCCGATGTATTATTTCCGGTGAACGGGTACATCACAGTGGCTCATTGCTACCAGTGTAACGCTGTATGCTACTGATGAAGCGTGCGAGTAGTCCATGGTCTGGTGTCCAAGCTCCGTCCCCGCATCTGATGGAAAGTGAAGGTTATTACGGAAATTGTGGAGCCGCTTTGCAGTGTTCGTTTAGTGTTGCGTAATAGTCGATGAATATCCAGGAAAGTTCAAGAGGATGTGTGAAGATGTCCAGTTTTCATAAGTTACGTGCATATGAGGTATTTACTTTCGTGTCTAATGGCTTGTAACCATCTAGTTCGTGTTGGTAATAATTGATTTCGCAGCCAATGGCTTTCCTTCTTTCACCAGTTGTGGATGAGCTCGCACCTTCTGAGAAGTGAGCCTTTGTGGACGTCGAGTATTCATCGATTTGTAACAAAGAAGCTGAAATTTATGTAACGCTCATTTCGTTTTGACAAACTGAATTCCAGTGAAAAGGGGTAACAAGTGCGACTGTGGGGCAGCGCTCACCTAATTGATTTCATTGTCAAGATAACTGACAGAAAATACATCAGGCAGAAACCATTCGTCATCTTGGCATGTTGGTATGTTCAGATTCACGCTGTGACTACGAAACCTGCGACCCATCAAAGTGGTGTCTCGAACAAAGATGACTCAGATAGTGGGTCGCTCCAGTAAACCATCTGGAGGAGACTACCGCGGGTGGATGCTTGAGGATCAGTGGAAATAAGCTGTCTCATACAAGCCCGTGTATTCGAATTTTCATTTCAGTTTCCTTATGTATAGAGAAGCCTGAGACGGTTTTAATGATATTCACGTTTATTACCATACAAGAACTGTCACCGTAGACAAGGTTTACAAATGTATTTGCCCACTCATTTGCTTTATCCATTTTGGGGCCCAACTAAACTGCTCGATAGACTAAACTAAGCAACCTGCCCCACTGACCCGATTGTCATTCTGGAAGCTGTCATGCAGCTGTTACATTCGAAATTACTGGGATTGCTTTACCAGTGAAAAAGCACAGTGCGAATCTTATGCACAGTACCAACTCTAACCTCGCTAGCAAGGTGATTCGGGAAATTTTACTGATGTTAAACGTTCTTACCCAGTGTCTCGGTCTTATCCAGCACGGATACAAGCTTTCAACCGATATGGGCGTACATTCGCTGATGTTGCGAGTACACATCAGCGAGATATCGATCAGCGTTTGGCTCCATATTGTACGCGTGATCGCTTGACCGTGTGAGCGCGCGCTTTCTTGTTTCGTCCTTTCTGGGATATTCTCCTGGTAAACATTTCTAACTGAAGGCCGACGTAATCATCATCAACAGCAATACGCCAGTAATACATACTGGCGCTTAACTGATATTCAACCATGAGGGAAAGAAGCTTTAGTAAAGAATGGAAAGAAAAGATAAGGGTGGGGTCTTAGTGTGAAGAAACCCTATGTCCTTAGGGAGAACGATCATCATGAACAGCATTAAATTATACATATCTGAGCATCATGTCCTAGTAAGGTATCATTAGCGGGATCAACCCAGCGTCCTTTTTCGAACATCACCCAGTATAGGCTCAGCAAAGAACGACTGGCAATGTTTAGCCAGGCAGTCTGCTTAGGAAATGACAGCATTCACGATACAGGAATCGGCTGTGTGAAATTACCTGCAGGGGTTCCAGTCAAGTTTACGTGGGCTCCGGCCAGGAAGGTGCGAAGATCCCATAGCACTCATTTTGACTGTTGGTTGGGCTTGACAGTTGGATCGCAAACGTTTTGTCACCAATCGAGGTGACATGATCAGTGCGGGGTTGCCATGTTATGGATTATTCCCGGAGGACCTTTCGCTAACAGTGGTACGTTTAACCTTCTTCTCTAACGGATTCTTCACCAAGTATCAGTTTACACACCACTTTGTTGCATACTCGTTGCAGCCATCTAACTCTTACTGTGCTGAGGAGGCACCGGTGACCAATCCTTTGAAGACGCTCGAAGTCCTGGAATATTAGGGGAGGGGGGCGAGTCTCACCACCATGAAGCAAAACCTCTCCTGCAGCTGCCACGGTTCTCTACTTGCCCGCATAAATGTAGCCCATTAATCTCTCTCCTGACTTTATTTCGATACCTAGATTCATGGTCCCTTACAGTGTAGATTCCATGATAACGTGGCTGACAAATTTGAACAAATATGACAGACAGGGTTGTGAGGAAGCATTTCGACATTCTCCCGTACATCATGACCCCACCAGACATATGGAGACTCAGGGCACCATGAATGCTTTCCAGCTTCAATGGAGTTCCCATACGGTCGTGGATCTTAAGATATTAAGTGGAGAGAAACCGTGATTATTGGTCGACAGTATTTGTGACTCTGCTCAAGTACTTGAATTAGTGCAAAGATATAGCCAACAAAACGGTACCGGGTCAAAATCCCGCTTGATGCTGTTAGACGTCCGGTTTGGATACCTACTTTGAACACGGGTACGACGACCGATTCTCCAGTTCTCTGGAACATGCTACTGTTCCAAATTGCGTACGAATAACCTAGTGGGAATGGAACTCAAAGATTCCCATCAATTCTCGAATAACGCCG
Organism: Opisthorchis felineus; assembly: GCA_004794785.1. Lineage (NCBI taxonomy): Eukaryota > Metazoa > Platyhelminthes > Trematoda > Opisthorchiida > Opisthorchiidae > Opisthorchis > Opisthorchis felineus. Next base: position 282,263 of record SJOL01005422.1, read on the forward strand.
GGAAAGCTTATCTGGCTCAGCAGTCCGGTAGCGCCTCAAGCTAGAAAGATACAACAATATCTCAAAAATGGATGGGGAGGTTTAAACTTACAAAAACTGAACAGGACGCGTGAAAGCTGCAGATGCAGGGGCAAAAATACCCCACCCTATTAGGAAGGTCAGATTCCTGAAAGTAACCCGAGAACGCCCGGAACCTACTGAGACCCTAAAACCTCACCAAAATCTCAATAGGGAAGCCGGCAAGCATCCAGGCCAGTCAATGATTTAATCAATTCAGCAAAAGCCGATGAGTGTTCAGGCACGCCACAGAAGCACGACCGAATATGGTCAGCGTTCAGGCATTTCGTAGAAGCACGATAGATGTTGCTTGGTGTTCACTAAACGCCTATCAGATAGCCTGGGTCAATGTCAAAAAGTGACCTTTAAATAGCACGGGGCCGTTGTAACTTTTGCACGCGCGCGCATTCGCTTGTTGCAATAAAGCTGTTGTGTTCCTTGTCGGTGAGTTCTTTTTTGGCATCAGGCACTGGAGCGGGAACAGCAGTCAGATATAACACACGCTGACACCGAAAACATTACACTCTCAAGTAAAGAGATCGTATCTTAAAGGGGAGGAACAATGCCTTCAAGAGCACCGGTAATCACTTCAGAAATACGCATAATCACTTCAGAAGTAGGAAAGCCAATCCTCCTACTCTTACGCCTCGATCACTCATGGGATTTCCTCATATAAAGCAAACCATTTGGATCACGTTCAGATATTTTCCTTCCAGACGTAGTAGGCAATAGTATTGCATGGGAGTGGGGTAATCAGTGAGTCCAAAAACAAGACTATTCAATGCTTTACAATAACATAAATCGAGTTGGATTAACTCGATGAGGCTAAATGGTACTCAAGTGTCAGTCGTGAGTTAGGGATGTTTGACGGAAAGACAGAACCTATACAGAACAAAACTGGAAAGCACGTGCTCGCTGGTTCAGTTGATCACGCGTACTTTGTGGGGCCAAAAACAGATCACTCAACGGCTGACTCGATATCTTTTGATGCGCACTCACACGAGCAACAAACGTATGCTCATCTTGGTGGAGGCGTGTAACCGTGCTGGATAAAAAGAAGACACTGATCATGCGGGCGTAGCATCGGTCAGAATTCCAGAATAACGTGATTGGCGTGGTTGGCGGTAGCACTGTGGATTAGATGCTTACCCTGCTTTGTTTTTGTTAAAACAGTCCCGCTAACACTCAGCCTCCTAGTAAATAACTGAACGACCACACCGGATTCCAGAATGGCAAAAGGAAAAATGGGATTGTGTTAGGCGGGATTCCACACGGATCCCGCTTTACCGCTAGCAGTTAGGCACTGCTACGGCCGAGAAGCCCATCCGCACAAGATTGGCCAAAAGTTCGGGACGCTTGCCAGTCCGGCATCAAGCCGAGATCTGATTGCTCGAAAGTCCGGACCCAACAGCCAAACATGGCCCAGTATTGGCCGAATGCCGGTTGCCAATGGCGTATTCAGAAGGCGTCAGAATTTCCAGAAGGTTGTTACCACTTACACTAGATATATGACGCGCTGTACAAGTGTTCTTGACTTCGTTTTGGGCGTAATATATGTTGTGCATCTTTGGTGGTTGTTTTTGACGTGAACGCTAGCTTGGAAGGCTCTGACCGAGAACTAAGCTGAGGAAAATACCGTTACTACAGATGAATTGTTTAACTGAGTCCATACGCCTGTCTCTGTGATATAGTAGCTGGCCATCCAATAATTTTGAGTGAATGTGGTTGGGCAATTTTCTGTTCGCGGGAATGATCAAACTTGGGGGTAGGGAAGGTGTAACCGAATTCGCGGAATGATGGCCTTCATTTAGTGAGCGTACAAGATAGTGTAACGCAGGTGTGTCAATCTTCGTTTCACAACTGACATTTGGTTGTGTTCTTAATACTTGGAATCAGATCGGGTAAAAAAACTCATAAATGGTTGACTACCAACAGAGGTCGGATTTTGGAACGCCCTTGTCAATCGCAGTACGAATGTACCACGACCAGGGTGGATATTTGTGAACAAAGACCTGATCTAAACAGTATGTAATCAGCAAAGCTTCAAGATGGGTTAACAAATGGAGTATCACGCTTACTGTATTGATCTAAAACGGAGGCCGTATTTGATGAGATGTTTGGTGATAGAAGAATTAAAATGCAGGCCACTGGATTCCTCAAAACAGTTCCAGATGCATTTAGGATGCATCCGCACCATAAGTCTCATTTCATTCCTCCCTATATAGATGGTGTCACCTGGAGAGAGCTGGCACTCAGCCAGTCCGAGCAATAAGATGCAGATGCCGTGTTCCTGGCTCAAAGATAATTCTCTCCCTGGGTTTGTTCAGGATGGATGCACTCCCGAGAACACGTAATCGACGATGATGAATGTGCACGCCTGACCGAAAGCCAAAACTGGATGGAGACGACTTGGACGATGGATGCTGGCGATGGGCGTGAGCCAAACAAGAGCACCATCTGGTTATTACAGACTCCAACACAATTCACCGGTCGAACGGTGCGTCACCAATTCCTTTGCAACAGAGAAAAGCTTCGAACGAAATCAACCTGCATAAGCTCATGTTTACCCAATGTACACACCGGATAGTCGAGTGTAGCTACACTCCATTGCTCTTGTGAATCAGCTGCACCCTAGAGCACAATCGACCCAGTAAACTCGGGCACAGGCATGTCACCACCCCCTCTCAACAATCCATGTATCATTGGACTGGGTAGACCGAACTTGAAGAGCAAACCTGGGAGGACCAGCTCACTGATTCACCTCTTTTTCACCCCAAACTCCGTTTGGGCTTGACATACTTGCAGAGTGATTCCAATTTTTTCAGTGTGGTGGAGGTAGCGTGAGTACATGTGTTCGTCTTTGGGAACAGAAGGGGCTTGACGGTTTGTGATGCAACTCGAAGTCAACCTTCAGAGAGTTTTTGTTAGTGATTTTCGGGATACATTTACTGGTGAGTATCATGATTGTGAGAGTGCTGAGACACTAAATTTCGACAACTGGAGGGGGGCTTAGCTCGAACTGTGGACCACGAGGTGACAGCTGTTGACGTAGGTTTATTATAGAGAAGTTTAACATTCAAAAAGACCAGTCAGGCTTATTTCACTCCACACGAGTTATAAAAAACGATTTGTCCAAACTCTGGAGTTTGGAAAACCTGAAGGATGAGACAGCGTGGACGCTATATACTTTCTATCGAGCTAGATGGGTTAACAAGGCCATGGAACTACGAGAAGGTCAAGTGTTTTCGTGAGAGACTGAGACAAATCCGATCAGAATATTTTCGGCCTTGCGATCATCCGTTGTGAAGTTCATCCGTGGCATCATTATAGTAGGTCCGGAAGGCCCCTAGGAGCAAGTGAAAATGCAGGGATTGGATTCAAACCCTAGACGTTTCAATCAGTATTTTAGTTTCTCCTAATGGAGAGCATGGAGAATTCATGCATAAGATAATTGGTCCTTTGATATGTAGTCTGTTGCATGAAAGTGTGCTCCGTCAGTCTTCACGTTCAACCGTACCCAACCTCCTCGTGATACAAATCTTCATTCGAAGTTGTTCCTCTGTATTCGCATGAGTCCTTATTTTTTTAGACCGGCGACCGTTAAACAACTTTAGTATGGAGTAACCATTGAAAGACACAAATGACTAAGTTAAATGAAGATTTAGTCACTCCTGTGGAAGCAGTTACTCTACTACGATGACCGAATAGCTGAAAAAACAAATTACGGTCATTTAGTCACTTGGCGGATTCAGGTTAACCGACTGAAGATTATTTTGCTTGTCTGTTAGTGCAAATGTAACTTTGCGAGTTAATTCGGCAAAAACGGTACATACTTCCGCCAAAATTTCTTATGGCAGTTTGCGTTCATCTTCATATATTTGTCGAGGTGAATTTGTTGCCAGTTTGTTGGAATAACGGTAGCTTGGGTGCATTCATTGATAGTTGATCAAGTGGCTGTTGGTTTGTTCACTGTCTTTATCGTGACAGTTTCGTCATCATTCGAAGGAACCCCATCGGTGCGCGGTTGGGTGGGTAGTTGCTGTTTTCATGCTTGCGTATTATATAGTTTGTCAGGAGTATCTTTGTGCTCTAGCGTGATTCACAAGTCACGTCACTCAGAGTCTGATTGATCCTATCCTAACTGGTTGCAAACATTTTACCACACGCGCAGACTTGAAAAAAACGGCTCCAATACCACCAGAGTTCTGGTGTAAGGAGGAAAGCCCTCCGCCGCGAAGTCGCTTATCAGAAAGCACCAACTGAACAGTTATAAACTATTGGACAAGAAAGTAAACTTCTCATATGCACCTTGTTTCTAAAAGCAGAATATCCTCACGTGTCTTCTTCAACTTTCGTGGATATTCATTGATTATCACGCAATTGTAAACGAACGCTGCAAAGCAGTCCCACAAGTTCCGTAATAAACCCCATGTTCCATTAGACGCGAGGCGGAGTTACGAGAAAACCACATGCTACTCGCATGCCTAATCAGTAGTAGCCCCTATACAATAATATTGATAGCCTGATTGCAACAAATATCATTGAAAGTCTATGTAGTACAGTCATACAGACAAGCGCACCTGTAAGCGCCTTTTCCAAGAAGATTCTACGACCAACCCAGCTTTACCAGGTTCTATCTAGAACCCAAGCCAAAACTTAAAGACTGTTCACACAGCATGTATCTGGTATTTGTTTCAGCTTCTGGGACACAGCTGCGTCATAGCTGCTCTATGAATCATTTCTTAACTCAACAAACGGACGCAGTCGCAGACTGTGTGGAAGTCCTTACCATGGAGGAGTGGTCAAGTCTCGGCAAGCCAAATATTTCGGTGATCAGTCGTGGCAATGAACGTGGAGGAACTTGTCATGATTGGCCTAAGTTGTTGAGAAGTAACTGGATTGACCTAAAAATGTTTATCTTTTGTTCAGCCGCCCAACTGTCCCATTAGTACCACCTTGTTTCCAACGCTGAGCCGCTCGCGCGAAGTGTTGGCAAACGGGCCAAAGCTGGAGATCTGGCTCTCTGCACTTCAGAAAAGCCGACCTTGCCAGACAATTCAGGGCTGCGTGGTCAACTATTCACGATATTCCACGAACTAAAAGGACTGCATTCCTTGTCTTTTCAACTCCCAAGGCTGTTCAAAGAAACGACGACAGTGAATCTCGTCAACACAGAGGATGCACTAGTCAAATTAAGAGGAGCGCGTTTTATGTTGAATATAATTTTTCGGCGAGGCATAGAACAGATATTCTGAAACGGAAACCACGGTTATATTGGAGGAAAGGGTTGCTGCACGATATGTTATTACACGTATATCTTTTAGGTGATAGAAGTACTGTGGCATGGGATGGTTAATCGAAGCCCGAAAACAACCCCCTAACTTGTAAGTGAAGCAAATCTTTGCTGAAAAGCCGAGAAGCACAGTACAGCAGTTTCGTCATCATTGGGAATCATCAGCAATGCGCTTCTCGCAAAACTCCACGAACCCGCGATCTCTCGGCTGTTAGTTCGGTCATAAGCAGCTAATCGGCAGTGTGTGATTAATTTGCACTTAGGCAGGATATAGCGCTTCTCATTCTTCAGTCACAGGAGCAACATCACGTCGTCACACGTGTTGACTGGCCCCTCAAGCAATGACTTCTCAGATGGAAGTTCCACTCATCGGGTAAATTTTATTCTTCCTCTGAGCTACCTATAGACTGTTGGTAGTGAGGAGATTTAGTAATTTTGATGGAAACTTCGTCCTGCAAGTGAAGCCACTCCATGCCGAAAAGCCGAGAAGCACTGTATAGCTGTTTCATTCTGATTGAGAGTCATCAACGGTAACTCGCACTCAGACAAGATGTAGCACTGATTCGTGGTTGAAGGATGGGTGGCGCATTATCCTGTCTAAATAAGAACTAATCACGCTGCTGGTCAGCCACTCGTGGCGAAAGGTCGCGGGTTCGGAACTCCATGAAGTTTTGTGGGGTGCTCACTACTGATGATTCCCAACAAGGATAAAACAGCTGTACAGCGTTTCTCGTCTTTTCAGCACAGAATAACCTCAATGACTGGACGAATCCCTACGCTCTTCTTCGTGTTTGTCAGGCAAGAGCAATGCAGTAAGGCCTCTTAACTAGGCTCCCCAAGTCTGTTCCTCTGGGCTCATCTCCATGGTTATTGGAGACATCTCAGTAACCCGCCTAACTTACAGGAAAATAACCTGATATGACCAAGCCAACCTCTTTGAGGACACTGCATTTCTATGTTGAGGAAGTTCAACATTTCCTGTCGTAAACGTATGGGTAAGTCAATCGAGTCTGTTATAGAGGCCACATATTAAGTTATTGTGTTACTCAGCAAGGAATCGGTTGAAATATGCTTCATCAGTGTGTGTTCAGGACATATGATTGACATTTTGGCCTTTTGAGAAAGCAACTATCATTTTCCGAAAATTTAGGAGTGGAAATAAGGGCGACTTGGGTAGATACTGTTGTGGTAGTACAATCATTCTAACCCACGCAAATAAATCCACGCAGACTTACCGATCGATCCTCAATTCGCGTTCTAAAGTTAATCCGTTCACTGTATTGATCTCATTCGGTTTTTGAGTGATTGATATCTTTGTTCACAGCTATCTAAAACTCTACCGATAGGTGGAGCATAAGCCAATAAATTAACTGATACAAATGACGAGAGAACTTTGTTTCCTTGGAAGAATGTTATGGACAGCATAGATTTATAGAAATATCTATTTTTCATTTCAACACTTCAAGGAGAAGACGAATCATCAGATTTGCTGTGCCTGTTACGGACAGAAATGAACATGGCTTGAAAACATAGATCAATCTGAGTGGCAGTTAGTCTGTTCACGAACCGATTGGTAGGTATGTTCTCAAAACGATTGGTTTACTGTCATTTACAGGAGACCTTAGTGAGCTTCTATTCATTTCACGTCAACATCCTTTTCCTTCGCAAAGTCCTGGTATCTTCAGAAGTCATCGTTCCACTAGAAGAAACAGTCAGCGACTGAGTGGAATAGCACGGTTTTAATAGTTCGACCATGATTCAGATAAAATGACTCCCCACCAAACACTGACAGAAGGCGTCGTATGGGGGTCTGCATTAATCACGAAATAACCTCACGCCAAGTTAATCAAGATTCCATACGACAGATTTTGTTATTTCATTTCTCTTTGAAGCTTTGCATTGCAAGTAAACTGAATACGTGGACACAATCCAAATTCAAGATGACTAGGAATTCATGCGGGTGTGGATAAACCATACCGAATTTTAGTTCCCGGACTGATTTATTACACGAAGCACACTTTTAGGCTTCACTCGACCCTCAACTGGTCATCGATGTTATAACTGCCGTCAGTATGCGATTAAATCAGATTCCCACCCAGTGGCTCCTGCATCCCAACACGTAACGTCGTATGCATTACGGATAAGTTGGTATTAGCTCGTGATTTGTTCAACTTATGTCGGCAACTAACCCACAGGCTAGTTTTTCTTCCTGGGTGTATAATCCTGTTCGTATGGAGCCGGTTTTTACAAGGACACATCGCAGCCTCGGCAGAGAGGTGTGCCTTAGTACAAGAGATAAAACACCATCATCCAGAAACTATGAACCAAAGGACTTCTCATAAGATAGTCAAAAGGCTCTCCTACATCGAAAAAACTTTATGCTTAGAAGCACATACCTTAGAGGAGCTGATTCGAAATATGTCCGATCACGGAATCTCAGACAACTGCCTTTGCAAACCACAATGATTTTACACCTTTATATACTCGTAAAGACTGAGTAGTTTGGAACAAAAGCTTATCAGTTATCAACCATTCCAACACAATCTGACTAGTTCTGGCCGAATGGCATAGTGTACCGGCTAGCATCGGAAGGTGGCGGGATTCGAATCTCCTTAGAGATTTGTGAGGTGCTTCCAAGCAAGGATGAAAAAGCTGTAGAATGTTCCTAGGATGGACTGACTTCAGTTGCAGGACAAAATTTCAATGTGCTGGAATACTGGTAGCTCGGGTGCATATATCGGTAATTGACTAGGTGGCTGTTGATCGGTTCGGCGAGCTTGGCAATTGACTTGCAAACGTTTCACTACGATTGGAGGGGACGACATAGACACAGAGCTCATCAGCACTGAATGTCGTTGACCGTGCTGGGATTTGAATTTCTGCCATCTGATTCGCAGCAGACTAGTTGGATCATGGTATTCATTGAGGAAGAATGCGTCCACTAAATTAGCTGCCATGAGAGTAATGGGAGTGTACCTTGAACATAATTTTTTGCCGACTTTGTAAACTACTGCGGATTGTGTCACAAGTAGGGGAATCGGCACCATAACAGGGGATCGCTCTGGGAAAGAATTACCTTAGATGCAAAGCACCACATGCAAATTCCCTCTCGCAAGCAGCGCATGTCAAACACCGAACGAGGAGAAGGCCAGATGAGTTGCTAGGATGCTCATGTGGTTGTTTTGTACAGTCAGGGCCCGTAAAAAAACGCTTCAGCTGTCTTAGAGCTTGTTGTTGTCAGATGTATATTTCCAACGAAAACCCGGAATGCCCCAAAATTTCGGTGCACGACAACTTCACGCCAATGACGACGATAAGTCCACACGGAATTTGGATGGCTCTGCATAAGTGAACCATGGAAAATGTACTGCGTGCCAAAACAGTGCGGGAGTAATAACAGATTACAACAGAAATTCTGGTTTCCCAATGAAAAACGTAATTGTGAGGAGGTTCCAAAACTGAAAAGTTGGGAAACAGCCGAATCTTCCGTAAGAAGGGAGTTGGCGCCCCAGAGCTATTTTTGAGAGTACTTGCCAAGACTACAGGGCGATCATAAGGCCGAATCGTTACGACAGTCACCACAGGAAAGGATGCTAAATTACGGTCGGCCGCTGATTTTGCAGTGAAGAAAAAGCAACTCATGATATAAGGTCGAATGACGCTTAGGATTGTCGAAGTACCCTGGTTACTGAACCTCAACAACCACATTCGATAAATTCTTGAACAAACACATAACGCAGACGAAAACAGACTTAACAGGCGGAGCATGAGCCCATATCCTGTAACTACTCGACCGAGTTCTCTACCATCTGAGTTACCGCGAACCTGACCCAGTTCGCCCCTATGTACCTCGACTCCGTTGAAGATAGCTCTGGCTGCTGTATTTTCGTCTGCTGTTCGGCTACTGTTCATCATAATCCAAGTCCCTGACCTATCTGCACCGGTTTAAACCAAGGGTAAATGGTTATCTGCGCGATACAAACTTCTGGTCAATCGTGTAAGTCACCCAGAGGATTCACGAGTGATACTGATCAATACCAAATTTGTTTCATATAGACATGGAATAGAGTGAAAAACCGGCCTTTAGTCATGAAACTGAGGACAGCATCTTCGGAAAACAGTCAAGAGGAAAGTGGACCTTGCCGCGGTGTGGTTTGTGCATCTCCATAACCCACTGAACTATACTGGGGAGTGTACGTGTACCACTCACAGCGACTCATACCAGGTTGTTCGGTGGGTACAGTCTCTCTGAAACGAGGATTCCAGACTCAAGTACGGTTGTAAAACTGACCTGCCCAATGGTCTCTTATCACTTTCTGTAGTGCACTTCTGGCGATCCAGAAGCTACTGAGGTTGGCATGGATATCTGTCCGTCGATTCCCGCCTCTTTGCGTTTCGTTTGACACCGTCCTCTGTTGTTTGTCCGTTGTATCCGTTCGCGCTGCGACAGAGTATAGCTCCGATTCACTCAGAGTTTTCGCGACGCTTTGAGCGCAAGCAGAAGTTGCATTAATTCTGACGGGATTTATTGTACCTAACTGCTGTCCCCGCTCCAGTGACTTAGTGTCGGAAAAAGACTCACCAACACCGAACACAACAGTTCTACCGCAAACAAGCAAGTGCAAAAACACAAGGGGGATTCGGGCATTTAAAGCGCACTTTTGGCCTTGTATCCAGGCTGTCCGATGGGCGCTGAGTGAACATTAATCAACGTCGACCGTGTTTCTATGATATGCCCAAACACTCATCATTGTCAACCGTTGCTGAATTGATTGACTGCTTGAGCATCCAATCAGCAGCCGGCTTTTATTGCGCGGATGCTTGACAGCTTCCCTACTGCGATTTCGGTGGAGTTTGAGGGTCCAAGTAAGTTTCGGGCGTTCTGGGATTAATTTCAGGAATGTGACCTTCTTGACAGTAGTGTAACAGACGAAGTCAACGCACGAATCTCAATGGTTGGAATTGCTTTTGCCAATTTGCGGTATCAAAAAAGGCACATCGATGAGTTTTAGAGGATGCGTACATCCCACTGCACTTCAGGCTGTATTCTTGTACGGCACCAAGACTAGGCTATTTCGGGTGGAGGACCTGACGCATTTTCAGGTTTTGGACCACTGATATCCTAGAAGTATAGCTGTAACCGTCGTACTCCGAATGAGCTGATCAGGAAACGGATTTTTGGTGAAGCAGACGACACTTTACTCGAAGAATGTATTCAGCACTGCAAACTGAGGTAACTCATCCGTGTTATACATGCCTAGTTACCACCTGCCGACACAAGCGCTGCTTTCCGTGCTTGATTCGGAGTGGGCAGAATTTGACATGGCAGAAGGGAATGAAAGATGTTACGAGAAGTTTGGGCCCTGCTTGCCTTCCAGGATGGTGTCAACGTGACCCTCCCTGTGCTTGTCCGAAGACACTGAACGATATAACAGCTAGCCAATGTCAGTGTCGTTCATGGTGCCAGTCTCTATCCAGATTGTCTGACTGGGTGTTGGAGGTGTAGGCACCTCGGATGTTTTCCTTAGACTAGCCCTAGCTCCCCGTTCATGTCCTATATTTATTCTTTCCATTATAAGGCATTATTCTAATAAGGTGGCATGGTTTTACGGCAGAGAAGCACCATTGATCTCTATTGTCGCTGTCAATGGGACGATGAGGCACATAGAACGCGGTGATTCTTTCAGAGTCTTCATCGAAATACCTTGAATTCTTCACTGATATTTTTGCATCCCGCGAAGGTTAGATGTTTGGAAAATTAAAATTTTGGGGTTTACTAATTTGAAACAAGTCGGAAGTCACGGTTTCAGCATCTAAACAGACCGCACTATCTGATATCAAGCGGACTTTTATGCGGCAAAAGATTCGCCGTTCAGCGGTAAACCAGTACCATCAGCACCAGATAGCCAATGATGGTCAGCTGCAATTTTCTCGGGTTCAGAGTTGGTTTGGTTGTCCAATGGTTTCTACTTGGCGGCTTTGCAAGGCGCACGCCTAACAAGACCGAACAAACAGCGCCGACCGAGTATACGTTACTCCGGAGTTGCTTACCACTGATTGGACGGATGCGTGCAGTCTAGCCTGCTTCCTGCTTACGCATCATCTGTAAGAACCGAGTACTTGCTGTACAGTGAATATAGTTGCCAGTTTCGTTCGCCGATGATTTGGGGAGGAGGGGCAGATAGCTATGCATTTGAGGCGGTGGATTTTTCATTGGAGAGATTAGGAGGAGAGCTATGCAATGAAGGCAACAACTTGGATGTATGAGCGCCATTGATGGCGCGACTGGGCCGTCTGAAAATGTCCCTAACCATTGATGTGTCCCGTCTCGGAGTCTCCATCCAGGGGTGCGTACACAGATTTTCCGGGTGAACCGTACATTCGTGTTTGTTCTGTCTGACTTAGTCTGCAGCAGTAAAAAGTGGCTGCTCAAAAACAATATTTAACCTGAACTCAGCTGGCGGATCATTCGTTGAAGGAGATAACCGTGACCCAGTTTAGCAGTCACACTCTGGCCAAGAGCCTTTCGTTCCAAACGATCGAGGAGTCATCTCGGTGGCTTGTTGCAGAGCAAGTTATTTCATCAAACAGGATGCAAACCCAATGATTTTGAATGAACCACGAGGAACAGGCCTCAGTCAGCCAAATACATATCTGGCCTAGTCAGCTTGCACAGTCGTAAGTACCCATCAACCACTCAAACTCATTAGTCAATGATGTGCCTTGGTTCACCTGCTGCAGGCATTACAATTAGGCCAAACAAGTTCGCCCGGAGTAGGTTTTTGCTCACCAATGCGGTCGACCGAGCATTAGAATATATTTATCTATCAGACATTGTGAAGAACTGTCTGCCGAGGGGTCGAGAGAGACCATACTGTACGGCGAAATGATAGTGATATCAGCTCTGAGAATACCCCACTGATCTAATCATACTATCATTAGAAACTGTACAACTGCCGGGGTGGATAAAATACTGCACAACCTTCAGCACGTGGCAAATGCAGAGATGGTACGTCGTAGAATATGAATATACAAAGAACACGTAGAAAACTGAATATCATTGTTTAAAATATGTGCGCTTTTGCACATTTCTAGCCCATAGGAACGATGACTACATCTTCTCCTGATTGAGGACGTTTCCTTCAATGTTAGCTGAGTATGTGCACTTTCCAGACCTACTGTGTACATTTTCTCATAACCGTGATCACGAGACGAGAAATTGACCGTCTGTGTCGAACACACACGCACGCACAATGAGCTGACATCCGGTTGCTCTTCATAACAAACCAAGCCGATGGACTCTCGCGCAAGATAGGCAATGCTACATGCGGTTTGTGCCGGGCAATGTGTGCAGCCAACTGAATAGCCTTCATCCGGTGTAAACTCGAGGGTGCACTTCTGTAACCAGCAGGATACAAACCACGTGTTGACCATCAATCATTTGAAGCCTTCATTGTATGCGGGGGCCAACCGGGTGTTAGGCGGAATACCGCACCGATACCGCTCGCAGTTAGGCGATGCTACGGCCAAGAAACCTATCCCGCACGTGATTGGCCAAAGGATCGAGCCGCTTGCGGTCCAGCATCAAGGCGAGCCATAACTGGCCGAAAGTCTGGACCCAACAGCCAATAATGGTCCAGTATCTGCCGAATGCCGCGTCCAGACGGCACTCGAATTTCCAGAATGTTTTCACCGCATGCACTTTATATACGACGCCTTGTACATGTTTTTGGCCTGGTTTTGGGCGTTGATACATGTTGTGCGCCTTTGGTGGCTGTTTTGGCGGGAACGCTAGCTTGGAAGGCTCAGACCGAGAATTAAGCTGAGAAAATACCGTTATGACACCCGGTGACCGAATTACTTAAAAGACGCATCTGAGGTATACATATACACACAGAGGAGAAACTTATGAACTCGATACATCCTTCGATCCTACCTTCGTAATGAGTAATGCTCTTCAGGACAAAAATGCTTTGAACGCACGTACGAACCACGACCACATACAAAAGAGTCCACAACGAGAAATTTTACAATGTGCAACTCCCTCGCTCATAATTAGCCGGTAGTTCAACAAAAGCATCTTCGGTATCTGAGACACAACAATACACAACTCACAGTCTTCTCGCATACCTGACCTCATTGATTAACGCACAGTCCCCCCCAACTTATCTCTCGTTTTGATGAACAAAAAAACCGGTATTTTGTGCGTATAGAAAGTGATATTGATTGGTTGATTGACCGGTCGATCGATGAGAACAATTGGTAACTGGTTATCATTTGCGATGACTAGGCTTGGGGAAAGAAGACAGAGAGTAAAAACATTGCAAGTTATGGCGGTTAGAGAATTGAGGCGGACAACACAAACGGATAGATGATGTGTTGCTGGTAAAACTACTGGGGGGTTCTGGTGTTGGAGTGACCACCAGCCAACAGTCATAAGGGCGAACCGAATAAACGTGGAATGCAGGATCACAGAGAACATAATACACGCTTTCTCTGGCTACCGCTTGCTTTATTTCCGGGACCGTAATCATGCTGACAGGCGACGACATTGTCGGTGTTGGAAGCAGCCGCATATTATGCGAGATAAGTAGAAATAGTGAGTAACTCATTAATTGAGTTTGTGCTGATTGCCTGTTGCTGGGAAACTGAGCAGGAGGGTCGGTGGGCCACAGCAGAACGCATGAAGAGAAAGCGCTCACTAACAACGGGTCTCATACAATCCACTCTTCCCAATGTACCGTACCCATTTGATGACATCATGGTCCGAATAGTTTAACTTGGGTTCGAAGACTTTGAGAAAGCGCACTTTGAATCCAGAAGGAGCAAACGGCACCTGACGTTTGAACGGAAAAGAATAGGTGATTAACCAAACTAGCTATGGGTAGGAAAACAGTCTGCTCCTACCTCTAAGTCAATAGGACAGAAGGAAATGCTCACAGGTTTTCAGGATGGAAACGGTAGCATAAAACCAAAACTCCCTGGTTCAAAATCGAGTAGTTTTATCTTCTGGTAGTCAGAGCGCGACGAGGGGTGTGCATTTTATCGCACGCCGAAACCTCCTGCCAACCTGGACCCTCCAGTAGTTAAGTCAACCTGATGTGTTCACTTGGGTGCTTGAAGGCATCAATGCACCGATCGTAACACAAATAGAATTAGAGAATTTCGAAGAGTAACCCAAACTTGTGGTTGGTTTACCAACCGCTTTCACTTCTTCCCATCTATAATGAAAGACAAAAGCGGAGGACCGGCACTACTTCTAAGTGTTTAACCCCAAACAAGATACTAAGTAAATCATTTATACCGAATTCGCTAGGACAGTCGTGAAACAGCTAATCCGTTTGCCGTATGGTAATTGCGTAGGTAAAAATGGTATGATTTTCAAAACAGCTCGACGAAACACATGCTATTCGTTGAAACATTCCATGTTGACTGCAGTCCGCAAACGAGATAAGGAACAATCAACGACATTAACGACTCTAAAGATGACTAGAAAAACAGTGACGTGGTTTGGAGAACAAAATTAGTCTATGTACCTCAAAGTTCATAGATATCGGTGGTCTTGTCCAGCGTTTGTGTTTCTCTGATGTCTGGAGTAGTTCGATTTGGGCGGCTAGTTTACAGTCCTTCATTCCTGAGATTCTTCTGATTCTAAACGAAGAGAACATAATGGTTGTTTAAAGTTTATGGAGTTGCAAAAGCGCGCATGTGTCTAGCTGTGTTAAATAGGCTCTGGTTAGGTGACCAAACTAGAAAAAACATTGATGAGCTTTTCTTTATTTTCAGGTAACATATCACGGTAGACAAGGTTGAGTCCACGTGATCCGCCTTGCACATGGCTGGAAACACTACAAGATATGGGAATTAACCGATCCCGCTGACGAGTATGTTGTCAATTCTCACCCGGAATAGTTAGTTAAAGCCGTGTGCCAGGCATGGGTTAGGTCGGGCTCACAAAAAGTACTGAATCAATCCCTGTGATGGCACCTTACTCCAACAAGATGCACAACCGTGTTTATTTCAATGTTGTTCGAAGGTGAGGAAATCCTGAACTCTCTCGACCGTTTTCCTTAGGGGTATGGCTTTTTTTAGGATTACTCTTTGTCTTTCTTTTCAATTTCTACTCAGGCATTCTTTCTTCATAAGCATAAGCATTTAATGAGGATGTACTGCTGTTCATTACGAAGACGGTGGTGACGACCACAACCATGATGATGGTGATGACATGGTGCAACTTCTAAGGTCATTGCAGAATATCATTATCGGGAGACGGCTTGTGACAGTTAAAATGGTGAAAAACGACCTGTCTTCGGAGCACGACAATGAGGTAATTAGTGTTCTTTTCACGTCTTCCCCTGCGGCCCTGACAAGCACAACCCTGACGACCAATCAGGCTACTGTATGGACAGTGGGGTAGAGGATGAGATGCAGAGCTGGCTACACATACACTGTGTTAGTACAGTTTTTTTTACTACGTTGAGGCCTGTTATTATTCTGGATCAACAAGCCAACAAGCCGACAAGCTCACTACGGTCTACTCTCCCATGTGACCAGGCTCACAACTCACAGGATTCTAACCAAAAGTTCAGTCTGAGGTATAAGATAGTTTAATTAGAAAGAGTTTTCGCGCTAGAGAGACGACTCCACAAATCTAGTTAACACAAATTCACCGATATTCATCTTTCCGAATGGAATATATCGAGTTTTGTTTCACACGCACAGTGGTGATCACAATCATGACATGACAACCCAACTGGCACGTCACAGAAGAATGCATAATAAAGCAAGTACGGTTAATGTGCACAAAAACTAACTTCCAGACGATCGCGTTCTCTGCAGCCTTGTACTTGGCCCGACCTTTCATGCAAATCACTTGCACGCCACTCGTGTTTGTGGGGGTCGGAATGCGTACCTCGATCTTCTGTGCGAACAGGTTGGGTCGGAAGTTGGCCTTCACCACCACTTGCACATCCATGTTGGTTTTGCCCAGTTCACGAACCAACGGGATTACGCGGAATGGAAGGCTGATTTCCTGCATTGAGAGAAACGTGAATGGAGGGTTGTATGTGTCATTTGCCTGAAAAAGCCTAGACACATACGGGAGCTAGTCAGTTTGTGGTAATCAGAGTCACCATCAACCAGAACCAATCTAAAAACAAAAAGGAAGGCTGGGGAAATGCGAGCAGCCATGGTACGTGGTAGATGGTACGAGCTGTGACATCGCGAAAGCTGAAACCTAAATACACAACTATCAAACCGTGTTTAGCCACCACAAAAGCGAGCACGCAAGTTCATAGTTATTGTATAGTTGCAGTTCACTCGGACGGATACAAGGGATACTGCCAGTGAAGACGAGCACATACAGAAACAATTAAGGCGTCTGGAATAGATTAGGACTTGGGGCCCTTCTGAACTTGCGCTTTGCCGTGGGGATAGATGTTTCACTTAAAGCTGGTCATTTTACGGCTTTAGACTAAAAAAATGGCTCAGCCCAGCTGCCATGCCACCCAAAGGAAGCACGAGGACTGAGATACTGTGATGTTGCCCAAGCCTATACAGAAGCACTCGAGATGCCCGGGGGTTGGGTTCGAACCAAGGAACTTCCGGTCAGTAAGTTCCCGTCTTAACCACTGGGCAATCTCGCGATGCATGAGTACTTATCCCAACTTTGTTCATAAATTGTGGTCGTTTTCACAAAGGTTTTGAGATTTTTTGGCGTCAAACCTCAACTCCTCATCAAATGATATGGCCAAATGGAAGTTACGTAACACTACTAGTGTGTAGATGTTGTTGACGAAGAGGTTTCGGCTGTGGAACTGAAGGGGACAAACCAGCACACATGAAGCCCAGTTTTTGCGTATTTTGTACAAGTTCCGACTATAGTGTGACGGATGAAGGTAATGGACGCATTTGCTAATTTGAGACACCTAAGGCGTCAAAGGGGCTTATCTCTGAATCTCAAGGGACCGGTTATTTTATTCCACAACTGTGAGATGTGGGCTCTGCGAGCAGCGAAACTCAGGTGTCCGACAACAGTTGTCTCAGATTCATAGCCGGTGTAGGTTGGTATCGGTGAGTCCGTAACGAGGCAGTGAGAAGACGGATTTTTGGTTGTTCAACGGAAACTTCCGTTGAAGAATGTGTCCAGCACCGGGAGCTGCGTTGGTTAGGCCATGTACTGTGCATGCCGAACCATCGTTTGTCGAAGATAGTGCTGTTTTCCGTGCCCAATTAAGAGTGGCGCAAGCAGATAGGTGGTCAACCGTTGACCTGCAAGAGGAATATGAAAAACCTTACGAAAAGTCTGGATACTGTCTGTGTGACTCGCCTTTCAGGATGGTGTCCGCATGATCCCCAGAGCTGCAAGATATGGTCGCTAATCTATGTCAATGGCGTTTTTGGGGTAGCTTGAAAATATCGCCTATCGGACAGATCAAGTGACCACTTGGAGCAACAACAATTATCACCATGATCAGCTGTAAAGACCGCATACATGTCGTACATGGGTTATAGCTCCCACAGTTTCGTTCACCGATGATTTGGGGAGGTGGGGTAAATAGCTGCGCATCGGACGCGGTAGATGACATAATTGATGCGTAAATACAGGGTTGTCAGTGGACTTTCCATTGGGGAGTTCGGGAGAGGGAGCTACGCATTGAAGGCAATAGCTTGGATGCACAAGTGCCACTGAGGGCGCGACTGGACCAATATCTCCAAACATTGGTGTGTCCCGTCTCGACGGTCCCATCCAGGGAGACGTCAATGACCAGCGCAGCTGAGTTTGCTGGTACTGGCTTTCATAACAATAATTCGTAAGAATCCAACAGCGCCCTCCCCAGGGAAACTTTTTTGGTGTCCATTTTCGCAGCAAGGGCCCATCATTCCTACTGTCAAAAAGTGGTCCGGATGCTGCACACACGGTACTCTGTTGGAAGAGAAAACAGGGAGAATTTCACAGAGGAAACCAAACAACACTGAAACTTACTTTCGTGGTACGGTAGCGCATCAATTCGAACTCTCCATCTGGTGGGATGAATGAGATTGTGTGTTCCGTATCAAACCGACCCAATTTGACGCATTGGTGGAATTGACAATCATCAATAGCGATGCCACCGGTGCTAGTCACTGCACTGATGAGGAGGGATGGATAAAGAGGGCAGTAGAGAGGATACTGGACGGAGGTTAACAAGAACAAGGTCCAGACTAGCCACACTATCTAGGTGGTTTGAAAAGTCGCGAGCACGTCTATAAGCATGCGGATGGTGGGTTCATGCGCGTGGAGATATATCTGTGAAAACTAAATCTTACGGGACCCAAAAGGCCACCATAAAACTGTAGTTTCGTTGCATAAGTATGATAAACCTATTTTGTTGAGAGAAAAACACAGTGAACGAAGATGCTGTAGTCCACTACAATTATGGTCGCTCAAGTGGTACAGTTTTTCTGTATAAGTCAGGAACGCCAAGCGTTCATTCGAATGTGGTGAGGATTTCCGAATGACGGTTTTTTCAAGATGGAGGATGACACCACACCATCTCTAATCTAATCCCGCATAACTCGCTGCCTAACCTATGAGAATCCCTAAGTCAGTTCAGAACGACACGGCGGGGTTATAGTAGTAGACCGCATACAATGGATTGATACACTTTTTTGGCCTACTATATCCCGATGAAAAGTTCATTTTAAATGTTACAAACACTACTGCGCGATCAGAACGAAGCTGCGTAGGACAAGAGAAACAACAATCGGTGGAGAATGCATTTAATCAGTAACTGAGTGCCAAATGAAATCCCGGTTGATTTGTGCTATGTTGACTGACTGGAAGGTACGTGGTTCGAACCCAACCCCGGCCTCTCGACTGCTCCTGTCTAGACTTGGGCAACCTGGCGGTATCTCAGTCCCCGTACTCCCCTCGGGTGGCATTGCAGTCAGGCACCGAAAGAAGTTATAGCTGAACGATTGTTTATTTATTTCATTTAAATAGGAAACGGGAGCGGCAGCCTTTAAGCGGAGCTATCATTGTGTACGTGAGTGGGTCATAAATATCAGGTAACTAACGATTGCTACAGGTTGTACCGCGGCCATCGCCCAAAAGCGAGATAGTTGTCAATGCAACTGGATACGCTTGCAAGGGTTTTCGAACTTTCTGGTTGCTTAATAAAACGACCAGTCCTGGATCGTCCCACGCCGTATCTTACTGGACCAAAAGGACGTTGCAAGATTGACGGTCCTCAGACAGGCGATCAATCAATTCTATTTACCAGGTATAAACCATGTGCCATAGGCACAGCTTTGATCACCAGAAAGCGGGAGAGTGTGAGACATACAGCCAAGCCTTGGAGGCGATGGCATATTTGGTTAGTTCGGGAACTGGGTAGCTACGCGTTGAATGCGATAGCTTTGATGCATCAGCGTCATTGACTGCGCGATTGGGCCATTTTCGCCAGTGTCATTAACCATTGGTGAGTTGAGTCCCGGCGTCCCAATCAAGGGAGACGGCAGTTGTCGACCTGACTAAGTTTACATACATGACTAAGTTTTCACACTTCGTTGCCAGGTCATATACTGTCCGCCTTTCGGTGGATTTCACCCAGCACGAAGCTGGATGAAAAGACCTCTACGAGGCACACGGACTTCTGGCATGCGGAGTACATGTCCTAACCAGCGGAACCTATGAAGCGTGAGTAATTCATCCACCGCGAGAGAATCCCATCTTCCTAGGACCACCTAGGATAGTTCAGCATTAATAATCTGATGTTCCAACACTGACATCTTTCGTTTGTCCTCTGGGCGTAGAGGACATACAATCCATAAAGCAGTATGCATCGCACCGCCGCAGTGTAAACTCTACCTTTGGCTAACAAACGGACGTCACTTCGGTGCCACAGCTATCGGAGGTTGGCAAAATCTGCACTGACTTGACCGATTCGAGAAATAATCTCATGTGCAGCCAGTCCACTGAAACTTATACAGCTGCCCAGGTAAACAGATTTATCTACCACATCGATTGGCTCGTCTGCAACCATCAGGTTTGGGTTTGATCCCACCAAGTCTCGTAACAGCACTTCACACTTTGCAGGTGTGAGTCGCATGCTAAGCCGTGCGGAAGAGTTATTTAGGTTATTAAAGGGTTTACGTTTTTGAAGGATCTAAACCAAGGAGAACAGTATCGTCCGCATACTCAACGTCTGTGAAGGAATGTCCCCGGAGCATTTCGACTCCCGACTCAGACAGGCGAAGTAGGATATGGTCGGTGGATGGTGACCAAACTACCTGTTCCGAAAACTATCGAAAGGCTGCCGATCCGCTGTTCTGATCAAGTCCGAGTAAGGCTTCGGAGTTGCGAGGTCAAACATTGCAATTTTCGTATACCTCCTGCACACAAAGTCCATAAATATATGAAGTGAAGTGGATTGTGATTTAGTAGTGCATACTCTGTCTACGACGGACCAAGTCGTTCTAACCTTTTCAGTTCAAAAAAGCCTCTTGATCGCCGGTCGAGAGTTATACGACTAGTTAGGTGGATACATTTGACATTTGTTCTACTCCCTCTCCCCGTGCAGTGAATGCGAATCGGCTGGCTTCGTTACGTTGGGCATATCCTAGTAAACAGAGCTTCAAAACGAAAGGAGGACATTGCGTAGTAGCATGTAAGTGCATACCCCCAAAAAGGTGAACTTATAACAAGCCTCACAGGGAAAACCTCACAGGTTTTTTTGCGGCTGGCAAACAAAGGCGTAGGCACATTCAAACGCGGCCAAGCAAACGAACCCTGATGTGACCACTCGGCAACAACGGCGTGAAGACAATTCGCCAATTCACCCTATTGAGATGAGTGTTTCGGCCTGATGAGACAGTCTTTATCTCTTATCCAGTTCACTTTGTGGCAGTAATTCTTATGGACAGGTTATCAATAAGCCCAAAAGGGATTCCAAAAGGACTCTAAATAGGAGGTTACCATTTTTGGAAGGTTTTAAGTGCCCGTATGCAGACACTTTTGCAATCGTTTGATTATCGAGTTGTTGAAAGTAGGTTCAGTTCAGTTAACCAACCTGAAACAAAGTATTAAGAGTACGCTGGTTCCAGATGTTACAATTCCCACTCATCATCATCATCATCATCAGCTGTCAAGACCGCGTACTCATTGTACAGCGGTTCTAGCCGCCAGTTCCGTTGGGGTAGATAGTTGCGCATCGGACGCGGTAGATGATATAATTGACGCGTAAATACAGGAGTGTCAGTTGACTTTTAATTGGGGAGATTGGGAGGAGAGCTATACATTGAAGGCAGCAGCTTGGGTGCACGAGCGTCACTGAGGGCGCGACTGAGCCATGCCTGATATCTTTAGCCATTGAGGTACCTCGTCTCGAGGTCCTCATCCAGGTAAACGGCAATGACAAGCGTAGCTGAGTTTTCTGGTAATGGCTTTCCTACTTCGCTTTCAAGTCATTGTTTGACTTCCCTTGGCTCGTTTCCACCCTTTGCGTGGTTGTGCGAAAAGAGCCCTTCGAGGAAGTCGGTCGACTGGTATACGGAGCACGTGACCAAGCCAGCTCAATCTACGGAGTGTGATTAGTCATAGGTGACTTATTTCGACCGAAAACAATTCGACGTACTTCAGCATTACTGACCCGGTGTTCGCATCAGACTCGGGCAATGCTCCGAAGACATCGATGGTCGAACACTGAAATTCTTTAGACGTCCCCGGCCAGCAGCGGCCAGGTTTCTGACCAGTATAATATGGAGCGCACCGCAGCATTGTAAACTCAACCCTTAACAAATAAGCTTATGTCACGCCTAAGCCACAGGTGATGCGGGTTCACGAAAGCTGCTCTGGCTTTCCCAATCCTGATGGAAATATCCTCTTTGACTTGACCGAAATTGGCAAACTAGAGAAGGCATAGCCAAGTATTGGGGGTGATGACATAGTCAGCTAGTTGATGCTGAATCATTCTAGTTGTCCGATGAGGTGGGAAACTAGGCAGTTGGAGGCGATAGTTTTGATGCAGGAGCACCACTAAATGCCTGCCAGTGTCATCGATCACTGAAGAGTTGAATGCCGGCGTTCCCATCCAGGGAGGCGGCAGATATCAAGCCGACTGAATTCATACTCCGTTACCCAGGACGCACTAATCGTTAGAGGCCTCGCCAGATATGGCCCATTGAAGCGCTTGATGGCGTGCACGCATCCAAGCTATTACTTCAAATGCCGTTCCGGATTTTCCCAATGAAAAGTCTACTGTTACTCTTGGATTCACGCGTCAACTCCTATTTTCCCAGATCATCGGTGAATGAAACTGTGGCAGCTAAAATATTGTACATGTGAACGGTAGACGACTGACGACTCGTTGATCTTACTTGAACCAGACAACCATACAGTGTAAAGCGGACAGGGAATGAGTGCAACTTCCAGATCCTAGGTACCATGTGCCATTGCATCAGGATCACCAGACACTCAAAAAGTGAAGTGGGAGAAGTAAGGATTCGTCTTGGGCGTTTTGAGGGGAACGGTCGAACTGGAGTCTTGTAGGCATGTTTCGGGAACACCATGTATCGACTGAAGGGGGGAGACGAGATCTAAGTACGAGATGCTTGCTGACTCAGGTTACGGACAAAGCGCAATAGGGAGATACTTCGAGTTTGGTAAGGAGTTATTTTGGTTTATATTGGAAGCGGAACGATGGTTAGGGGACTTACAGGATTGGCAGCATTAAACCATTTGAAGGATGAAGAGGGGTTGTAGGAGGGCTGCGAGGGTGAACCCAACTCTCTGGGTGCCAAGGTCGAGGAGGGAGGAGTATTCAGGGTACCCTACTTTAAGCCATCAAGTAAGAAGTCTGACTCACAAGGCAATCGGAAAATGTAGGACTTTGTTATGGTACGCCGGCCAGTGACTTTAAACTCTAACCTACAAGGCAGCAGGTAGTAGGGTTTTATTGTGGGACCCTGTTGGGAGCCACAATTATTCAATAGCCTAACCTGTTTGGCTGCAGGTAACTGGCCTAGTGAGAGGGCGGAGGGACTAAGACATACACGTCTCATTCCTGATGCTACTGCGCATAACAGACGCATCTGAAGTCGAATCGGGAGCTTAATAGGTTTTAATCGTATTTCGACTGTAGTGGAAAATTCGCTGGCGGTCGTGCTCAACCGTTAGGCGATCGGAGTGTGCGGTTTTCAGAGCTCAACTTCTATAACCCGTCCGCCTTCAGACGCTGCCTCAATACACAAAGAGGAAATATTTTACTGCCTTCACACACCTATCGGAGGGGACAATACGATTTTACTCCGTCCGTCTGGTAATATGATTATTCGTAGTATGGGGGCTCGCTGATCTTTGTCTAGTTGCTACTCTCTGACCTACTTCGAGTGACCAAACCAGGTGAAACTCAGTTTCAGTCTATGTAAACCACGGGATGATGGTAGCGTTTCGGCCCGACTGTCGTGCCAAGGTGGTAGCTTTCAGTCGAGGCTGAAAGTAGCTGAAGAAGCTTGAAGTAGCACACCCACAGCAGAGTTTAAGTGTAGGAAAATGTGAAATTATCAAGAAAAGACTATCGACAAAACCTAAAACGCAACATATGCCATTGTTGATCAACGATTAAGCCGTGTGCCACCTGTTCAGCTGCAACACACTTTCGGTGCCTAGCTGCGACGTTGCCCAAGTCTAGACAGAAGTCGAGATGCAGAGGTCGAGTTCGAACCACGGACCTTCCGGTCAGTAAATTAGCGCTCTAACCACTGAACCATCTCGCCCCCAATTGGGGCCACCACGAAAACATGATTAAAATAGAAACGTTATAAACCTCAAAACCTACTTATCTTCACCCCCAGCTGTGGTGCGCTGTTTGTTCTCCAAACTCAGCCTGTCGTTAAAGCCAAATTTGCACTCCGGCATGCCACTGAGGTAGGATTTCATTATCACTCGCCCGGCAACATGTGCAGACAGCACTTGACCTGAACGAAAGTGGAGATCGATTCGTAGCGAATTACGAAATACAATGTGATAGACAGAAATGTGGAATAAGTTTGAGGGCAAACGCACAAGTTGACGATTTTACTATCCAACCAGACCAATACACTATAAGTTTCTCGCAGAATAAGGCGAAACTTCGCTTCAGGGACCATTGGCGGAGACGGTCAAAACCGGTCAACCTGGGGGTTGCTGGACCCTTGCCTTTGTCCCCGGAATGGTGGATGTCATAACAGAAAAACAGTGTCCAGTCCGTAATTTTAGAGAGAAAAGAGTCAGCTGGTGATGCAACGGAAAACAGACTAGCTGATGCTAACAGAATGGCGGGAATTTAATCCGCAACTCGGAAATTCGAAAACCGGTCACTAGAGGATTTTCTCCATTGCACTTGATGACAGAAAACCTGTTTACGTTATATGGTACTTTTCACCTGCCAAAATGAAGATAAGGTACTAACCAGATCGGTCACGACTTTCCCTCTTAAGATACTGAGTTTTCGATTCTTCAGTTGCATTGGAACCAACCCAGAAGTTGGACTGACATGGCTCGTCGACCGTATTTTCTACATCTTCAAACATGCAACTTCAAAATAAGTCATCGTTTTTGTCTGTCTGTGGGGCAGAAGAAGGCGACACGAAACTACAGGATTCTACCACAAACTCGTCAGTTTTTGGTCATTTCAATTAGCACAGGGTTTCCGTAAACCAGACGCTTTCGTTGATTTTGACCGCTGGAGCCTGTACAGAGGTATGCCGGATGTCTGTTTGTTCCACTCATCGCAGGAAATAATGGACGAACAGGTGTTTGAACAAATAACCCTACCCGAAGCACTATGGGAACTAGGATAGAGGTAAGGACGTTCCAATCGCAAATCACTTGATTTTGTCGAGACTTGACGAAAGCATACGCCATTCTGGAAATGCAACACTAGCGAATGAAGATGGAATCTACACTAGAGTGAAGATAGTTTACATTCAGAATGCTACGTCCGAATTTAATGCATGAGAGTAATTCATAGACGACGGTAGAACGGAACGCTCGCATGCATCCTATAAAACTTTTACACAGTAAGATTACACTACAGGAATTTTTGGAGAACAATACCTCAAGGGTAACTCCACTGCTAGCAAAAAAATCATTTTTTTCCTATAAACAGCCATTGAAAAACGCACATGGCGAAAACGCTTATCAACCCAACTATGAACTAATTACGCCGATGAAGCTACATGGCTAACGGGTAGTCGTTTGCCCTAATAAAGCCGATATTGAACTGGAATAATGGTTACAATAACAGATAACCTTGTTGCAGTTGGATGACGGCAGTGAGAAATTCGCGCTTTTTGACACTGGTAAAGGTTTCACAAGGTTAACCGTCTGCTCGCATCGTAGACATTCACTGTACATTGTATTATTAGCACCGAGAAAGGATGGATATCCAACAGATAAGTACCTTAACTCG
This sequence comes from Opisthorchis felineus, assembly GCA_004794785.1. Taxonomy (NCBI): domain Eukaryota; kingdom Metazoa; phylum Platyhelminthes; class Trematoda; order Opisthorchiida; family Opisthorchiidae; genus Opisthorchis; species Opisthorchis felineus. The sequence continues at coordinate 308,045 of SJOL01005422.1, forward strand.
TCTCCATCCGTCGGATCAATCGGAAAAACTATACCAATTTTCCTCCGGCACATCCCACCAATTTCCGCCTTTTCTAAAGTTTGGGTGGACAAGTTTTCTTGGAATTATACTTTATGTCCAGAAAAGGGAAACTTTGTGAATAGTTGATCATATACAAGAAAAGAGACTACTTCAGTCAGAGCTAGATTTCGGTTACTGCCGAAACAACTGAAGTTGGTTATCGCTCAGTATCAATCATCAAACTTGGGTGCGCAGTTTCGATGCCAATTATCTTGCCACCTTTTCTGGGATTATTTGGGCTGCGATTAGGAAACTAATCCGGTGTACATGCGGTGGAAAATTATCCGGTACTCCAGGTGTTAAATGGTTTCGGATGGTGGTGGATGCGAAGGGCGATTGAATAATTTGTGCACTGTCCTTTTCAGGATGCCGTGAGATTTTTACCGCACTCCCAAACTACCCAAAGTTTCACAGCCTTCCGCAAAGGGACAGTGGCGATGAATACTTCTAATAAATTAATTTGATTTTACTATACGGCGATCATGTCAATGAAGCAGGATAACCAGCAGGGTCCGAACACGCCGTTATCCAGGTTGCCCCACAGCTTGATTCCGTAGACCATACAGGGACGCGGTAGTCCAACATAAGCCCTGACTGCTGAGAACTAAGAGCGCAATCCGGGGGGGGGGGGAGTGATGTTGAGAAAAGGCCGGTTGTGAAATGGTGTCCGGACGGTCTGGAAATTCCTTTGCGGAGTACGTGAACTGACCACATCAGAGCTAATTTCTGCACAACCTCCACTGCTTCTTGTTGAATTGCAAGGGACATTTTTAGACTGCACGTTCTGAAGCATGACTTTGCACTTTGAGGATGTAAGCGACGTGCCGAAAGATGGTATGCTGGTGGTTAGTTTGTTTAACAGAGTTTGTGTTAGGCCTCCGTCTTTACTGGTGGAAAAGGCGTCGTCAACGTACTCCAGATCGACCAGGTTGTCAGTAGTAACGACCTGAACATCAGAACTTCGAGGTTATTTTGTGTACATCATCATCCACAATATAACATCAGTATCGAACCTGACGCTTCACTGGCGTAGGTTTGCGTACCCATATGACCTAAAAAGATATGATGGAGGCTCCCCTTTGGCACCCGCAGCTTCACGTTCCAGGTTGGTCAGTGTCCGACGAAAACAGTCCCCTGGTCCTCCAGATTGGGAATTAGAACAGGAATGACAACTTGTTCCTAAAAACACTTGTACTGGTGTAGTAGTAGTGCCTGGATAACAATTTATACCCGTCTTGTGACACACAAACAGCGCTGTTCGAGAGATTGGAGCAGTGTTTTCTTGGTCGATCGGCTATCAGCCTCAAAACCAGGTTATGGGTCATCATCATCATCATCGACAGCATGACATCAGTTTTCAACACTGATGCTTCGCTGCCGTACAACCATGATTAACCATGCTTAACTGGTAAACACAATTGGACGAATCATCATTTGGTGGCCCTGGCCAAACCATCGGTCAAATAGCGACCCACTCGTTTGAAGCTGGACTATAGCATCTGGTTTAAACCAACTGTGGATTGCGCCGTGTCACTCTTGGAATCCCACGCTGACGGTTCGCTTGCTAGTATGAGACTTTCTGGCATTTGCCCGAGGGTTGCAGTCTGGCATCCTGACACCCGAGCAAGTCCTGTCGCTTCTGGACCTCCAAGCATCAAAGACACTATTACGCACGTGGAATCCTGTCTCCCGACGCTGTCGTCAGCTAGCTCATCGGGTGGCAGCCAACCGAAGGCAGATCTGCAGAGCTAACTACGCCGCCATCCAGACCCTATACCACCAAAGACGGACAGATGCAGCGTCTGTTGTGTTCAATGGGTCGTGGAAGGATCTATTCAAAGGTAACTGCGGCCTACCGCTGGACGCCGAACAGTACTGGAAACAGATGCCTCTGCTCCAAAACACGTGGATAGCCGGCCAAGTCGCGCAGTGCTACCATTCGATTGGAGTTTGGTCGGGCGAATTACAGGTGAGCAAGTCGGCCGTACCATCCGTTTACTAGGCAATTCGTCCCCAGGTCTGGACAGGCTCATGCCCAGGATACTTCGCCGGTTCAATGCCAACGCGCTCGCTGGGTATTTTAACTTCCTGTCATTATCAAAAGGTTGTCCACCGCAATGTGTCGTGCTCGCATTACCCTAGTTCCGAAGGTCCCAAATCCGACTTCACCGAACCAACTGAGACCGATCTCCGTGTCATCCATTCTTGTCCAAAGCTTTCATAAGGTGTTTGCTGATTGCTGCAGCCGTAGACTGTAACTTCTCTCACTCCAGTTTGCATTTCCACATCGAGACGATTGTTTGGAAGCTACGTCGCTGTTACACACCCTGCTTCGTCACTCTTCAGCAACTGCTTCTAACTTCAGCTGGGCGTTTGTTGATATCTCGAAGGCGTTTGATTGGGTTTCACATGACAATTATCAGATCTGCCGAAGCGTTTGGAGCACCATCACCTCTAGTTCGATACATTGCACAATCCTATGAGAATGCTGTAGCAGTTTTCCCCAATTCCGAGGTTCACTGCCAGCCAGAGGTGTGAGGCAGGGAGATCCACTCTTCCCATTGTTGTTCATGATGGCAATAGATGTTCTTGGATTGTCGATGCCGCAGCTAGGATAGCAGTTTCATGACACCTTAGTGGATGGTTTCGCCTTTGCTTGTGTGCAGAGTCAGGTTCGCCTTAAAGAGAAGCTTGAAGCTGCTGCGGTCTAGTTTGGAAGAACAGGTATGAGGATCAACGCCCGAAAGACGAAAGCGATGGGGATTTGTGGGGGACAGAAGACATCGGGCGACAGCGGTCTCAGTGGGACCATTTTGATTTGCTGAGGAAGTCATCACTCCACTGGGTCGGACAGACACCGTAACATACTTGGATATCCCATTTACTTTCAAGGGAAAGGGGTCTGCAACGACCGACAGCAGCTGCTCAAACTGCTTGACGAGGTGACGCGTGCCCCGTTGAAGCCGAATCAAAGAATGGAAATTACAACGGGCTACCTGATACCGAGGCTGACCTATTCACTCGTGTTCGGCCAAGTCCACCGAGACACGCTCAAAAGGTTGGACAATTAGATCAGGCAATCTATTCGTGGCTGGTTAGGTCTACCAAAGGACACCCCAATCAGTCACATCCACGCCGGTAAACAACATGGGGAACTTGGTATCCCAAGTCTGAGTGCAACCATCCCGATGCAGCGGATAGCGCGTATGGGAAAGCTTCTGTTTACCCAGTGCCGAGTACTACACAATGCGGTCAATGATTCCTCGTTTGGCAAGTGTTCGGGATCTCAGTCATCCTGTTCGAGTCCAAGGTGCATGCGTAAACACCAAGGAAGAGCTGGTGACTGCTTGGGGCGACAGTCTGCACAACAGCGTTGACGGTCATGGTTTACGAGGTTTCGTCTCTGTCGAATCGATGGCTTGTGTTTCCAGAACAAGTGTTTCCTCGGATATTTATCCACGGTATCCAGCTCCGATGCAACCTGCTTAGGACGAGAGTTGGAGGTGTCCGGCGTGGTCATGGTGACCAGACGATCTTGTCGTGAAAACTGTGGCCAACCGGAGAGTTTGATGCATATTCTGCAGTCCTGTTGGACCACGCATGATGCTAGATGTGCTCGTCATAATCGGGTTGCAAAGGAACTCGCAAACGTCCCCGTTGCCTGGGGGTCTTCGAGGAGTTGACAGCACCTATGTCGACGTCCTTTAAACCTGACCTAATCGCAATTCGGAAGCGCCCAACAATTGTGATAGCCTCGGATGGGCGCGGAGTGACTGCGTGGAATGAGAAGCAGAAGCATGGTGCTGATGAATTTTTCCTCGCCATAATCTCAGCCCTACGTGCAATCGATTGTGATGTCGACTTTTTGGTCCACCAACCGATGATCATTTCTTATCGAGGCGTATGCTTTCCTCTTTCCGCCAAGACTGTTATTGGACTGGGACTTTCTAAGGTCACAGTCAGTGACTTGTATTTGCTTGCCAGTGTGGGCTCTCTGCGTACCTACGACACTTTTATGCGTGGTACATGGCGTCGAGTGTTCATTCTTGCCATTGACTTTCACACCTGACCAAGTATGGCGGACACTTTGTGCCTGATGTGCGAGTCTTGACTGCGCTAGCGCTTACTGCGCCTTGATGAGCATTCACATTCTTCGCTTGCTGGTAGTTACACGCATGTTTCCATACCAAACATTCTTACATACGTTGGGATTCACCTTGTGTGACTGGAATTGTTGGCGGGACGCTTCCCTCGTTTTATCTAGTATTGTCCTGTAACCCTTCCACATCTATCGCTTGCATTCGCTTTTTATGTGTGTGACAGATAATAGTAGTGGTGTGCCAGCACCCACCCGCTGTACTGTAGTCGGGCTTTTGAGCCAACGCTTTTGGTTGAGGACCCTAGTCGTTCAGCTGTAACACGTTTTCGGTGCCTAGCTTCCATGCCACTTGAAGGAAGTACGAGGGTCGAGACTGTGCTAGGTGGCTCAAGCACAGACAGGAGTAGTCGACATGCCTGGGTTGAGTTCGAAACACGGACCTCCAGTAAGTTCGCGCTTCAGCCACTGAGCTACCCCGAGGACCCTAATCATCCTCTTGTCTAGGTGAGGGCTTCCTGATGTCCCAGCTTGTGTACAACCATGAACATCACAAGTGAAAAGATTACCATACCACACTGGCCGGGTCGCCTCACTTACTGCATACAGCACTAAGACTGACTGCTTTGTTCGCCATGCATCACGCTCAGCCGCAGCTTTTGTACGCCCGATTTCAATAACAACCCAAGACACCTCGAAGTCTGTTTTCAAACCCAGAAGGCCAGTCTACTTAGCTGCATTTCGTGTTCGAACACAAAAGACACGACAAAAAGCGACTCTTATTCGTACGCTGGATTTTCCCTGTAGTCATCTGTGCTGTCTAGCAGAAACAAGGATACAGAAGGCAAGTACTGTAATTGAACTAAACGTCTGCCCGCTCTCTTCTCACTTCCGGCTGCGCACCTCTGGTGAAACGTAGGTTGCTGCAGGTGGACATGTCATGGTGTGTGTGTTGAGCGGTCGAGCGTAAGTGTCTCTAATTGAGTGGATAGCAGTTGATAGTCGCCTCTGCGCGGTTCGTTTGGCAAGATCTGTGGAAGAAGCTCGAAGAAGTGAGGTCCGTCGCCTCTGCGTAGCTCTGAATCTGCTAAGAAGAATTTTCATGATGCACCAGGTGTTCTTTTACAACAGGCTTAACGCTCGAGGGCTGGGATACTTCCAGGTTGCCCAAGCCTAGACAGGGGAAGTCGAGAGGCAGAGGTCGGGTTCGAACCACAGACCATCTGGTCAGTAAATTCGCGCTCTGACCACTGAGCCATCTTGCCCCCAAAGCACCACTTATTGGTGCAATCCGGCCAACCTCATCTAAACATTAGATCACTGATAGGACCATGTCTTTGCTGGAGGCCTGATCACAGATCCCCCTGGATGCAGCCACAACTCCACCCGACGCATCATCCAACGCCAGGTGAAACTGAGTGTCCGTTAAGACCGACAAGCTTGGTGGACCTAAAAGGCCGAAGAAATGGAAGAAGATGCGTCTTCTGTCGATTGGTCAGTGCTCGTAATCGCACTTGCTCAATAGGGTATGGTTAGAGACATTGTCAGACATGGCCAAGTAGCGTCCTCAATGTCGCTCGTGTATCCAAGCTGTTGCCTTCAATACATAGCTCCCCTACCAATCTCCCCAATTAGCAGTCCACTGACGACCCTGCATTTACGCGTCAATTACATCAGCCACCGCCTCCAACGCGCAGCTTTCTAACCCTCCTCCCAAATCATCGGTGAACGGAATTGTAGCAGATATAACCATTGTAGGGCAAGTACGCGATTTTTACAGCTGTTGATGAGGATGTATGTCTCAGACGTTTGCTGGCACAATCCGGTCCCTATATTCACAAACTTCTGGGAGTGTGAGAGTGCATGATGAGCTATCCAAAAGCGTTCCCACAAAAAGTGGTGTCCGACAAGGATGTTAATTTTCTGCGTTCTCTTCCGACTTCGTCATCGCTGAAAGAATGAGGCAAACGCTGGAAGGTCTCCAAAACCCCGGCATTCAAATTGTTGCTGGTGAGAACCTTCTCGATCTACAGTACGCAGACGACAAGATCTTCATCTATGAAGACGGGGTAAAGCAAAGGCTCTGTTTATCAAACTGACCACCATCATACCACCTTTTGGCATGCGCCTTGCATTCTCAAAGTGCAAAGTCATGCTTCAGAACCTGCAGTATCTGAACACACTCCTTACAATGCAAGGAGAATCGCTGGAGGTTATGCAGAACTTTACATACCTCGGCAGTTGCATCAGCTCCGACGGAAGTGTGTCTGATGAAGTTGGTGAAGTTGTTGATGTCAGAGGCCCGAACCATGTTTGCTAATTTGTGTCACTTATGGCGTCAAAAAGGCATATCACTGGGCCTCAAGGGTCGCGTTTACCAGGCTACAGCAAGAGCTGTATTGCTATGCTTGCGAGACATGGCCTATGAGGAAAGACGATGTCGGGCGTCTTTGGATTTTTTTTACCACCGATGCCTTTGAAGCGTTGTTGGTGTTGGATGATGTCAACAAATTCGTAACGAGATAGTTTAAAAAACGGGTATTTGGTTGTGCTTCAGGTACTTCAATCGCGGTAATCATTATCATTATTGTCAGCTGTAAGAACCGAGTACTTGTCGTGCGGTGGTTGCAGCTGCCACAGTTTCATTCACCGATGATTTGGGGAGGTGGGGTAGATAGCCGCGCATTGGAAGCGGGAGCTGATAAATTGGTGCGTAAATACAGCACTGTCAGTGAACTGTCAAGTGGGGGGATTGGGAAGGAAGCTATGCATTGAGGGGAATAGCTTGGATGCACGAGCGCCATTGAGGGCGCGACTGGGCCATGTCTGACAAGATTCTCAACCATTGATGTGGCCCGTCTCGGGGTCCCCGTCAAGAGAAACGGCAATTACCAGCGCAGCTGAGTTTGCCGGTAATGGTTTTCACACTTCACTGTCAAGCCAGTGTTTGACCGCCTCTGGCTCGTTTCCACCCTTTTTGTGGTTGTGCGAAAAGAACCCTTCGAGGAAGTCGGTCGACTGGCATACGCAGCACGTGACCAAGCCAGCGCAACCTATGCAGTGTGATCAGTTCATCTATCGAGGGTGAGTTATTCCTTCCGAATACCATTCGACGTACTTCAGCATTACTGATCCGGTGTTCCCACCAGACTCGGGCAATGCTCCGAAGACATCGATGGTCAAACACTGAAAGTCTTTTGACGTCCTCGGCGCGCAACGGCCAGGTTTCTGACCCGTATAGTAGAATGGAACGCACCGCAGCATTGTAAACTCGACCCTTGACGGTTAAGCTGATGTCACGCCTACGCCACAGGTGACGCAGGTTCACAAAAGCTGCTCTGGCCTTCCCAATCCGGATGGAAATATCATCTTTCGCGAGACCACCGGGACTGATACAGCTGCCCAGGTAAACAAATTTGTCTACTACCTCAATCGGTTCATCCGCAAGCATGAGGCTAGGGTTCGAGCCCACCCAGTCTTGCAGTAGCACTTTACACTTTGCAGGTGTGAAGCGCATGCCAAACCGTGAGGCGGAATTATTTAGATTATTTAATATTGTTTGCATTACCACGGGGTCAGATCCAAGAAGAGCTATGTCGTCTGCGTACTCGATATCTGTGAGCGGACGCCCAGGGAGCACTTCGACCCCACAGGCATTAGAGGCTGATAGTGAGTCTTCCATGATCGTATCAATGACGAAGTTGAAGAGGAGAGATGAAAGAGGACAGCCCTGTCTGACACCACTTGATTTGGTGAACCTGGAAGGGAGCTTCATATAGAACTTCACATGGCCGCGGGAGTTGGCGTACAGCGCCTTCAGGGGGGCCAAGAATTTATGGGGGACACCTTTGCTCCACAGACACTGCCATAGTGTCTGACGGTCCACAGAGTCAAAGGCAGCTTTCAAATCAAGAAACACAACCATTGTTGGTTGCTGGAAGCAGTGTCGCTGTTCCAGAATTTGTCGGAGGATGAAGATATCATCGATGCATCCTCTTGTAGGACGGAACCCATCTTGGTTTTCACGGATCTGTGTCTCCCTGTGTTCAGTCAACCTTCGAAGGGTAAGACCAGAGAGGACCTTCGGTGCCACAGCTAACAGGCTGATGCCACGGTGGTTTTCACAAAGCGTTCGCGTACCCTTTTTGAAGATAGGGATAACTGTCGACATGCCCCATTCTGCAGGCACCTTCTCTTCGTTCCATATAGCACCAATAAGCTTTGTCAGATGGGTCACCAGGGATTCTCCGCCTTCTTTGAACAGGGCTGGATAGAGACCGTCCGGTTCTGGTGCCTTCTCACGTTTTAGCACGGATATTTCGTACTTTATTTCTTCTTCCGATGGGCGATCAAGGTTTACATTCCATTAGCCTGTATGCACTATCTCTACAGGCTGTGTTGCAGGAGGCCAGCTGAACTGTTCTTCGAAGTGTTCCGCCCATCTTTCCAGTCGACGTTTTTGCGAGTGAATTAATGAGCCATCTTTTTCACTTATCATTTCGCTGACCGTTGCTTTCCTAGGGCCAGTCGATCGTATCAGTTGATATAGGGTACGGCTGTTTCCCGTAGCAAAAGCCTTCTCCATCTCCCGAGCTTTCGATGTCCACCATAGCTCTCGGTCTTTCCTTAGACTCTTCACTATTTGGCGTTTGAGGGATTTGCGTGCGCCGTCGTACTCGTTGCCTGCTGGTATGGATTTCCTGACATCAATCATGGATAGCGATCTCGCCGACATCCAGTGGTCTTTTGGTCGAATCGGAGAGGTCGGACAGACAGCACTGAACGCCGCTAACATAGCTCCTTTCACATTTTGTCACGCTTCATCCACATGCTCACTGTCACCACAGTATTGGTTTACCGTGGAGAGTTGTTGGGCTTGCTCAGATCGGTACTGTTGAGGTATGGTAGTTCTTCGAAGATAGTGGATTGGCATGCTTCTTGCTAATTTGCGAGGGCCTGAAGGGAAGCGAACTGTCAGGCGTGCACGCACCATGGCGTGATCGGAATCAAGTGGTGTGCCCCAGAAGGAACGGCAGTCTTGAATTGTGGCTCTCCACCGGTGGCTGATGGCCACGTGGTCCAACTGGGTCCACGGTTGATTTGCAGTTGGTGGCCGCCAGGTTACGCGATGCGAACGTTTATGTTGAAAGTTCGTACTTGCCAGAGACAGTTCATGGTCAGCACACAACTGAAGGAGTCGATCTCCGCTTTCTGTGCGGCGAGCATCGACTCCGAATCGACCGCCCAAATGTGATTCCAAGGAGCTCAGACGACCTACTTGAGCATTCATATCGCCTGCAAGGATCACAATGTCAGTGCTTTTTGCTTGACGAATGAGCCCGGATAGCTCTCGATAGAAAGTATCCTTCTCAGCATCAGAACTGCAGTCCGTTGGGGCATAAGCCGACACCACAAACAGGCACCGCTTTTTATGCCGAGGGGCATTGAGCTTGATTGAACTGGATAACCAGACGGCGCAAGGACGACTGTTCACTGAGATCCAATCCAGCAAAGCGCGTTCAGCTCTGAAGCTGAGTTTCACTCCCACGCCATATATTACAGGAGTCATCACTTTTGGGTCGCCGGACACACAGAGGGAGAAATGTGAAAGAGTTGAGTTCGTCCTTGGCGTTCTGAGATGCATAACCACGCTTGGGTCTTGTATGCGTGTTTCAGAGACACAGTATACATCAATTTTAAGGGAGTATAAGGTTTCAGCAAGCATTGCCTGTTTGCCAATTTGACATAGAGTACGGACGTTAAAAGCTCCTATATAGAAAGGATCTCGTGGATTTAGAAGGGTGTTATTTTGTTTACTGTTACTAGGCAGCGAGGAGCATAAGGCCCTTCGGTCAGATAACTGACAGTCAAGTGACCCAGTGACGTTTGCTTGTGTGGTGGGAAGGGGTTGGGGAGGGACATCGGTGGACACCGAACTGCGCGGGCAAATGATACTTCCCGGTTGCCCAGGCCGAGGAAGGGGGTTTGGTTGAGGTACCCCACCTTGAGCCTTTGACTCAAAAGTCTGACCCACAAGGCAGTGGGAGGATGTAGGGTTTTGTTCGGGGACCCTGCCCCTAGCCTCTGACTCAAAAGTCTGACCCACGAGGCAGCAGACAGTAGGGTTTTCTTTGGGGACCCTGCCCGGAGCCGATGACTCAATAGTCTGACCTGCTCGGCTGCAGGGGGTTGGCCTAACCCGAGGGCGCAGGGAATAAGGCATTACTGTCTCATTCCTGATGCGGCTGCGCACAGCAGGTGCCTTTTGAGCAGCACCGGACTCTTTGGTTTTAAAAGTATTTCGACCGTATTGGATAATGCGCCGGTGGTCACGGTCAACCGTTGGGCGATTGGAGTGTGCGGTTTTTGGGGCCGACCTTTTCTAACCCGTCCTTCCTCGGGGGAAGGCAGCATCGCTGATTCCATAATGGACATGCTGGTCGCCTGGGGGAAACACCTTACTGCCTTCACACTCCTGTTGCAGAGGACAGTACGACTTTACCCCCAGACCGCCTCGTAGCACGATTACTCGTAGTATGGGGTCTCGCAGCTCTTGGTCTGACTGCTCCCCTTTGGCCTTCCTGGCACGGTTGCACCTTGTGGAACGAAGTTCCAGCCAGTGTAGCCCGCGGTATCATTGCAGCATTCAAGCCTGACCACCACGTCAAGGTGGCAGCTTTAGGTCGGGAATCGCGGAAAACATTCAGTTCCATCAGATACAGTGGCTTGGCCCTATGCTACGCATGCCGATACAGCGCCTTCCTAACTGGCGTAACCCATGAAGCGGGAGTAATTCACATATCGCGAGAGCTCCTTCTTCCTAAGACCGTCCGGCGCACCTCGGCATTACTGATCTGATGTTCCATCGGTCAGCTAAGAGCTGTTCCCACCAGACCCGACCAATGCTTCATAGACACCTATGTTCATACACTGATAACTTATGTATGTCCTCTGCGACCAAAGGCAACTTTTCTCATCCATAAAGCAGTATAGATCGCACTGTCGCAGTGTGTACTCTGCCCTAGACAGACAAACTCACGTCACGTCGGCGCCATAGGTGTAGGAGGTTGGCAAAATCTATCCTAGCCTTCCCATTTACATAAGTGACCTCATCTCCAGTCCAGGATTTATACAAGTTCCCTTATAAATAAATTTATCTACCACGTCAGTTGGCTCTTCTCCAGGCGTAAGGTATGGGTTTGATCACACCCAGTCCTGTAGCAGCAATTTACACTTTGCATGTGCACGTCAAACCGAGTGACAGAGTTGTTTAGGTTTGCATTTTTGAAGTATTTGAACCAAGATGAGCAATATCGTCCACATACTGAGTGTCTGTAACGAACGTTTGGAGTCCTGAGGTTGAAGAGGCAGGCAGTGAAATTTCAAGCAGCACATCAATAAAAAAGTTGAAGAGGAAAGGCGGGAGAGGGAAGCCTTGTCTTACATCACTGAGCGCGAACTCAGGCGAAAGCATCCCGTATACTCGTACGCGCCCACAACAGTTCTACAAAGCCCTCATAAGGGATATGAATTTGGAAGAGGGACACCTTTGATTGCCAGACACCGCCGAAGTTGCTGACGATCAAGAGTCAGAAGCAACCTCTAGATCAAGAAAACGACCAACATGGGACGTTTGAAGAAGTGGCACTGTTCAAGAACTTGTCTCAAGCTAAAGGTATGGTCGATGCATCCCCGGCCAGAGCGAAACCTAGCTTGATCCTCACGGATCTGTCTCTCTTGATAATCGATCAGCCTGTGTTATATCTTCTGCTGACCCCGCTCCAGTGCCTAATGCCAGAAAGAACTCACCGACAAGGAACACAACAGCTTTATTGCAACAAGCGAGTGTGTGCGAGTGCAACAATTACAAGAGACCACACGCTATGTGAATTTTACTTTCATCGATCCAGGCTGTTGCTGAATTGATTGAATGACTGGCTGGCCTGGATGCTTGCCGGCTTTCCTATTGAGATTTTGGTGAAGTTTTAGGGTCTCAGTAGGTTCCGGGCGTTCTGTGGTTGCTTTCAGGAATCTG
>SJOL01005423.1:0-12110 GCA_004794785.1 Opisthorchis felineus
ACTGCCTGGAGAGAGGAATTTCAATCCAAAATGGTACAATAAATCTCGCGGAGCACACCACAAAAGCACGCTCACTGAAGACGTGTAGTCATGGTTCTATTAAAGTATAAACTATATTTCGTTTTCCTTCCACCCTTGTTCCATCTCTTTCTTCCGATTGCAAGGTTGTTGATAGTTGGCTGTTGTCAGTGCACGTGCGTTCCATGCTCAATGAGGCGATCAGGCGGTATCCTGTTCCTTTTCACGCTTGAGTACCGTTTATTTTCTGTCCACAGACATTTACTGCTCAGACAAGTTATGTTGCATCCTACCAACCTTTACACAATCTTTTCACGTATCGTCGAGAAACTGAGACCCGCTGACACAAATATGCAGATATTGAGGGCAAGTGGCCTGTTTATTTTGGTCCGCGCAAACTCAAAACAAAGTACAAAGTATTCAGTGACAGGTTACGGCTCAACCGCGACTTCAACAGAGTGTAGTAATTTGTATGCTAAATAACCTGTTCAGCTAAACTGAGGGTTTCCGCTCTCATGCCCAAAATGGTTTATCTGACCAACCTGGTCGAAAAGTAAGGGCCAAACTAACTCGGTTTTCTGGTCTTCCAGATTGGTGGTACCAGAGTGTGGTGAAAAGTGGAAACCTGGTTGTCTTACCGTAATCTTCATGAGAGTTAAGGCACGAATTGCGGGCATTAAGATTCCCTTTTTTTATTTCGTCATTATGAAAATTGTTACATACCAATTTGGTAGCAGTGTTTTACGGCGTGATGATAATGATGAAGAAATCCTTCGTCTACCTACTACATTCCTCTACATACAAAAACCTCTAAATTGGTTCCTTGTGAAGAGGTCACTCCGTTTAGCGCATCTACAATGGCGCTATCAACAGCTATGATGGAGACTGGAAACCCACCTTCAGTGAGGCGATTCCACAACCGCCTGAATTGTCCATCCGTCAGGGGGGGTTGTTATGCCATCAATAATTGGAAAAAGTACAAACGGTGGGTATTTGAGGCCACAGCCAGTTGTGACGCCGTCGAATGATGAAGATGGCTGATGGGAGTGGAAAAATCTTACTAAATTCACCCACTTATATAAGGACCATTCTTCAGGAGAATTTTACAGTAGTAACCACTAGAGTTATTCAATTTTATATCCTGCTCTGTCTTCAACTGTCCAGCTGTTACGCATCCTTACACCTTCTCGGTGAGCCCTTCAAGCAGTCGAAGAAGGGACATGATCTATTGATCGCGTATTCTAAGAGGACCTGTAAAGATAAATGCAGAACGGAAATGCGGACATTGGCTTAGGTCCTCAACGAAAAACCATGAGGAGATGATATGAGTGGAACAGTCTCGACTGATTTCGTGCACACTACGGCCATTGAACTCTCAACGGAACTTACCTCTTTTTCCCGTTCATCATCGGTTACTTCGCACCATTGCGGACCTAAACCCAAGTGACCACAAATTAATGCTATGCAACAAACGTATACGTTTTGTTTGTCATGCATTGCTTTTCAATCGCTGTTTTGTTCGTTTGTTCAATTTTTTATTGGGTTCTTATTTGCTTCCGGCCATGAAACTGGTGTGCTTGGTCAAGCATAGTTGACGTCTACGGCCTGGTCTGCACACCTTGAAGACACTGACTGTTTATCCAAGATTATTTGAGTAAGTTCACAATTATCTTTGTTCGTATGCTTGTCTCTAAAGAATGCCTGCGCTTTCAAACCGATGATGCTGATGAACCGCACAGTCCCTATATGCTTGAACAAATGCGTGTCAGTTGCTTGTCGCCGTCAACCTTGAATTGGTTCACTGAGAAAGAACAACACTGAAGGTAATTCGCAAAGTGTTAAACGCACACACGCTAGACGGAAATTTGGAGCAGTTCAGCAAAACATACATCTAGGAGGCAAACCGTTAGTCGTGTGAGATGGCGTCTAGTTGCAATCGTGATTTTCCTGTATGCATTGAAATTTTGGGTTTTATGCTATTTGGCTGTTTTTATTCGGTGTAATGTGGTCAGAAGAAGGGTTAATGGTTGATTATGAAAGGACATTTGGTTCCTTTCTTATAGCTTCTGATGTTCCTGGGTACTTACAAAGTATCTGCGAGAGACCTGAGCCAACAACTTGATAAGGCTGGACGTTGTACGATTCTTCGTTTGAAAAAATATACACTTGTTATCACTTGTTAATATATTTGTCCCCTAGCACTAATCAAATGCTGGTGTAACTTGCTGACAAGCAAAAGAACGTTTGGAAAGTTTACCTTGCTTGAATATTCCAGTAGTTTCAACAAGAACACAGTGACGAACACTAATGTTTTCGGGATCTTGTCATCAGTTCGTACACACCTAATGGTAAAATAGGGGTAAATAAGGAAATAAACAGGGAAGATTGGTTGCCAAATTAAACGAACTGGTTCCTACGAACTCTGAGTCTGCCTGGATCATGTGACATGAGTTGATTAATGCAGTAACTTATCGGCCATCTGGACCACCTCACAACACCCAGTTAGATGCGATTCGTACGTGTCTCGGACGATCTTAGCTGTTGGTTTTATGGTTTACTTCTATTTTAACCATTAGACAGGCACTAACCTGAAGTTGGGTTCCCGGAAACATTAACGTTTGTCAGTAAGTTGATTTCGTGCTTAGCAGGTTTCATGACTTCCTTTCTCCTGCAGTGGTCTCATCACATTCACCTTCTTCAACGCGATTGGGTGGATTACCAGCGAAAGTGTCAACATTGAATTTTGCGTAGGAAGTGAATTGGCAGAATGTAGTAAAAGTGGATCAAAATTCTCCATTTGCACATTCAGATTTTTGCAGGTAGTGAGCAGCTTTTGTAGTTTTCATTGAGACTTCGCCCTGTTGGAGAACTTAAGCTGTGCTGGACAACCAAGAATTCTCATCGAGATGTTTTGTTTTTCTTCGAATATGCCTGTAAGTTTGCATGGTGCACAAAGATTTCATTACCCAATAGGAAGGAAATAGCTGTACAGTGCCTGTTGGCTTTTTAATGTGAACCCACTCACATTACGTGAGTAAAACATGTTAGTGTGGTATGATTAAAGTGAACATTTTGACGGACTTTGTGGGCGTGGTAATACGTTGCCCTCGGCAATGTTGACTCAACGACTGTAGTAACCGGCTTACTTATCTGTCCGCTGTGAGTCTAGCAGGAGAAACATATGACAGGAAAACTGGTTCCAATGAGCACGACTTACAATCCTTGTGTCTATAGCTTGCTCAGTTTAGGGATCCACTGCATTTTTTCATGTTCGAATGCAATTCCGGTGCATGTCCCAAAAGAATTTCGTAGTGTATTGACTGGATTCTCAAGATGTCCTGACCTACTGAGTGGGACCCAAAGCTTTGAGTCTTATGCCAAGGGCTGAACATACGCACAGAACTTGACTTGACAATGTATCATCTTCCGATTTCTGTAGAGCCGGTTATGAATGCTTCTGAGTTTTACTCAATAGTCTTATCGGAGAAAGAGTGCCAAGTTTTGAAAAATATCCTTATTTGCACAGGAATTGGGTTTTGACAGGAGACTCAACCGAATCAGTCTGAATCTCTCTCTTATGATGGTCCGCTTCAACTGAATTTGCCCCCTTAGGTTTCAGGTGATTCGCTATTCAATTGATGAGGACCTTCATAAATAACAGATTCAGCTGGATTCGGTTGAGTCTCCCGTCAAACCAAAATTCGTGTGCAAATAACAGTATTTGTCGAAATCTGTCCAATTTGGATTCAGGTAGAACATAATGTTGATGGAAACTCAGGGACTGCGCCTACCTAATGAGCCCCAAGAAGGGTGAAACCGGTCGTGAACTGTCGAGAGGTTTTCAGCAACCTTATAAGTAGCGTATAACATCTAATCACTCTTATCGTTGTTATTCAGGCTGTAAACTTTAATCCTTGGTGCAGCCGAAGTTTTTCGCTGCCGTTGTGGACAAAATAAGGGCGAAACACCTATCCCCTGTTACTCAACTTTGGCTTGATTCAACGCCTAATCCAAGATTGGCGGGGGTAAAAACATTACCATAAACAACACTAGGACAAGCTCGGGAGACAGAATACTTCTTGTGGCGAATGAACCATCCATCTGAGTAGTTGTCACTCGAGCAGCCAGCCAATAAGCGACCACATGGTGTGCATTCCGTGATCAAAGGAGAGGCATTATATTCCGTCTAAATGCGAGTCACTCACACTGCTGATCAGCCGTCGCAGACAAACGGCTTAGCTTCAACTGCTAGCCGGCAGACTGTGGGGGTGAATCTCCTTGGGGCTTCGTGAGATGTGCACGGCTGATGAGTGTCAATAAAGATGAAACAGCTGTTCAGGTCTTCTTAGGTTTTCAGCACAGATTGGCTTCACTAACAGGACAAAACCTCCATTGAAAAAGTTCAGTTTGTTGCTCTTGAGTTCGGATTCGTCCACATTTTATAGTTGCAACCTGGTGGATGCTCCCCATTTTGTTACAGTCACCATAGACTGTTGAAAGGCGGTCGCTGTGGCATGGTTCCTGCTATCGGAAGGTATTGTGTATCAAGTGGTCATCACAAAAGTCCCTGCTTTATTCGGTTTCCATCCCCTTTAACTAAACATATTTTGCTGACTGGTTTTTATAACTCCACATCTTCAGAACGTCTCCATAACCGTGCGCATGTGTTTCCGGGCTCCAACAACTTCAAGCATATGGTGGTGAATTTTTACGTCCGCTTTGATTTGGGCTGCTCACGGTAAAACAAGCTTCTCAGACCTGGTAAACTTCTTGAGATACACTAGCTTGAACAACAGTTCGGTTTTAATGTGAAGCTTAAATGAATCCCAGTAGAATCAGTTGTTTGTGACGTTCTTCATTTGGTCGTGAGCTTCCAAAGAATTTACAGCAAACTTATGCCCAGTTTCAGCGAAGAAAACATACTGGGAAAATTCTTTTTTTCTGCAAAAAGAAACCACGCCAATCCACTTGTCCTCAGAACTTTATAATTTTGTGTACTCCCGAGTTTTCCACGTAATTCAACGCCACTGTCTTTTTTGACTGATCCGTAGGAGGAAGACTTAGGTCCGCCTAAGGGACTCGTGAAACTGATTTACCGAATAAGCGTCTTTCTTCCACTCTTACTCCTAAGTTTTGTCTCCTAAACATGGTGTTTTCTGCCTGTTCACAATTTCGCCCATCGGCCATTGATCAGATAGCTCTTGATCTGTTTGCGGAGCTTGGAAGCTTGGCAGCCAGCTTGACATACAAACATTTCGTTTCTACCAATAAGACTCCGTTTGAGATGATCACTAACAGCCAATCAGGTTATAGTTTAAAGCCTGTCTTTGCAAACTATATAAGTGCAAGCACGAAAAGAGGAGCTACCAACCCAACAGCCCATCGAATGGTGAAAAAACGTCTGCAGGTCAATTGCCAAGCTCGGTGAACAGATCAACAACTACCTGATCAATTACCAATGAATGCATTCGGGTACATACTACCAATTTCGTGCATATGTAAACAGTGATGCATCTGTAGGTAGTACGCTACTTATAGGGTTGCCGATAACTCCTCGAGATTCCACGACCCGTTCCACCTCCTTGGGGTTCATCAGTTGGGCGTAGTCGCCGAATATCCATCAACCTCATGTTCTACTTGAACCTAATTTGGATAGAATTCGGCCTCATCTGCACACTAGTTTGGTTTTAACGGTGACTCAACTGAATCCATCTGAATCTCTCGCTTCTGATGGTCTTCCACATTGCAGCTTTCATTTGGTATAGCTGAGACTACAATAAACTCATGCTTTATTTTGACGCAGAAAGTAATCACCCCCGGGGAGGCCACATGATCAATATGACCATGGCACACTATGGTAAGAAACGGTGGCTTTCTGTTTGGAAGAACCTCAGATAACTTTTACTGACAGCAGTGCACCGGTGATATACACCGGTACTTAGCTGCCTTAAAAGCATGAAGGAAGAGTCTTAGTAAACAGTGAGAACAAAAAGGATGTGTAAGGGCTTGTGCGAAGAAGTCCTATTTCCTTAAGAGATATAGTCAAGAATAAGGTGCCTACACCTGCAGAAAGCCATAAACTAGGCAAACCTGAGCATCATATTGAAGTAAGGCTTCATCAGTCGGATGGATCTAGCATCCTTTGTGAATCTTACTGTACATAACCTCAGCGCACAACTACAAGCGAACTTTAGCTAGGTAGTCCGGTTGGTAAATATCACTAAGAGCACCAATGGGACTTGTTGCTCGCCATTTCCTCGAGGAAATTCAAACATCTGCAAGTAGGGTGATGTGGGCCCCTTGACAGAAATGCGCGAAGACCCTTTAGTCCACAGTTTGCCATTTCCTGACGACCTAAGTGGCAATGAATTCATCATTTTGATATCGCGAGGCAAAGTCCATGAACAACAGGAGCAAGCGATGTTCGCTATTCTGTTGAAATGTTAGAACATTCACATGGATCGAGGAAGCTAACGGGCTTCCATGCAGAAGTTCACATTTTTCTTCTCCAGATTTTTGCAACAGACCATCAATCACAATAGCTTTCCAGAATGGTACATGGCCTTCACCACACAGTTGGGACCGTTTCTTCCACAGTATCAAAATAGCGCACCTAATGTTTAAATGCGACTTTTTTCGTCGCCCTAAACGCACACACAGTCATCCCAAAGTCTAACGACGCTACTTCTCCACTTCTTCTGTCAACAAAAGCCACCAATATTGTTGTCAGGCTTAGGGGCTCTATCCTAATTTCCAAGTATGTTGTGTGTCCAAAGGTATACTCATTCAGAGCTTGCTGTTCAAATCCTGAGCTGACCTAACGAATGCTGTCATTTGTAACCTCATCACCCGCTGATAGGTTGGAAGCGTTAGTAATATGAGTTGATGGAAAATTTTCCAGATTTCACTTGTTTTTCTCAACCACCCTTAACTGCAGTTTCCATTTTTTTATTAGGACAGACTCAGACTGCATTGGTAGGTCGTACAGGTAATGCTGCGTGTGTAAAACTGCTTGTGAACAATGCTTAGTATATGTCCCCGAACAGCTTCAAAAACTGTGAACTGCGCATTTTCATTGAGACCATCTCAATGTTCCTGCTTCCTCCAGGTCCTTATATTCTGAGGCTATCTATATTCGAAGACGATCATTGTATAATTGAGTCATTAAGGTAGTTGCAAGCGCACGTTTCCTCAAGCACTCGTTAACTGGTTGCTTATTAGTCAGCGAAAGGTAACTCCATCTGTATTTCACTCTGTCTAAGCCTACAGCTCCAGTTCAAGCTTGAAAAAAACCAGTGGGTCAAGTCTGTTGGTGTTCATAATTTGAGCATTCAGCTTCTAAATTGAAGCAAGAAATTCAAAATAAACTTTGCTAACATTTTTTCGCTAAAAAGCACAATCCATTCTTCATCTGGTTCCACGATGTTTTACTGGTGCTTCGACGGTAAGAGTCTTGCGCAGAGGATGGGGGGAAAAGCGATTTGTTGTGCTGAGAGGTGAATAGATCCCAATTACGATAAAATATTTGATTTTTGCCCTTTTTTCATTGCTTGGCCAGATGTTGCGTGCTCTGATTAGTAACACCGTGCTTTTCTTCAAGGTTGGAACCATGTTGTATTCAGTGGAATTGTGAATTAGCAACTGATGATGATCTGCACTGATAAACAATTCTTTGGGAGACAATTCCGACGCTACTCCTGAGCACACTATTGTTGACGACAAGGTTTAAGTGAATTTGTTTGCAGCTAATTTGCAGATTCACCTTGAGGATATTCACTCCGTCTGGCGACATCGCAACACAGGAAAATCATTCTCGTCCCGAGTGAAGGGAGGGGGCGTATTTGCAAGACGGACTGATGTAAAGAATAGATAAAGACACGCAAAGCCTAGGCGAAGGTGAACTGAGGACACGCAAGCCTAGGCGCCTTTCTAATCAGGTGGACGATATTCCTGTCATTGATTTGTAAAAGTAAACCCTGGGTACCGGACGCTTTTTCAGTCAAGAATGAAAATTTATAATAAACAGAAAATCCCAAAATGTCATTAGATTATTGAAGTTTTTCTTAAAAACCACAAGGAATGTGGGAAGAACATGCACTTAGAGTTCAGAGCTTTGTGAAGGGGTAATGAGTGTGATTCCGCCAGTTATTGGATGTGCCGAAAAGGTGTTCTCATATCACTCTTGATAGAGGGACGAACATTCGTATCACAACAGTGTTAACAAAGCAGGTATGCGGTTGATCATCACCACGTATACTTCTGGTTTTATTGTATATTTGGTCAATTCCCAATAACTGGTTCAGCAAGGAACCTGTGTGTCAGATGGGCAATGTTGACCTTCTTCTTTTCGAAATTTATCGTAGAGATTTGGCAGACGGTATAGTGAAATTTTCCTGACGTCGCGATAGTTCGTTTCTTTTTGTTCAGACAATCGACACTGATTTCTGTATCACGAAAGCAAAGAGTGGAGAGACGTTGCAGCATTGGGAAAAACAATCCATTCGGTTCACAACAGGCATAAAAGAGTGTAACTACTTCGTATGTGTGGTCCTTTGGAAGACACAGTGACCCCTTAGTCCACATTAATCGTAGAATGAAAGTCCGTTTTTGTTTGTACGGAAAGCTAGAAAAGCTTTGCATAATACAATCGGTTGTAGGAGGCCATTGTATGAGGGAAGTACCCGCTGGGTGGTGAGAAAAGACGTAGAGATTATTAGAAGTTGTGAGTGTTCAGCAGTAAGCTTTGCTTGACCATTGCACTAGTTTCCTTCAGAGTCTCATTTAGTAACTGGGTTGATTCTATGCTGAAATAACGAGAAGTAACATACGGCTCTTTATCCTTGTTGAAAATCACCATCATTGCACAATTCATGATTCGCCATCGATATCAGAAACTTGAACCTTCCCATTGGTCACTGAACTGCATACGAGCCGGCGGCACGAGTGGTTGAACAGCGGTGCAATTGGCTGGCATGTCAAATTACCCTAGAGGCCTTTGAGGTGCATACTATTGACGATCCTCAAGAATTAAGCAGCTGTACGAGGCTCTTGGTTCTGAGCCCATGTTGACCCTACTTAAAACATGAAATAGCGGATAGAAATTTCAAAATCCAATCGCTAGCAAAAAAGGGTGAGCAAACTGCTCAAAAGCAGACACACCTGACAAGTTCCGCCAGTCTTTAAGCTGAGAAGTCTTCAGGTAAGCCAAGGACCCCGGATAACATGTACACTAACAGCGAATATCTGGCCAGTTTCACTGGAGTAAACATGGCCCCTGAACGCTGCAGAAAATCCAAAAGCTGACTCCGAAAGCGCGCCAAAAGCTTAAAAAGAAGGTGCGCATATTTTTGTTTTATCCTTCAAAATAGTGGACAAAATCTGGGCTCGAAACCAGTGAACTAAACACAAACTGAGATTACTCAACCAAAGTCTCTGAAACATTGAGAGAAAAACATCAAAGGCATATCGTTTGGTTGTCCCATCATTTTCATTTGAGATTCCGTCGTGTTGTTAATGAAAACCGAGAGACACTGTACAGCTGTTTCATTCTTATAGAGAATAATCAACATTGCGCATCTCAAGGAATTTCACTGGGGAATTTCTACTCCTCGACCTCCGGCTGGTGGTTTGAACACTTAATTGCTCGGTTACAAACCGGCTGGCCGACCGCTTGATAAATGTTGATCGCTGAAGCATTAAAATACCGCCGTTCACTAACCAGTAGTGAGAAGTTCGAAAGCTCCTGCACCAATAACCATACGCAAAACTTGAGTTGTATATTTGAATTGCACAGAAAAGCCACTTCGATTGACCATCATTTCCAGATTTTGGGGTTGGGTGAATTGCGTTCATTTCAGCCTTGTTTGAAGGATTCCCATTTATAGCTAGGAACGTGTTTGGAGATATCGATGATTATGAGGATGCCGATGGTCTTAATTGGTTGGACAGCAATAGCAACAGCAGTAACACACATCATTTCACTGGATCCACCATGTGTTCCTTCAACCTGTCTGACCTGTCCTTGGTTCCTTTGGTTCTCTTCGAAGTTCTTCCAGTGGACAATGCCGAACGAGGTAGACCTAAACAGTGATGTTTTATTTTCAACTGAGGTCAACCCATGCCGAAAAGTCGAGAAGCACTGAACAGCGATGTCCTGGTTACTGAGAATCATCAGCGCTGAGCATCTCACGAAACCCCGAGGAGATTCACTCTGAAAACCTGCCGGCTAGTAGTTAAAAAGCTAAACGGTTTGATTGTAAGGGGCTGGTCAATGGTGTGATTAGCTCGCATTTAGACAGAATGTAGTGCCAGTTTTCAGATCAGGGAATTCGCACTACGTGATCGCTTATTGGATGGCTGCACGAGTAACGACTTCTCAGATGAAAGATCATTCATCTTGTGAAATTATTCTTTCTCTGAGTCACTTATAAAGTGATTTTAGTGTGAGGTATCTGGTAAATTTCAGTTGAGTTTTCGTCCTGTCAGAGAAGCCATCACTCGAGGAGCCATTCAATACGAGACCTCGTAATGCCGTTTCAGTGAGTGAATGATGAGTACCGCTATATCCTCTCTAAGTGAGAGCATACCGGATTGCTGATCAGCCGTCAATGGCCAAACGGTTAATTGTTCAAGCACTGGCCGGAAGGTTGTGGATTAAACACTTTCTGAGTTTCGTGAGATGCACACGGCTGGTGATCCCGTCAAGGATGAAACAGCTGTGCGGCACTTCTCGGCTTTTCAGCATAGACTGGCTTCACTGACAAGATGAAAATCGACTATGCACATAGTGAAAGCGGGAGGTTGTGTGAAAATCATTCCGGTATATCTTGACATCTGCGTGTGGACAAAGACGCCCTGCGTGGTAAAATCAACCGCCGGTTGATAAAGCCATCCACAAAATGCTGCCTTAGTCAAACGATTTCTGAAATCGATCCGATTGGGTTGGAGACAGGATTTAGAATGGCTTGCGCCAAAATAATTGGGTTCAAGCAAAACAAAACTTTGACGGAAACTCGGGGACGGTGCCTACCTGATGAGCCCCAAGAAGGGCGAAATCAGTCGTGGGCTGTCGAAAAGTTCTAAGCAAATTTGTGAGTAGTTTTCTTCATGAATAGAATAATTCAACAAAAGCATGACGCCCGGGTAAGATGAGATAAATGAATTGACTGTGTAAATAAATCTGAAGTTGTGTGAAAAACTATAAAGGAACTGAGATGTATGATTTGCAAGCGTGAATAACTGACAAACGAAAGCGTTGCACACTCCAAGCTCGTGAGAACTCAATGGACCTTGGGATTTGTCTTATTCCTCCTAGTAAAATGGAAAAAAATTGTAAACGGAAGCACATACATTCAAGTGAAGAATTACAGAACGTGTTCAAAAACACCTCTAGCGAATATGCCACACTTTTCGCTCCCGTCAATAGCATTGATGATATTAAACAGAGCAGTACAACTTCGTATCTTCAACTTTCGCGTCCGAAGTTTTACAGTGTTTTTACCGAACGCAGAAGAAAAGTCTGACAGATTTGCCTCCGGAGATTGTTGAGACCGTTTCTTAGAATCATCAGAGGTTGTCCATTTTCGTACAGCTATTGGTATGGTGCCAATCCAATCACTGGTCCTCGCACACGCAAACCCTACAGGAATCCGAAGTAGCAATTTATTAAGCTAGCTGAATTCAACTGTTCACACAATTGGATCCAGGTAAAACAAACACTCACAATCACATCATGTTGTAACAGTACTATGCGAAACTGGGTGGCATCTTCTCCTCATCTAGTCAGTATTACTAGCTGCAGCGATTCAACAGTAACGAAGGAGATTCCAAAATTATAGCCAATTCTAAACGCCTGGTTCCAGATCAGAGGATGTGATAACCAGCATACGATGGCCAGTTTTACATAGGATTCTACTGCAAGAAAACTGCACCTTATTACAACTTTTTGGACCTAAAAATTAGTTCCCCAACACTTCGAAACTTGAAGCTTAGTAAGGTGAGACTTATAAATGCAGCAAAAACTTTATGCCAGAACGTAGCCCTCAAAAATTCATGTAATTTGGAAACTTGCAATATGGTGGCAGATAATACTT
>SJOL01005424.1:0-15063 GCA_004794785.1 Opisthorchis felineus
ATGATGGTGCACGTTTACGTATGTGATTCATCTCTTGCCGCATGCATAATCCATCTACGTGGTAGACAACTTCTTTCATCTGGGCAGATACACATGTCCCATAAAGCCAGCCAACCAAAGACCACGCGTTTTTGATTGCGTCACCAGTAGTTGAGTAGTGCGATATCTCGCCCAGTTCTGAGTTAGTCACATCGCTGATCAGCATTTTGCAGCTAAATCGTTTAGAGGTAACCTGGAAATACCTGCGTTCCACAATGCATGGATTTTATTTCGATCCTCACGGCCCGTGTTACCCAAGAAACTTTAAATCAGAGCATTGTATCTTCAATCATAAAATGACTTGATTGACACCCGATTAGGCATTCCACTTTCAAAGCCGCACGACCCTATGAATTGCAGGACTATTTCAGCGATAGAAACATGGATGCTGAAACTCAACAAACAAAGGACACACCGGTTAAACCGAAAATATGCTGGCGTGGTCTGAACACTCGAAGTGTATCCGTTCATTGTCAGTGAACCACGCAGGAAAATACGTACGGTAATTAACTTGAAACATTACAGACCATATATAACTAATGTAAATTTTTCATTCTCGTTCTTTCATTAGACACACCATTCATCGGTTGTTCTTCCGGAGATCTCTTAGCAACCATAACCAATGTGGCTCATTCTGTAGATTAGCCCTGTGTGAACATTGCATACTTCGGGCAATCTAACATGACTAGGTACGGAGCTTCCCTCGAGGTTAAGTTTGTTTTTAGACCATGCCATGTCACAGCCAATGGGGTTCCCTCAAAATACGAGTAGTGGAAGCGTGAAATTTACGCTTTGACGCACACTCCAAAATTTCGCACATCTAGGCGCATTTTCAAAGTGGGGTTGGCTTGTTAGAAGATCACTTTATATATGTGGTTCGAGTACTGTGCCGTTGTTCTGCGTTGGGTTTGTCCATTTTACTGTGCAACGTAAGCAAAGGCCCCCATACCTCCTGTTTTAACGGAACAGTGATAATCCGTCCTTGTTTTCAACCATTTCGTTCAAACGCCATGTTTGGTATTATATAGAAACAATTACCAGAACCAAAATTGTTATCTGCGATGTAGCACCTAGGCTCCAAGATGGACACATAATTGAGGTCATGCAGTTTACTGCTATTGCTGCTATTGAACGGTACTCTCATTCCTGCTCCTTCGGTGTATTCTGCTTTTCAGACGGTCAATTCAGACCCTCCGCGCGAATCAAAATCTCACCAAATTACCGGGTTGAGTATGTCCTCAACAAACTTTTGTGCTCGCGGCTCCAGCCACACAATTTACTCAGTGTCTGTAGGGAGTGAAAGAATACGCAAGAGGACAAGCCGGACTCCTGTATATCCCACCGGGACATTATCCGTGAATAACATGACACACAGACTAGCTTATGCTACATTTTTTTGTAACATCGGGTTGAACTATGGAGTTACGAATGTTAGTTATTTTAAACATTGGGATCAAAAGTGTCATTGGTCTTTGGGGATTCAAATCGACGTGTGCTTCAGTAATGCTACTGGAAATGGCGTGTGTCTGACAGTGTCATCGAATCACATTTAAGATCGTAGAGCTTGACATCTAAATTTGCAGTTATCTGAAGGGACATAAACCCAGTTGGCAAGCGTACCATCAGCATGCAAGTTTCTAGAGTAAATGTCCATCAAGGAACTACACATGTTTGACACAAAAAATCCGGTTTTGAATAATATATTGTTGAATCCGGTGGTGTACAGCTAATCGTGCGCAAGCATATCGTGTACTTTGGGTGAGGCTCAAGATCTTTTCAGCAGAAAATGTGAACTTATCTATTATCCTCCGCAGTACTATGCAGAAAATTAGCTTATATTGCATTTGATATTGTCTCCAAAGCGACACAGCTTTGTATAGGTACAAGAGAAAATCTGATTATAAGCTAACTGAAATATTTCTAAACGCCTCAAATTAGATCGACCTA
Source organism: Opisthorchis felineus (assembly GCA_004794785.1). Taxonomy (NCBI): domain Eukaryota; kingdom Metazoa; phylum Platyhelminthes; class Trematoda; order Opisthorchiida; family Opisthorchiidae; genus Opisthorchis; species Opisthorchis felineus. Next base: position 1,987 of record SJOL01005424.1, read on the forward strand.
GGTTAGTGCAGTGTTATTAATTGCTCGAGTGTCTCTTGATCTGCTCGTCTAGTTGCAGACGTTGCGTCCTTTTTGGATTCCACATTGTCAGTGTGCCGATGACTATGTGTTTTCAATTCTCGAGGTTGCGAGAAGCAGTGCTGAGGCACAACCTGATTGTTCGTTGATAACCATCATACTAGTTATGCTCAATCCTGTTTCTGGATTCTGCCTCATTTTCAAGTAGCTTGAATGAAAGTTGATCGGAGGGCTTAGATTTGACGTTTATCCATCCTGTGAGTGGAAGGTAGCAAAAATCCTCCACCTTTCGATCACGCAGCTTTTCGACTTGTTTTCTAACAATATGGCCACGGCATTGTCCCGAATCAGATATTTCCAAATTTGGTTTCATGACGTCACCACCCATCACGATCGTTTTGTGGTGAAACTTTGCTTTAATACCTCGCCTCAGAAGCAGTAAACGCTCTTTGTAGGGTGCTCAGCTGCAGAACACAATGAATGTTGTAAATGTACCCGAAATTCGACCCAACCTGCGAGTGCGAATCGATCGCATCGACCACCCTTTACCAAATTATTGCCTCACAATCTACCTAGGGATTTCAGTTGCCAAATCAAATAAACTATGGATTGAACAGACGGATACACTAACACTTGAGGTATGTCAGTGGTTTATTTTAGCGTTGATGAAACTGCGATAATGTGAAATAACAATAGGTTTATAAATTGCGTTTGATATATAGTCTCTAATCACAGTCGTCTGACCATGGCAATCCCGAAAAGTAGAACTCATGATTATATCACCCCGCGGAATGTCACGCGTCTTTCTTGTACACATTTGAAGCATGGTATGTCCTCTATATTATAATGTTTCACGATGCTCTTAAGCGTTATAATCAGTTGATTATGTGTTTCGCATTCCATGTATTCAGACGTTTTCCTCCTGCGCGCGCATGAATTCTGGTGTGTCATTTCAGATCTTGGTGATTCTGTTTGACTAAAAATCTTTATTCGTCAAACGTATATGAAAAGCTTTTTTTAAAAAGCCGAAGCTTCCTTTTGAGATGTCGTTGTTCAAGCAGCAGGTCTATACGTCATTATGTGAGGTGATTTCCGTGGTTGGAGATTGAACTGTGCATTGTGTGTGTCCTGAGTAACTGATTGCTACTCACGCTACTGGCCAAATATTTGTGGCCACACGGTTAAACGTTCAAGATAGTGAAACCCCGGAGATGCGCACTGTTTACGATTCGCAAACAAGGATGAAACAGTTGAAGGAAACCCCCCAGTATTCTGCGCAGTTTGGCTTGACAGAAGATGTGGAACCTCTTTTAAATTTCATGTATCAACGATTGTCATTTCTCCTCTTTTTGCTCGTTAGCATTAACTAACCGGCCTCTGCATCTCACTGCTCTAGAAAGCAGTGAAATTTTATGTATCAATTTTGTGTGCTTCCGCCGGATCGCTGTCAGATCTCATTCAGCTTGGCTAAGTGAACATGGCAGCGTTGCGAACCTTTGTAATTCACAGAAAACGTGGGCTTTCTGGGCGACCGAGACTCAAAAACATGTTGCAAATTTGAAAAAAGAAAACCGGCTATCTTAACGAAGTGGTTTGGATGATATCATACATAAAGTGTACAAAACACTCAGGAGATAACATGGGATTGTATCAGTGGCTTTTTTACAAAATGATGCACAGTGTTATCAGAATATGAAGTCAAGTCAACTACAGTTGCAAACGTAGTCACCAAAACTGGATCAGTCGATGGGTTGCGCCCACTCAGGCATATTCTCACCACCGATTCGGAACAGTTGCACCGCGCATAATCATATAAAAGGTCACCGTTTTTTTATTTACCTGCCCGAAACAATCCCGAGCACATAGACGAGAGTAGTGCGGCGTCATTCTGGTGCAAAATGTGGGGTGAAAACGCCACCGATCAAACGTCGTTTTCTGCGTGCACATGCCTTTAAACGTCAATAACTAGTGACATGCGAGTGATCACTTCCGGGGATTTCAGGTAGAAATTTTGCAAGTATCTAACTAAGAATTGGACAGCTTATTAAATATTTGCTAACTTGCACTACGGCTCTCACTTATGCGATGTAGGCTATATGAACCGTAGCATGCGAAGTATTTAAGTCGGTAAAAATTTGTAGTAACAGTGATCAAGAGTCACATCTTCTAACCACAGGTTTTAGCTAACAAAATCCACCGCTCTTCATCAGAGAACACCTGTTTTCGGCTCTTCGATAAAAAAAAATCTAAGTATTTTCCGATTTCGAACAAATTTTTACCCAATCTTCCTCAGTGGAGATGATGTCGATGGTAACTACGATGCATTGCTCAGCTTTGGTATATGACTTCACTGAGCTTCATGCATGATAAAACGGTTAGGTTGCTCCATTTCGACTTACTTTCGGCGATTCGACCGTGGTAGCAATCTGGGGGAACTGAGACGAAATCGTACACTTATACAGACTGCGATATTTATTGCAGTCTACGAGCTTGGCGCAACAACTTCACTTACCCATAAATATAAGTAAACGAAGCTTTTATCGGGATAATCCTCCATCCCTGCCACACTAACAGCATTTTCCCGAGAAGGTACGCGGTGCGCGTGCCTGACTAATACCAAGCCGCTTAATTTAGTTTTACATAATCCTCAGTCTCTGGTCATTCTTATGGTCTGGGAAAATCGTGTCCCTTTACTCCCAGGCTTTCGTAGGCAAAGAACGTGAGGGATAATAGTACTAAAGGTGAATTCTCAAAAATGTGTTTGTCGACCTTGAATATCCGTCCGGTTCAAAAACTGCAGTCACCTGGAGGCTACGTAGACATGCAGTCATGAAAATAAATAATTCGCGAAATTTCGAGCTAAAAAATGATGCCGTTTCTGAGAGGTAGCTTAACGTGGTAACTCATCAGTGGCCCTGCAGATAACCACTCTCTGTAGATGAGATACTGAAAACAGCAATATTGGCCCATCACTTGGAATATGTTTATAATTGATCGACAGGTCATCGTCTCACAACTGCCTGGTAAATAGCCGATGGGTTCAATACTGCTAATCATACACTTCGTAAACAACGGTGTGCTTGGGTTAACTTTTCCTTATTTTTATGTATTTGCCAAGCCTAGATTTTCCAGTATGTTCTCAGCAAATCCGCTCAACCCGAAAGTGTCGATGCCATTCCAGAGCATGGAGTCGGTTTCTCTCTCCAGGGGAACTGATGAAAGAGGTGCACTTCATCGGATGTAGTTTTATCTTAGGGCAACATCAAGATGTTCTGCTCTCACAACTTAGTAGATTTGAGGGGAACGGAGTAGGATGGAGTCCATTGGTTCTATTTCCGGAGTCTGCGTGTTATTCCGTGTATATGCAACCACAAATGTGGACAGTAAGGTGTTTTCCGGGGCACTTCAGTGGGTTGAAAACAATGCGCGTACCGGAATTCGCCATGGGTTGCATCGTTTATAGATCGGTTATAGATCAGCGAGGCACCAAAATTCCCATGTAGCGCTGCTGTCAATGCTGACCATTGTGAAGTTGGTGTTGCCGTAATCGTGGGAGAATATAACTTCACTTGCAGACCGAAATAGAAGTGAAGTGTTGAGAAACCACAATCTAGGACAACAAGTGGCTCTTGTTGGTCCGTCACATATGGTCATCCTGTTCTCAACAAAACTTGTGTAATCTATCATCTATGCTGTACTTTCGAAACAAAATTCCAAACAAACTCACGTAGAATGGACACGTTGCAACGACGTCCCCTTACTACAAAAATGTTTTGCTCAGGTTGATTACGTGACCTAGTATCACGTCAAACGGGACCAAATACTAATTCGTAAGTCATGCAGAGATGAAGCACAAATAAACAAAGAACTTGGCACTCAAACCAAACCTAGGCTTAAGAGTCTTCCATGAGTGACTGTTGTGTGCGTGCAACCGCGAAATATTTTTCGTGCTTACACGTGCTCCAATCTGGAAGGAGGTCGATCCATTGACCACAGAAAGTGATCTCTTTGGCCAGTGTGGAATCAGATTCGTACCTAATGAACGCAACACAAATTTGCTTAAGGCAATTTATACCTTGAATGAAGCACGTCCGATCAGTGGCCACTATAGGACACCGCACCAGCCGAAAGTTTGAAAAACCAACTCAGCTTCACTTTGTCTAGTTTTAACCTTTTCCGCTATTGGGCTTCATTTGTAGGGATCCAACTCAAGCTGCAGAGGTATTCGCATCGGTATATAAGTAGTAAGTATTGATTGTTAAACCAAACCGATTCGGCTAGAAAGACAGGTGCCGCCAAGTAAAAATCCCCCGATCCCTATCCTAGAAAATTGTCTTACGCTTGAAGTGGATAAGAACTATAGCGACCCGAGAGGCACTTTACGGCAACCGTCCAGTTTCAAAAACATCATTCAAGTTACAGCTTGGCTAATTTAACGTGGTCGTTGTGGCGTGGCTCAGTGTGAGGTCTCTGAACACAATCGAGTTTATTTTGCTCTAGACGTAGAAAATCGTAGGACTCGGTGGCTTTCGTCCAGAAGAACTTGATAAGAAAATCATGCACTGAAGATTGTTACAGACTTCAGCATTTTACGCTCCCCATGTAATTGGAAGGAATCTACTGAGTTGGGCAATAAGCTCTAGCATACCTCGTGAAAAAAACATGTACCAATACTGTCCTAGCAGATGACCATTAGGATCATTCGTGGGCTCACTTGTGACAAATGTTTGTGCTAACAGTGCCAACATTTGTGTTTTTCGCAATTTAGCCAGTAAACCAATGGGATCAGTCCTTGGATGCCCTCCTTCGTTGTCCGACCTTTTCATCGCAAATCTATATGCCGCATGTTTGTATTGCCAAATTGTTACACGGGAGTAATCGGTCTGACTGACGAATAAAATTACCTATGTGTTTTGAAGTCTATAGTTTACTCAAGGATAGTTGGAAATCATAGAAAATGGTTAACAGGCGAAGGAAAACTTTTGTTCTTGCTGTCAGACTTTATAGCGCATATAAGAAACCTGCACATCGTAAGCGGTTCCATGACACAACTTGTTCAAGCGCATGTATAAGGCTAAATAATGACCCACCTTTGAGAAAAACATCTGTGTGTAAATATTTATAAACTACTTATTCTTTTTTGTCGCCAATCACGTAAGAAGCAAGGTTCGCGTGATTCTAACGCCTGACCACGTTCAGTAGGTCTCTCAAAAACAACTAAATGTGTTTTGTCAACGTACTCAAGTGCACCATAGTCAAGTGAGATGAAAAAGGATGAACCGGCCGACAATTCAAAATGCAAACAAATCCAAATCACACAATCACACAGATATCGCAGATTTGTTATTAATCAATTGCAAATTATGCAGTTCTCCGTGTTCCTGTTCGCCTCAATTTTATTCTAGGAAGTCAAAAACCACTGCGGATTTTTTATGTCAAACGCTAGGCCTCAATTTTGAACTGATGATGATGAGAATTTTCTCAGTAACTGTACGCGATACATGATGCACATTCGTCATTGTGGCAATGACCACGAACGTCTGGTAACCTCTATGCTGATCGCATGAATTGTGAAAACGAGGTTTATCTTGACCACTTCGTTCAGAAAATGGATGGGTTTTTCACATCATTTTGTGACTTCAGTGGACCCTAACTAACACGTTTTGCGTCTCTGAATGGGCCTCAGTGAAATAAACCCGAATTCAGTTCACTCACACAGAACCTGTGAGCGAGTTAGGGCAAATAACTCTCAATTGTCGCCATGAAATATCAATGGGAAAGTCGTTAGAACCACAATATCTGGAGGTTCGCACCAATCGATTCTCATGAATAATTTACTTCGGTATAATCCAAATAAATTGAACTAGAAAAAAATATTTCTACCAGAGGCTTTGGAGATTCAATCAGAATTATTTTGTTATTTACGGGTTAGCCTTTCAAAAGGCGAGTGCACGGATCACGTTCCAAGCCAGTTGTGTTAGCCCTTTCTGCTTGTGAGTGGGCTGTTTTCACTTGACTCAATAATGCAGCGTTTTAGCGTGCATTCATCCCGGTCTGGATCTCTCCATATCACTCGGTGAATTATCTTCCACAAATAGGGCACCTCATCCCCGGGCACCGGCAGAATCTTGGCAGCAACCACTGGGAACATATCTTCCTAAAGGAGATCTCCGTGTAATTCCATGAGGGGACGCCCATCTTGCGAACAACAGTTGATTGTGACGTAGAGAGGTATGAGAGGTGGAGCTAACCAGGTTACATGTAACAGTAAAATTTTGGATTGCAGCACCCCAGTTAATGTAGAGGCGGCTGATAGCACTACATCGTCGACCATTAGCATATTGCTGACCTTCTTACTCTGCGCTTCTCCGCACCCGGGAATGCCGATATTATGTCGGCCTGTGCACGCGCTTCCGCCTGCTATCAGAGATTAAGTTTACGAAACATTCATGGGTATAATCGCGTATTAGCGTCTTGGTTTAACATATAGTGCAACATGGTATCACTTTGTGAGAGCGAGGTGACTACTGTTGTCAACGCAGTCACTGAATACAGGAAGAGTCTATGGTATGCGCACGTCACCAATATTCTGACGGTCGATTGGCACACATTGCAATCACACCCTATCCTATTTGGTGAAATGAACCCGCGCATGTGGGACCTAGTCGGTCCAATGTGCCCCTTAGCATGCAGAAGTTTGCTTCCAAAACTAACCGGTCAAAATCCGGTATACGCTTACACATGGAAGTGGAAATCTCTCTAGCGATATGCGGGTGACCATAACATCCGCCGACTGAACACCAGCTACAGCTGACGTCTACAACCTTGTGACAGTAATTCAACAAGCATCTCAAATGATGTTGGTGTGTTTCGATATCAGACAAACATACCACAAGAACTAACTTACCAACAAGGCAGTTGGTTCTCTCGTTCACACTGTGTGTACCATGTGGCTCCGGGTCAATGTCAATGGCCTGACTGCTCCGGCCAAACGCCAGTCTAATAGCAGCGGTACCACACCCAACAAGAGCTCGACGAACCGAATGTGACTGTGGTGGAGTTCTCAGACTTGGCACATAGCTTCATGTGTGACAGCAAAGTGATATCATTGCTTTACGGTATTCTGTCGATGGTCACAGCCATTTGTCGATCTTGGCGCCCCGGGAAGTGAACATAGTCACTATCTGACCGAGGAATTTATTGCTGACACACATCAGTGCCGCGCTTCGTACACATAGTTGCCAAGTCCACACTCCGGAACTAGGATTCCTCCTGATCTATATTTGGTGTAAAAATGTTGCCGGACGCATATTATGGCACCCAAATTCATGAAATCGTTTCCTCACTCCAATGACTAATCATGACAGAATTGAAATGCATCGGATGTAGTTTTATCGGAATACCCATAGCAAAGTCAGGCAGACGGGGATTCGTAGTGTGTAATTTGTGTGCATTCATTATGACAGATTCCATAGAAATTCTGCCAACGTTTTCATGTGGTATTATATCGAACCCTTCAGGCATCACTGCAAATGTGAAGCACCTACAGCTTCGGACTTTTTCACTTTAAATATCGATTTCCACACGGTCACATTTTCGATGTCTTTACCCCGTGACGGACACTGAGCACTATTTGGCTTGTAAATGGATTATAAACTAATTGGGTTATGGTGTTGAATAATGATATCACCAACGGGAAATTTAGTTGCTATCTCATTATTAATTAAATGTGAGCGTATTTTAAGATGTCCACACTAGCTGGGTTCAGGAAAGACAAGTTTGACAGGCAATCGGTGAATGTGCTTTCTGGATGGTTCTCAAAAGCGGCGAAACCGCTTGTTGTCTGCCAAAGTGTTTTCAGAAAACTCTTGAGTACTGTGTTACGTCTAGACAAACAAATACGGCAGTATCGCTCATAAAAAAAATATAGGTCGGAGGTGAGGTCGCAGAGGAATTTGATTCAAGATTTGTTGTGCCTGCTCACCAATCAAAGACGGCAATTTATTTTCCTCATATTCAACATCAGGTTTAGTAAATACAAATGGCTTGCGGAGAGGAAATGTGGGGGAAGCGTACGATTGACAGCACCGGAAATCTCGATCCTTCATTGTCAGGCTTTGGACCAGTCGACCTGAAACACAGTATGCAACATCACAGGTTAATTATCTTGCCGTGTATAGATTGATGCCGTCACCTGGCAACAATCTGTCCGTTTAAATGTGCCATCTTGACAACATGCGACCTTTCTTGAACGTACCGTTTCCAGTGCAGGCTTTACTGTGTTTCTGAGGACGCCTCACTAGGCCAGAATACGTTAATGGCTGTATTGCCGCGCGGCTGAGACTTGGCTTTTTCAGGCGGGGATCGCAACTATCTCCACGTATTTGAGCACCAATATCCCAGAAATATAGCTTTGATAAAACAGAACTTTAAATGTCCGAATTCAGTGAATAATGTGGCGCACAATAGGTGCGCTTCATGTGCCGTTTCTATTTATAAATGGAGACAGGCTAAGCGATATCAATGGCGTTCATGTACAGGTTTGTGGATGTGGTTTCTGAATGTATGAACACGTACGGTGTTTGTTATTGTCTAGTTCTCGCTCCAACTCCGTATTTCATTTCTTCTTCTTTTATATCATGCAGGCTGCTTCCAAACAAGTTGTCAACATCGTACAATAGTGAAGCACGAGGGTTGTCGTGTTTTACTGCTCTCAATGGTGCTTGTTCAATTGTATACATATGTAGTACATATGGTCACCATTTGATCAACGTTGGAAACAAATTCCGGGTAGGGAAAACGATACATTAGTTGTTATTTTGTGCCACCGTCCTCCTAGACAAAACTTGAAGCAAGGTCCACGTCATTCTAATGCCTGATGTCGCTCTTTATGTTTTCTTACTATATCTGCTTCGATAATATACATCAGATGCAGCATAAACAGCAAATCAACAGAGAGAGAATGCTCATATTTCTGAAAACAAACACATATGAAAATTACGAAGTCTTCGTCGACGATGTAGATCACAAAAATTTTATACTTTTTTATTGATTGTTTGCACGATCCTTTGACCATCTTGCTATAGTCGCAAGTGAGTAATGTATGCTTGCAGGTCAACAAACAAATTGATATTCATCATTTCATGACAAGTGATCTCCCGCAGTGTTCATGGTGATTGTCCTCGATACTTGATGCACGGTCGTCATGGCATCGGTGCTTGATAACGTCTTTGCTCCCCTACACTGTTTGTGTGAATATTATGAGTGAGGTTTGTCCTGACCACTCCGATCAGAACATGAGTGCGTCTGTGACACCAACTAATGAATGGAGTGATTTATAACTTTCTCTCATAGAATACCCGTATGGAACTGAATGATTTTATTCCGTGTGCTCCATTCATCCCTACAGAAAAAAGAGCAAAGTGAAAAGCGTACGTCTCACTTTGGCCTTATTTTTAGAACGATCATGTTCGCTGTATCGAAAGTATCTGGAGATTTGTACCGAGCAACTATCATCACTCATTTATTTGGGTAGGAGTTGAGTATATCCCAAAGCGAAATACATTCTCTTTGTATGCCTTCGGAGTATCTTAATAAGTTGTGGCCACGTATTTACGCGGCTAATTACAATTGCATGCAGCGGGGTTCGTTCTCGTTATATTTCTCTATGACATTGGCACCTCCTCTACTTCCCAAATGAGGATTATTTAGCCGCAATTTTTATGGTTTGCGGGATAACCCGAAAACTTTCCAAAAATGGTTATCCTCGTACACAGTGCTTTGGTTGGGTTTTTGTAACTTTTGAGTGCAAATCAGTGCCATTACGGCGAAAACTTCATTTCAGAAAAAGCCGCTTAATCTCGTAGCAACTAGGCTCTAAGGGACAGTGATAGAATAGCCAAGGTAACCGAAGTGCGTGTTCACATTTAAGACATCGCTGACTACTCAGTTTCGAGAATGTCTTGTACATCTAGGCCAACAATTCTAGCAAGTTAAAATTTTGAGGTGCAATAAGCATAAAGATGAGATTCGGCCAAACTAATGTGTAGAATTCGATTCCTTACTAAGATCCTACAAGCTTATATTTCCTACGCACTATACTCTAAATGCAGGTTCTAATACTGCACAGATCTAATTCTAATCCATTTCATTTCCTCACGTACGATGCCTACTCATTCGATCAGTCTACAAATGCAGTAACTGTCATATGCAGGGCGTCAGCAAAATGTAAGTAACCAGCAATACACACATTTGAAATTTCTCCATGCGTCTAACGATCAGCCCAAGTCAACAAACACTGATACACATAAGCTAATTTATCCCTCAATAAACCCACCGCAAATTAAGGCAACGATTTCATATTCGACGCTAGACGTGCTCTAACCGCCTTGTATTCTCAGGGCAGACTGCTTCAGTTCTCCCTGTAGTAGCCAGTCTTCTAAATGGCCAACTAAGCGGTCCACATGCTACCATGGTGACGAAAAGTTTGCAAGCCACCTGTCAAGCTTGGCGAACAAATAGACAGCCACCTGAGCAACAACCCATAAACTTACCCGAGCTACCAATATATCTATATTTCAACACATTACTAAGCCACATGTAATGTTGTTATCCGGGGAGCACATGATTCCAGCATTTATACTCGTGCACAGAGAGTGGCGCAGAAGGCCTGATCCTACTGCCATCCTAACCCAATTACATCGTTTAGACCTAGTTGAACCAGGGCGCTTGATTTCAGTGGTCGAAACCAAAGCCATTTGGGTCTGCATTGGACGCCCAGTCGGCTAAAATACATCTCACGCTTCACGCTTTATTGAAATAATTTTACCTCCTCCTTCGTCACCAGCTTTTACTAAGCCCAAAATTAATGTGATCATAAACTTTCCTTGGCATGAGCATCAACTGCAATCCAAGTGACAATACTTCCGCGTTCATCTATCTAAAGGATTGCCAGAAAACAGTTATGGCCCCACATAATCACGGTAGAATTTCTTAACTATAAGCGGTGTTTTAAGAACTTGTGATCATTCTTAATAAATAGTACCTGGAATGGACTGTGTAACCCAGCTCACTGTGCACACAATGGCCCAGGTAAACCGCACGTTGTAGTGCGAAACCAAACCATAAACTTCCACTACATAGCTATAAGAGCAGCTGGCTCACAAAGAATGTTGTGGTGAATTTAGCCGTAATCATCTAGTCAAGACTTTTAGAGTTACCGGAGATGGTGGAGTCTGGCAGTCTTCAAAATATTGCCCATCGAGTTGTTCGAATGATTGTGCTTTACAGTTATTAGGTTCAACTTATATAGGTCTGCTTTTGCCTGTCCTATACAGAAGCGTAGACAACAACAATATCTTGGGAAGAGATTCAGGGAGCACTGATTCCATCACGATGGAATACTGACTAAAGCAAGTTTACAAACCTGATGAAAAATTCCGAAAAATAATACTGACTTTTATGGAGGTATTAAGCGAGAAATGGCCTAATACATTTTCACGAATATCTGCACACGACGATGAATTCAGAACCTCTAGTGTGAACAGGGCTGGCACGTAATGTTCACGTGTCTCCTGATCGACTGCTTTGGATATCCGTTTCCACCGCTTTGAACAAACAGAAATCCAATCACACCGGATCCCCAATACAGATGGGGATGGTCAAAAGTTGTAGCTACCCACTATCACACGACAACGTACCCATTGGCTTTCTCACATATCTAGATAATGACAAGAATCGGGTGTTTACAGGATTCGCATTAGGGCGGATGTGCACCTTTCGTGTGTACGCGACCGGTCTGATTGAGACTTCGCCGTAGTTTAAAGATTCTAGACTATAATCAAAATTTCCCAATCCCTACAGATTCACTGGGTGCACAGACGACGGAATAGGGTAAAGATTTTTGAGTCGTACACCTGAACAAAAATTGTGCCAAAACTCACGGATTTGACCAGAAGTTTCCAGACACTTCGCATTAGACACTGCATTTTTAAGCTTCATTAATGTATCTTCGAAATAGCTGAGACGTACGCGGAATTACAGATGTCAATTGGGTGTTACATATCCGGGCATCCAACAGTGATAACCGAAAAGGATTGACTATGGCTTGCTTCACCTTATCACAATTACCAGAACATCACATGCGAGGAATCATTTATATTTGCGTGCAATATGGTACGAATGTGAGAAACTTGCAAACGAATTCAGCAAATTCTCTCCTGGAATCCCACTTTATTCACTTCTTGATCAAACATCGTCAGAAAATGCTCCATGAAAGCCATTCCTAGTACCATGTTTTCATTTCTTATTCCTGGATCCGGAACAATCGAACTGAAACAGTGGGTCCGTCCACTCCTATCCTCCTATTGAGAAAAATAAAATTTCACTTGCAAAAATACTACTTCTGCATGTTCACACGTTTTGAAGTTCACATTATTCGACCTGTAAACAACACTTGTTAGCATGCGTGAGTAAAGGTCAAAAGTTACTGTGAAGTTGTCAATTTCATGACCATCCTGTTCTACAAACCACCTGTGTATTTGCATGAACGGTTAACTTAAACTGGTAATGCTATGTTGCTTCCAATGTAGCACAACCTGTATGAAAATTGAATCGTCATTCAAACGAACGCATAATAGCATCTCTCATATAACTAGCCAGGATGGAGCCCCAAATATTCACACCTAATCAGTGTGATTTCTCCCTATTCACATTATGTGATTCGTCCCCCAACGTCCTTTACTTACCTTTTGTACATATTTTTCGGGAGAAAGACTCAGGTCCAGACCATGGAAACTGATAATGAGAGCTGGTAGCTGGTTTATCCGGTTACAGTCAACGATGTATTGATTTCCCGATTCCATCGCTCCTAAAGCAGTGTTAATTAGCCTTGCGCGGTCCACACTGGCTTTGTTTAACCACGAGGTGCTGTCCAGTGTTGCAGAAAAACCTATTGCGGAAATCCGCCTTGCCGGTGTACTGAGACTATGAGAGAGATTGGAAGTGGCAGTAAGTGATTAAGCGTCTTGTATTATCATTGTAGTTAGGCCGTTGGGCGCA
>SJOL01005433.1:0-17271 GCA_004794785.1 Opisthorchis felineus
CAAAAGTATCTTAAAAAACCGTCCACTGTAAGTGGGTTATCTTTTTCCACTATTCGCGATTTCATATCACATTAGGTAACGTATTCACAGTCCGCAGTGTTTATTGACCTTGAAGATTCGCACACTTAAACAAATCATGAATGTAGGTAGGTATGCATAATACATGTACAGGTATATTATACATGGACATTCTACGTTATGATGTGGCAACCTTGAAAACGTCGTAGCTTTCGAGAACTCGATTCCATTGTGCGAATAGCCAGCGGCGCTTGCGAGAGATAAATCACGAAATCACACTTTGTCATATTGTTGCATCCTGAAGTTTTCTTTGCCAATGAGATGCCACCTACAGAACGGCCATCGCAAATTCCACCCAGAAAAATCGTAGAATAACGTTTGCACCCATAACCACCCCAAACGTAGCAAACTAGATGAATTTGTTCAGTGAAGTTCGGCACAACACCGTTTTTCTGGAAGCTCTCCCGCCGTTCAGTAAAGTTTCTAAAGAGAATTTGATGTACTGTGCAGTATTGATGCTAGGATACACCTCTGTGGATAAGTTTCATTCTATGAGATGCACAAATGGTCAGCAGATAGTGCGGCGATAAGTGCATGTTAATTAACATCACAACAATATCTTTCCCATTGGAAATAATCCACTCCTTAGTTAGAATACGTCATCAAGCGTTTGAAAAACCCGGTAAGAAAAACTGTTGACGTTGTATCTGTACTTGCAAATTTGTAATTTGATCGCTCAGGTCCGCAAACCATCGCACCAAACCAAGGTTTTGCCTATTACGGAGAAACCGCCGCATTAGCACACCTTGGCAATAATGTACATGCTCCGACATGTGGATGCTCCTGTCAGTTCTGGAGTGGTATGCTGTCCGTAGTACCACTCAGGGTTGGATAGTGCTCACCCGTTTAGCACCAGTACATGAAGGTACAAGCAACAGGGCGGCGGGCTCGAGCACGCGTCTCACAATCTCCTGCCTTGTGCAATAAGCACTAGAGGTTGAGTGTTCATATTGCATTGATGAAAACCGGGCCACTCTGAGGAGGTGAGGCGAATCGGACGCCGGAAATCTATAATGTTCCCTGATGCGGTTGCATCCAAGTGTGTATCCACCTGAAGCTGCATATAGCACAGTGCCTAGACGAAGGACACTCTATTACCAACCAAATATTAATTCTGCAGATCTACAATGGGAGAACTCAAGCAAACTGGAAAGGTTTTTGGCCGATCGAATTCCCATCGTTTAAGGAAGGCGTGGACATAAACACCACACTGTGAACCGAAATTCCTTGAACATATTTACCTGATTCAGATTTCATTGCAATCCATTTCGCGGAAATTTGCGCCAAAGGTACTGCTGTTTTTCAGGAATAATCGGCGCCGCTCGTTCTTAAAACTTTCATAATGGCAAACAAACAACTGCTAATCTAACGGTCATCCTGCCGGACAAATATACCGAGTCTTCTATCAATCTTCCGTAGAATTTACATCTATCCGGGATACTCGACTGGACTACCCAACCTTGCCTAGCTACATATCATATTCTAGTACCTCATTTATGTTAACGCATCCCAATCTTAAAGGGAGAAAGGCTTAAGACCTAAATGCTTATAAGAAATTCAGCATTACAAAAGGGCAAACCAAACTGGTCGCTCAAATCAACTAGGAAACGGGAGCTTTGGTCTTTGAAAAAAGACGAATTTTTCGTCAAACGCTCGCAAGCCCCATCACCATTATTCTAGCGTGACCTACAATGTCCAGTTTGCACTTAATGGAGGCCAGCGGGCAATCCTGTCGCCAAGATGGCGTGAGGTTTCTGACTCGCACAGCTCTAAACGATGTCCATTCTTTCGATGACTGCCACCAAGCGGCAAGTCGTGTCGGAGAATTGACAAAGTTGGATTTGTTCGGTCCTGAGCTGACGGTGATCCTGTGGAAATGAGCTCATCGGCCCTAACCAGTCCGCATACTCAATCTTTTTCGTTCAACGTGCAACCGCTGTCTGAACACGTTCAGCCTGGTTGACTTTTTAGTGCAAGCATAACCCAGGATCCATTCCGGGCGTGGCCGCACATGTGTTGTCGGTTGGCGATATTAACTTGGCAGGAGATCGTCGAATAGCTTCCAGTATTACCTTTGCTGCTGCACAGGCTTGCTTCGCGTGGGCTGATGCTTTTGTCGCGTCCTGGGCAATTGCTTAGTGGTCTCTTTAGCATTGGAACACCCCTAATAGGGCTCATTCAAGTGAAACGTGTTGACGCCCGCGTCCGTACCGATGTGCATTCAAGTGCATTTCTCTGGGTTGATAGAGAGTTGCCAGACCTGTGACCACAGCTGGATGCCACCCATGATCGGCCTCTCTGATGATGACGCCCCTCCCCCTATGTACCTTCGGAGAAAAGCTGCGGCCAGCGAAGAAATCTGATGATCGGCCTAGTTTACAACAACAGATTCGTCATCGTCATCATCGACGGCATGACATCAGCACTCAACACTGATGTTTCGCTGCCGTAAAACCGAGGTACCTACACCTCCAGACACTCGTTCAGGCAAGCTGGATAGAAGCTGACAACCAGCTGCAATGGGGATCACACATTCCCCATTCTGGGGGGCGAGTAGCACCAACAGCACCCAAACTTTTCGTAATATCTTTCATACCCCTCTGTCATGTCAAAGGTTTTTCACTTCTCTGCTAACGCAAATCTGGATTGGGCACGAAAAACAGCACTCTTCGGCAAGCGATGGTTCAGCATATGCAATGCATGACCCAAGGAACGCAGCACAAGCGAAAATTCGCCCTCTGAGTTCCTCGTTAGGGATTTATCCAAAACAACCCAGAGGAACTATGGTTCTGAGACAACGCATCTCGAAGATCTGAAGACGCCTCAGTTTCGCTGCTAGAACGGGCCAATTCTCGCAGCCCTTAAGATTTAGGGATATAACACCCTGACGCCGTAAATGTCTGAAATTATTAAACGCCACCAAAGCGGTTATGCGGGATTCCACGCCGATACCGCCTTACCGCTCCCAGTTTTGTGCTGCTACGGCCGAGAAGCCCGTTCCGCACACGATCGGCCGAACGTTTGGGCCGCTTGAGGTACGGCATCAAGGCGAGCCCTGGTTGGTTGAAAGCCTGGAACCAACAGCCAATAATGACCCAGTATTCGCCGAATGCCAGTTGCCAGTGTCGCATCCAAAAGGCGTCATAAATTGTAGGTTGCCGCGGCATAAGCTTTATACACGACACGCCATACGAGTGTTCTTGACCTGGTCTGCGGCGTTAATATACGTTGTGCACCTTTGGTGATTGTTTTTGACGGGAACGCTAGCTTGGGATGTTCAGACCGAGAACTAAGCGGAGGAAAATACCGTTACCACACAAGTCTTGCAGACTCGTGTATTGACCTGATCTGTCACACTATAGTCAGAAGTAATGCAACTTCCAAGGTACGTAAAACACCCCAAAACTTCGAGTGCCTGTCCTTGGATTGTAAGTGGCGTGTTCAGTGACTGCATGTCCACGAGCATGGCCTTACACTTTGTGGGTGCAAAGTGTATACCAAAGGACGGGAAGACTTTGGTGAGTTCATCCAAAGACACCTGCACCTTCTCTTAGAAGACGAAAACGATGTCCGCATATTCCAGATCGACAAGAATTTTGTCATAGACCGTTTGAACACCAGGGTCTTTAAGACCTTCCAGCGTTCACCTCATTGTCTTGTCGATCACGGAAGTAAATAGGACTGGAAAGAGTGAGGACCCCTGATGGATATCGCTCTGTGCAAGGAGGCTTTTTTGAGAACACTCCGTGTACTCTCACGTATGGAAGTGTGAGAATAGAAAGAACTTACTATGTTCAAACAGTTCCGGGGCATTCCTTGATGGGCAAGCGTGTCAAGAAAAACAGACTGATCAGCCGTGTCGAACGCGCCTTGCAAATCCAGGAATACTGGAATTGTGGAGTTTTGTACGTCTGACACTGTTGTAGCACTTGACGGAGTGTAAAGATTTGAAAGTGGACACTCATTGATTCTCTCGAACCGTCTGGGGCAGTCCCCTTTTCCCAAATGCGGGCAAACAGATCAGACAAGCGCTGACTGAGGACTTCACCTCTATCTTTGAACGATGTGGGTGGGAGGCCATCCGGACCAGAAGCTTGGTGGCACTCGAGACAACATAAGTAGTCATAAACCTCCGACGCTGGTGGGGGGTTCCATGTCCACCTTCCAGGGTTCTGCGTCAGCTGTAGCCTCCAGTTGAGTGGCCACGATAACTTTGTTCGAAGTGTTCGGCCCATCGGTCGAGACGTTCTTTATCCAAGATGTTCACTCCATTCTGATCCTTGTTGGTTTCGCTCGCAGGTGGTTTTTGGGGGCCGGTCGCACGGATCAACTGAAACAATCTTCAGGTATTCCCGCCTTTCTGGGCCTCTTCCATTTCCTTAGTTCCCTGTGTCCACCAGACTTCACGGTCGACGCAGAAACTCACTTTCGCCTAACGTCTGACGATTCGGCGGGCCAACTTATGTTCGGGACCGGCAGAGATATTTCTCCGAGATTTAGGTAGTGTCACTGTTCGGTCTGATATCCAGTGCTTGAATGGGCCTGGTAGCATCGTGCCACAGGCAAAACTCCCCGAACTGTGGAAAGAGGTGATGACCTCGTCCCAGTATGGGTTCACATCTGATGATGGAGCACTTGAAAGAGACTCTAGATGATTCTGGTAAATTCTTCTAACATCCGGATCTGCCACTCGCTTGCTAAGTGAATTGTCCCCACCTTACACGGCCATGAAAAACGAAGGGAGAAGCGACTCTGGACGAGCGGCAGTCAGTTATTGATTGGTGCCATCGGTAGCTGATGATAATGTGGTCCATTTGAGTTCGTAACCGGCGCGCCGTCGGAGAACATCATGTGGCCATATGACTCCGGCTATTTCGGGGGTTAGTACTGCGTAAAAGCCTGTGGTCAGCACAAGGCTGATGCAATCGTTCCCCATTGTCTGTACGTACCGAAAGAGGTTCGTAGACATACATGTTTGCCAACTTTCTAATGTCGATCGCCTTTCCGAAGGCGATGGATATAATTACCTCATGTCTGGCAGCCTTCGCAACCACCATTGGTTCTCTCGTAATAAAGATATTTGTCGCAGGTGGATGAATTCGTGTAAATCCATAAGAAATATAATAAAAATAGATAATCGTTCAACTGAAACACACTTTTAGTGCCTAGCTGCCATGCCACCAGAAGCAAGCACGAGGGCCGGGATACTGCCAGGTTGCCCATGGTGCAGACTGTTGTGAATTTGTTGTTGCCAGGAGATCACTGGCCGTCAGAGGATCATTTTTGCGCGACCTAGGGGGAGAGGTGGCTCAGTGGTTAGAGCGCGAATTTACTGGTCAGAAGGTCCGTGGTTCGAACCCGACCTCTACACCTCGACTTCTCCCGTCTAGGCTTGGGCAACCTGGCAGTGTCCCAGCCTTCGGATGGCATGGCAACTAGGCACCGAAAGGGTGTTACAGCCGAGGTATTATTATTATTATTATTATTATTATTATTATTATTATGGTGGCTACCATTGCACGGACGACCACAGTTTCCACCCACGCTAGAGTGTACTTCCCTTTTTTATGTAGTATGGAATCTCGCCAGTGGCAGGCAATGGGATCAGATAGCTTTATAACAACAGGATGTATACACAGTCAGTTCCAGTTTGTTTGTGTGGATCCGATTTGCTGCCTGATTTGGACGTCGGATTGGCGACCGCACCATCCAGTTTGCGTCACAATCATCATCATTGATAGCATGACATCAGTGTTCAAAACCGATGCTTCACTGGAGAGTTGATACAATATCGCCACCGGTCAGGTAGTCATATCAGTTGCTTTTTTATAACACGGGTCTGGGGGCGCAAACAAAGCACGTAGCTTTCCGTGATGTCGCGGCCTTGAACGTAGTGGCACAATCGAAGACCTTGACGGGTCTTGACAATCCTCAGAGTGGACAAAGGCACAGTGGTCTGCGAAGGCCATCGCTTCGTCTCTTTTAGTCTCACCCTCGTCATACGAGAAGCCTGGATAGGCCATGGTTAACCCGAATGCGAGGCCGTAAATGTACGAACAGGCGTTTAACAGACGACTCGACCCCAAATGCAAATTTCTAAAATGCTCGACGCCTAGCAACCCTCAAGTTAGTATCCTAAACTCGGATATCTCTGTGGTGTCTGTATCCTTCTCCAGTACTATACAAGTTTCTCCGTACCCGAGTTTATTTTGTAGAAATGGGTGAGAAGTAAGGGGAAAGGTAAGGAATTAGTGAGAAGAAACGCTATACCTTTAAGCAAAAAGGGTCAAGAATAAGAGCCTATACCTCTGGACAGCAATAAAATGAATAAACCCGACCGTCATGTCGAAGTAAGGCGCTGTCAGCGGGATGGACCCAGCATCCTTCTGGAGCCTCACCCGGCATAAGCCAAGCACCCAATTAACAGGCAAACTTAGGCTAGGCAGTCCGGTCAGGAAACAACCGCATGCGTGCCACTGGGGTTAGTTTCGTGTCATGTCCTGCGGGGTTTCAAACCACCTACAAATAGAATCACATGTGCCCCAACCAAGGAGCCGCAAGGATCCCACAGCACTCAGTCTGACTGTGACCTTTGTGTACTCGCTGCAGCTCTTAACACGCTACGGAAACATCGGTACTCAAACACCTGAAGATGCATCAGGTCTTCGGATCGGGAAAGGAGGTCAAGTCTCACAACCGTAGAGTAAGATCGCTCCTACGGTTGTTTTCTATACGCCCCGATAGACGTAAGTTTGCGAAAGCTGATCACGCCTTGATTATCTGTATATTAACTCCTTGTGCTACAGAACAATCACAGCGTATGCGGCTGTCGAGATATGTGAACGTATCAACAAACTCAAGTTATTCATTCAGAGAAGCACAAGGGGATGGGAAATATTGAAGTAAGACTTTGCACTCTGAAGGTGAAAAGCGCATATCAAAACATTGGATCACCGGTATTCTGATTGAATTGTTTTGCGCGAACAACTAATCGTGAAGTGATAAAACTGTCGTTCGCATGATCCAGTTTGATTAATCCCCCTCCCTAAATGATTTCGATACATAGATTCATGATCCACTTGATTGTGCGTCCATAAGAACGTCAAGAACAAAACTGAGCGAAAAAGGAAATAGGGGACAACCCTGACGAACTCCACTGGCTATCAGGAAGCCCTTGGACAGTTCGTCTAACACCCTAACCTGACCGGAGTTATGGAAATGAAGAGCACGGGATATGTTGACGAACTTCAAGGGCATCCTGTTCTGGCAAACAATATTTCGGAGAGCTAAGCTACCCGAGTGGTCGAAGAATCCTTCAAAGCCGGGGTAAATCACGATTATTGATCGGTGACGTACGTGGTGCTGGTCAAGCACTTGAGGTCATGTAAAGCTATGATCAGCGAGCCCTCTGCCAGGTCGAAGTCGTGCTTGATGACCTTCGAATTATGCACTACATACCGAAGGTGGGTATCGCAATATAAGGGATGTCAGTAGCCGTGTTGTGGCAGGTGAGGCTTGTACCCCTATGGTTGTAACAGTCGGTTCAGATACCTTCTCAAAACAATTGGTCCCAGTACTTCTTCCCATGTAAGTACGGATAACCTAATCAAAGCGAAACCCCAAGATCATCGTCCATCATTGAAGAGTGCTGGGGGAAATTCATATGGTTCAACATTCCTATGGCGCTTCAAGGGAGGGAGGCATGTTAGTTCATCCGAAACTGGCAGAAAACGCCTCAGAATGAGCGGACCGAGTGAAAGACATAGATACATGGGTAAAGGGAGAAATAAACTGTCGTTGAAAATATTCCACCCAGCGATCTGGACGCTATTCCTTGTCATACATTGGATTTCCAATATTACCCTTGATTAACTCACCCTGAGCCCGAGATGACTCAGTAGCTAAGGCCTCCCTACTTTTCCTATCTGGGCTTTGGCAACCTGGCCGTAACTCAGCCTTCGTGCGTCATTCGGGATACATGGCAGTTCGGCACCGAAAGAATGCTACAGCTGAATGACTGTTATTATTAATATTGCGCTCCGGACCAGAAGAGATGGAGCGCATAGCATCAAGAAGTAATGGTGACCTTTCTGAGATCCAGTGGCTTCAGTGCATGCTCTCAGAAACACTACAACCAGAGTTACTGACGTCACTTATGGCCATGACTAACTCATCCCCGTTATGGTCAGTGTCCTCCGAGGAGGCCGCTTGTAATGGGTTCACCATCATCATTGACAACGACAATAGATGGGAACACTGGTGTTTCACTGTTGTACAACCATGTCAATTTGCTTGAGAAAAGTCTTATAAGGAGAGGGGAACAGGGAACAGGAAGGGCGCCTAGATAGGAACCAACAGCATGAACGCCACTAACTTTGGTGGCCAGCCAAGCACAGAAAGGGTCATTTGAACGCTCTCTTGGAAGGCGAACAGCAACAACAGCATCCAAACCTTTTGTAACACCCGTTATTCCCTTCTGCCACGTAAACTTTTGTCCACCTCTAGGTTTCCGCCACTCTTAAATAGGCATGGGAAACGATGCTGTTCTCGGTAGACGTTAATTCGGCGTACGTGACACGGCCTAGCCACCGTAGCTGGTAGTGCTAGGTGAATTCCCTAACAGAAGTCTGCTTCACCGGAGACCTGTTTCCTGGTCAGCTCATTTGGAGTCCGTTAGTTACAGTAGATACTGGCCATAGTTATGAGGCGTTGGTAGTCAAAGGCCTGGAGATGCCTCATATTATCCACCCGAAGTGGCCAGGCCTTTCAGCCGTACAACGATACAGCCCGCACTGTAGTCTGACACACGCGTCCTTTGAGACACAGTGACGCCTTTTTTGCTGCTACAAGTGTGAAAATTAGCATACGTAATTCTGACCTTTGAGATTCGTGGGTTGACTTCGTCTGTCACACTGCCTTCAGAGGCAATTCAATTCCTGAGATGCTGTCCACAACTTCTAATGTCACTCGTTCAATTCTCAGAGGAGTGCTCAAAGGCTGCTTGCCGCAGCATGACTTTGCACTTTGTGGTCGCGAACCACATGCCGAAGGAGTGGGTGACCATGGTAGGCTTTTCTAGTAATGCGCTTCCTGCTCCTCTTCAAAAATGACAAACAAGTCTTCTGCATAGCCCACGTTGACAGTTCTCGCTCGGAGAGATCTGGCCATCGCGGGTGTTGAAAACTTGTAGAGTTCGTCCCACTACCTCAACAATGACGAAATTAAACAAAAATGGAGACTGGACGCCTGTCAGACGCCACTGTTTGTAGGGAGATCTTTAGAAGGCTCCTTTTGCACTCATTTGCGAATACAGGCATCCCGTAGTATTCATGAACTTCTGGGCATACCCAATTCCATAAGCGTGTTAAAAATAAACCGGTTGTAATAACGGTAATGCCTCAGCTCATTTCTTGCTCTGAACCTCACAAGCTAAAATTTTTGGCAAAAGAACCACCAAAGGTGCACGATGTATATTAAACAACTCAAAATTAGGTCAAGGACACACGTACAGCTAGTTGTATTTAAAGTGTATGAAGTAGCAGCGTTCTGGAAACTCCGATGCCATTGACAACCGGCATGGGGCAGGCACCGAATAATGATTGGCTGTTGGGTCCACACTTTCGAATTCCGCCTAAAACATCTCCCTTGAAGTATGTCGACGTAGCTTGGAAGTCAG
The DNA here is from genome assembly GCA_004794785.1 of Opisthorchis felineus. Taxonomy (NCBI): domain Eukaryota; kingdom Metazoa; phylum Platyhelminthes; class Trematoda; order Opisthorchiida; family Opisthorchiidae; genus Opisthorchis; species Opisthorchis felineus. The sequence goes on from SJOL01005433.1 coordinate 9,755, forward strand.
GGGTTCACTTGCAGTGGCTTCACTGGCTCGCTGGTCCTGTCTGTCCAGCGTCGCGGTCGTAATGCATGCTTGAGCTGGGCCTCCGACGGAGAAGCTGATGAATTTTCGACAGTGGTGCCGAGATCAGAAGTGGGAGCGTGGGGGAGGCCGGTGAGTAACGAGCTGTAAGGGCGATTGGTACTTCCTGGTTGCCCAAGCCGAGGGAAGGCTTGGTAGAAGTACCTCACCTTGGGCCTTCGACTCAAAAGTCTAACCCACAAGGCAGTGTGAGAATGTGTGGTTTTGTTCGGGGACCCTGCCCCTAGCCTCTGACTTAAGAGTCTGAACCGCGAGACAGCGGTTGTTAGGGTTTTCTTGGGGGACTCTTCCCGGAGCCAGTGACTCAATAGTCTGACCCACTTGGCTGCAGGGGGCCGGCCTGGTCCGAGGACGCAGGGGGTAAGGCATTATTGTCTCACTCCTAATGCAACTGCGCACAGCAGGTGCCTTTTAAGAAGCATCGAACTCTCTGGTTTTAAAAGCATTTCGACGGCGGTCACGGTTAACTGTTGGGCGATCAGAGTGGCCTTTTTTAGGCCGACCTTTTGTGACCCGTCCTACATTGAGGAAGGCAGCATCGCTCCTTCCATAAAAATGGTCTTGCTGGTCGTCATGGGAAAACACCTTACTGCCTTCACACACCTATCGCGGAGGACAGTACGACTTCACCTCCGGACCGCCTCGTAATACGATTACTCGCAGTGCGGGTACTTGCTGTTCTTTGGAGGTTGCTCCCCGTGGGCCTTGCTGGCATGGCTAAACATTTAGGAACTGAGTTCCAGTCAATATAACCCGCAGGATCATTGCAGCACAGAAGCCCGGCCGCCCCAACACGGTGACAACTTTAGGTCGGGGAAGTGTGCAGAAGCATCTGTAGACTCAACTCACGTCGGGAGAGAATCTGCGCATTAGTTGGCCGAATTTGCTTTGTTTGCCGGATCCACCTGGCTGGGCTGACGTGAATCTCGTATTGTACTTTGCCGCGCCGTCGAAGGATGTGTCGTGGAATCCACTGTGGATATCTGCTGTTGTAGTCGCGAATCAATACTCTCTGACCTTCGCTGGAGTGGCGCGCGTTTGCACCGTGATGCCGGTTGAACTGTTCATCCGGCGATCACGCGTCTTGCGGCGTCATCCCCATTCTGATTGGCTGAAACCCTTATGGCGGGAACATTTGAAAATGGTAAGATGGCGGATTTGCGGTTTATTATTGTCCCTCTGTATCGAAGCATATAATTATGATTGGTTAGTATCTGTTAAAGATTTACATTGTTAACAGATTTTCAAATGTAATGAAGGCAGATAATGTGCTATCTTCATTAGTTTAACATAGCCTGCTTCTGACGAATGTAATCGTCAATGTGATCCCTAAATGTAACTGTAGCTTAAAAGGACGATGATTTTTGTGTTTAATATCGCTAACAAAAAAGTGAGTAATTAGAATAGCCCAATATTAGCAGTTATTGGTTGTTCGTTTACTGTTATCACCCAGCGACGATCTGTGGTTATGACACAGTTTATCGTTCGTTGTAATCGACTTGCATACGTGTAATTGTATGTGTTACCCTATACGCACACCTCGAAGGCAATGCATCATGCGAATTGTGTTAAGTAGGTACAGGGACAGGTATTTTCATTGACAGCCCTAACTCTGGTTTATAAAGACGGAACTGCCGGTGCATCCTTCGCAGCCAACGGATCAACGGTAGTGTCTGCGGTTATGCCAGAGCAGGTCATCTATATTCTATTTCAGGTATATCACCCTTTAACGTAAAGTATTGCGTGGACATGAAGAAAGGTTTACCAATCATTGGAAAACCCAGAAGAATGAGATAAATTGTAGGGTTATATAGTGAACATTGCTTGCTACGCTTGTTTATTTATGTCACGATTGTTGGTCTGGAACATTGGTAACTCAGTTATGGCTGGGAAGCATTCTTTCCAGTTGTCGTTCACACAAGCCACTTTCAGAGAATCACCGCTCCCTCTTGCCTCCAAGTCGTGTTTGTTACGTGTTTGACGAGGATTGCTTGCACGCACTGGTGATTCTACATGCCATCTAAGTGACAACCGGGGAGCTCGCAAGCCATAGGTGCACCTGCATCCTAAAATCATGGGGTTGAATGATGTAACATATGCTGCTAGAGGCGATGCTATGTAATCCTAGAAGCACTATGTTTCGGGACCACTCTTAAGGTACAGACGAAACAGGAAAGTTACGCCCCCTTTCTCACCTACGCAAGCTTGTCTTCAACACAAGGCCTGGATGCCTTGGTTGCCGTGACGCTTGCGTTGTCTGGAAATATGAAACCATTTTTTGGGAAACATAATTTTATTGACTGATTGCAAGCAAATTACAGAATCATCATAAATGTGTTCCGGAGTGGTACCTGCAACATAAATGGGAAAATGATTAGTAAAAGATAATTTAATGGAAATGACCAGAGCCCCGTTCGCCCAGCCTGCGTGAAAGACGCACACTGGTTGCCACTGCCGCACCACGTTGAGGAGGGGATGGATTTTACGGCAGAAAAAACCCACCCACCACCCACACATCCAACAAGGCATGACAGTTAACAAATGTGAACTTAATTAATAAACGAAACTTACCTTCGTCTCCCTAGGTGCGTTTACCTAGGGAACTCACTCCGATATGTGGTTATGCTGATGACACATGGGGCAAAGGAACGTCGGTCTGTCAAGCGAACTGCCAATGCAACTGCAATGCAGCCACACGTGACAATGGTCGCATTGCACCCAGTCTATCATGGACCCCTCACAGGCGCTCTCAGATGAATTGCAGACAACGCAGACATCAGCGTCAATATGTGACGCCAATGGCTCCTTCTTATGGTGCATTGCCACGGTGCTGTACTTCGCGGCGGTTCGCACCTTGTGGTCACGCACCTTTATACTCTGCAGGTAATAGTTATCATCCTGCAGGTCAAAGGTCTCATCTAGCCCGGCCATCTTGTCCTCGTAAAACGGTAGAGGACTCTTCCGGGCGCGCCTGCGTGTGGTGGCGTTGGAGGTGCTAGGTTGATTGTTACACCTCACAGGCGCGTCTACGGCTAGCGGTGCTACCCCATCACCAGAGGCTGCCAAGGATGTAGATGTCGCTGTCAGCATTTGCACCCTTGATGCGCCTGTGACACCTTCTGTGGATAACACGCAGCTTGGCACACGACCTGCGCAAACCTGGTCAGCAAACGTTCGCAAGAACCGACAGCAAGCATCGAAATCAGACGAACCCAAGCGGACAATTGCCTCGCAAATATCCGATGAGATATTGCGAGCAACACTTAGCTTAGATGACTTGCCCTTGGGGGCAGCCTGTACTAATAAACTATTGTCAGCAACAGTAGCTGATGGTTGAATATCGTTCAGTGGCAACAGCCACCTACTAGATTCAACCAACGGAATCAGCGACTGACCATGATGCTCAGCAGCAAAAGCCATATGGCGACATGGCAGCAACCATGAGCTCGTAAAAGAGCACGAGCATTTCATTGGTTCTCCCAATTGTAAGTGGTTGCCGTCGCGAAAGACCAGGGACGATTCTGTGCTGTGGGCCAACTCCGCACTTTTACTGTGGTTGCGACGAACCCTATCCTGGGCGTATGGCGTTAGCCGGCCCAAACACTCCAAATGAGATGGTAACGTCACACCTTCCGGTCGGCCACGCACCAGTGGGACGCTTACGAGTCTTCGGTACTTGGCTTCCAATTGCTCATTCCTGTTTATGATAGCCTGTACACAGGTGAGCAATGAGGAAGATTCAGTAAGCTTCCACTTAATGTACCTGTTGGCAGATTCGACCCGGTTTGTGGTTTCATTACCAAGGGTCACAGCATGCTTTCGAGCATGCTTCGCCCAGGTACTCAGGTCGGTCAACCAATGCTCGCTGAGGTAGGACCAGTACTCCTGGTTCCGGCTTCTGATACTGGTGGCATACACCTCAAACTCGCTCACTTCCCTACAATGCACCATTCTCTTGGACCAGGCAAACAGGACTTCTTTATCCGATTGAGTCACTTCCCTAAGCTTATTAATCCTAGCTTTTAAGCTTTGTAAAACATGAAAAGAACAAAAAATGACAGCGGCGTTAGGCATCGCTGCCTTCAGGCTACATAATTGTGCCTTATTCTTGTCTATCACAATCGTTCGGACAACATTCACAGGGGACATCATTCTCACAAAATGTTCAACAGCAAGATCATAACATTCTTGTGACTCATTTCGGATAAAGGAGTAAAACACACTTCGGCCAACACCATTACAATCGGTGATTACCACATGCCACAGATGGTAACCACCTCTGTTACACTGATAGGTTGAATCTGCCTGAATAACATCACCGTACTTAGCAAACAAACCACGCAGACGAACTGAAGTGAAAGACAGAACATTCAAACTGCCATCATCACAAACAGACACAGCCAAGGGTCCAAATGGGCGCAACGCCTCTCGGATACCCTGCAGATCACAAACAGGATAATCCAAGCGGCGCAGTTTATCGCGCAGGACCCGCACATCATCGCTTGTCAAGTCTATTCCATAGTTTTTCCGGACAAAGTCACGGATTTCCATGGAAGACTTAAAACACCTCAACAAACCAAACACAACAGATTCCTGCTGGGCATTCAAATGCCGGTTTGCTGCGTACACTTGCCAGTCAGATGTACGCAGGTCGTGCGAATGTTGCATGTTGAAACTGACGATTACAAGACGACCGTCACGGTGAACAACACGCATGAACGCCCGGCAGTCGAAATCAGCGTACCTGATTATAAGTTATTCGAATGATTATGTATACAATTAGCAACATACCGACGACCCTTTTTGGTAGCGTTCCAGTGTGAACGCGCGTGTACACATTTGTACACCATGAACGCATAGCAGACTGATGGTGGGAGTACTTCACCCACATTCTGTTCATATTTCGACGCCGACAAACTGTGTCGGCGGGCATAACACGTGCCCGTTCCCCGTTGGAATTCTCGCAGCTTGGACTCGAATTCCGCGAAGGAACCACACTCACGCCCGGGAAAGTACTCCAGCATCTGTCTGGTTACGTTGCGTTCATCTGAGGAGACGTTCTGCGAACCTACAAGACATTATACTACAAAAATCATCTTACTTGACAGCAATCCACTGGAAGAAGTACTTGGCTTCGGCATGATAGTCACCGGCCGTACCGTCGTCGATACCGTAATGGTCGCCTTGGACATGTCGTGGGGCACCCGGACCGCAAGCGGAGCAAGCAAGGAATGACCATTTGTAGCTCCGCACCGGTTTATATACCATCCTGGCATACGGCCCCTATGGCCTTGAGACACCAGAAGCCCGGTCCAGACCGCAAGACGCTAACTGTGGTTCATCCGTCCTCGTTTGGCGATGAATCTGTTGCTTTTTTGTTGTGTTCGACGAGGGGTGGGGTGCAGCGACAATCAGAATAAGGACGGAAAAGACTGAGGGCCCGGAACCTAGGCTTTATTCATCCAAAACGTTGACACTGAGAGCCGAAGCGATAAAAAGTGATTTAGCAATGAACGACGAAACGTTTAAAAAACGGCAAATATACATCATTCGCCCCCCCCTGCAGAGATAAATACTCACAGGAGTTCGTTTTATAACTGAATAATGTCAGACCTCTCTGTTGCGCAAAAAATACGGTCGTGTCCGATTTCGTTGTACAACCAACTGGTGTCCAGAAGAATTCGGCATTTCAGTTTCCGAAGCAGAGTCACATAGTTCCGGTTTAATAAATGAATCAGTATTGGGATGTGATTGCTTCTGTTCGGATGCTGGAGCGCATCCAAAATCTGCGGAATGCGCCAGGTGACGTAGGGAGACCATTTATTCCATGCAGTTAAACTGTCGGACATATGCGCACTCAGGGTTACATTCCAGGAGCTCAACCTCTTCGACTACTGGGTCATACTTCGAAGGTCGTGTATTTCACCGCATCAGAACTGGTCCTGGCGAAAGCAACCACTGCGGCAACGATGTACCGACTGCGGATTTTCGATTATGATGAAGCATGCGCTCGTGTGGAGTGACATTAGTGGCGGTGCACAACAAAGAGCGTGTCTTGTAAGACGGTTTCCAAATCACTGCTTTGAAGACCTTTTGATCCTGAAGAAAGCGTAATAGCTTTCCCCAAAGTCCCATTTAATCGTTCCGAATGACCGTTCCACCTTGGATTGCATGGCGTGGTCCGACTGGTGGCATGAAGAAATCGCTTAATCTCATCCAAAATGAATGATGAAACATAATCCGAATGCACGATACTAGGCAGGTCAATTTTGGCGAAGAGTGGCACAAGACATAATATCATCGTAGGGGAACTTATATCTGGACACGGATAGGCGAACGGGAAACGGGGATACTCGTCTACGACCGTCAGTAGATATTTAATTCGAGTAGTAGAGCGCAGTGCTTCTTTGAAGTTAGTGCTTGACTTTCACGTTTGCGTGACTTTTGTGAGCGTACCGCCAGATGTCTTGAAGAAACGTAGTTTTGACTCCGCACACACATGACACTGAATAATGACAAGTCTGATTTCTTCTAAGGAGAATGAGAGATTCTTGGTTCGAACGAAATGCGTCATGCTTGTTACTCCAGAATGGCACTGGGTTGCGTGAAAGCGTTTTAGATCCAGCTGAGATGAGTGTTCACACAGACACTCCGAGAGAGCTTGTCAGCAGCTGTTTTTGCTGCCTATTCTGTAGATTAAATCGAAAGAAAAAGGCGGTAACTCCATCCGCCATCTTTGGATTTTTTCGTCTTTTTAATTTCCCTTTTTGTTGTGTTGAGTACACGAACGCAACGGACCGCTGATCGGTTACAGCTTCGAAATGGGTCCCAAGTTTCCTCTTGCGCATGCTTCTTTTTCAATAGCAGAGTGATGTTTTTCACTGGCAAATAGTGTACGTGGGAAGAATGCGACTGGTCTGCCATTTTGGTTGAGTGTAGCGGAAATTGCAACATCAAGTGTATCAGTTTCGAGTATCAGGTATTCTCGGATCGATGGTGACCACGGCTGCATCCATCAAATTTTTTGAGACTTTCAAACGTTTTCATAACAGATTCAGGGACTAGAAAGGTTTTATTATGAGTGATCGGGTAGACTTGATCAGATAAACGGCTTATCCAACGAGTATAGTACGCGGACAAGTCAACCACTCGTTGAGACTTCATGTCTTTCGGAACGGGCAGACCTTGAAACGTTCGGGGTCTGGTTTGGTGATACTGTGGTGTTTTGTACCTTTCTTTTGCTTTCATTATAACGTTACGTATTTCACCAATTTCATAAACGATTTTTGTTTGAATACGCAAAACCACAAAAACGCGCATTTGTACAAATTACATACAATACAGGCGTGGTCGCATTCTCCGATTTTCTCTTTTCATTTCACTCGCGCTTACAGCGGTTATTCGCGAGCTTCATGTGCTAACTCTGGTATCAAAACATT
>SJOL01005433.1:21299-176079 GCA_004794785.1 Opisthorchis felineus
AAATTACATACAATACAGGCGTGGTCGCATTCTCCGATTTTCCCTTCTCATTTCACTCGCGCTTACAGCGGTTATTCGCGAGCTTCATGTGCTAACTCTGGTATCAAAACATTTCAGACTGTCTTTGGAGTTTATTGTATATGAGAGCTTCCCGGACAGAAGACCCCTGGACATCCACGACCGGATTATTATTTATTCACTGACCTGGGCCAACGACGAACTATTTTAAAAAGAACAATTCTTAGTGAGTCTGTTCCATTCGACCCTTTTTATTATTGTGTACTCAATTCAGAGTAATTATATTTATTTCTTTGCCACACGCTTCCTAAAGTAGCTTTCTTTTGGGTACCCAGACCACTACAATACCTTCAGTAATTTCATAGCCAAGAAGTCGGAGTTTAGTGGTGGAAATTGCGGTTTTATCGTGATTTAACTGAGGGCGCACTTTTGTGCTACGGCAAGAAAGCGCTGGAGGTTTTGATCGTGTTCTTCTTAATTCTTTCCACAAATGGTGACATTATCCACATAGGCATATGTCCCGGTAAGTTTTTCCGCGCGTGTTATATTATCCATTCCCCTTTGAAAGCACGCTACTCCATTTTTTACTCCGAAAAGTATTCGGCGAAGCTGCTATAGATAGTTGCGAACCTCAAAAGCCGTGTAGATTCTGTTACTTCCTTTAATGGGTATTTGATGATACACACTTTCAAGATCAAGCTTGCTGAAAATGCGATATTGAACCATTTTACTACTCATGTCCTCATGTTTGGGGAGCGGATAAGCGTCTATTTACGTAAATCGGTTTATAGTTTTACTATAATCAACCACCATTCGTTTCTTCTGTTGCTCATTTGTCGTGACGAGCATTTGCGCTCTCCATGGAGACTTTGAGGGTTCAATGATTTTTCGATTGAGTAAACGCTTTACCTCAGAATCAATGAAGGCCTCGTCGTCCGCAGAATGTCGTCTGGACTTTATGGCAATGGGTTTACACCTTGGATCAAGATGCGGAAACCAAGTGAGAGGTTCGATTTTGGCAGCGATTCGACCAAAGTGCGAGAAAGAAGTTTTATAGCCGTTGAATGAGATTTTCAGCGATTGATGAAGCCTAAAAAAATCATATCCTAGTTGAATACCCGTACAGAGATCACGTAATCCTGAAAACTTGAAAGAAGGATACATGTTTTGTTTACGTTGCAATGTTAAACAACAGTGTCCAAGAGTAAAGCTGGATGGATGCCAAAGTGATCTCAGATGACGATGGTAGTACGGGCCACTTGTTACGGCGAACTACATTTTCGGAAATGAAACTTTATGAACTGCCATTATCAACAAGAGCTCGAAGTGGAACGCCATTGGCTTTCACATCGGTGACTGCTTCTTTGAAACACTCGGGGGCCGCTGCAGCAAGGTAGAGCACTTGAAACAGATGAGGTGTTTCTCGGACTAGTAGTAGATCTGCATACTTTTTGAAAATGCCCTTTCCACAGTTTTTGCAGGTCGTGTCTTTAGCGGGGCAATAATAACGCGGGTGACGAGCATAGCCACAGAAGAAACATGAAGACCTCACGCTAGTAGCAGTCATCTGTTCATGCGATGATGCTTGAGAATGTGGAGACCTTGGCTGCTCGATCTATAAGGTAGCACAGGGGAGTTGATTGTTCGGCAAAAACGACTGAGACTGTTTGTGCGCTAGCCCGAGGGTTTTCGCTTGGTCGTATGTCGTTTTAAAATCCAGCGACATGTGTTCCAACAGTCTCTGGCGTATGGTATTCGAATAAAGTCCACTAATAAATGCGTCTCTCAATGCTTCATCGCTATGTCGTTCTTCACTGTCAGCCGTAAAGCGGCAATCTGGCAACAAACTGCGAAGCGCTTGCACAAACTGGTCTCCACCCTGCTTACAAGTATTCAGAAGATTCCGGGCAAGAATTTCACTTTCCTGTTATGCATAAATTTCTCGGAAGGTTGTAATAGCTGATTCATAATCTTAAGTCTTTGTTGAAGCGGTAAACACTAGGAGCAACGTAATCAGACAAGGTTTTCAGTTTATCTGGTGAATGAGAAGTAACTGACTCTAGGAACTTCGCGAAAGTACAAAACCAGTGATCCCAGATATCTGCCGAGTCTTGAGTTTTGGGATCGGTATCGAAACGTTCAGGACGTAAGAATCGATCGATTGTTCGATGAAAATTTTTATATGAATAACTTGTGTTTGACGAGGATTGGATTTCAGTAACAATCAGAATAAGAACAGAAAAGACCGAGGGCCCAGAAGCTAGGCTTTATTCATCTAAAACGTTGACTCCGAGAGCTGAAACGAGAAAAAGTGATTTAGCAATGAACGATGAAACGTTTGATAGACAGCAACTATACAACACTCTTCTGTGGCTGGATGGTGTCATGCGGTGTTCTATATTTCCGTCGGAAGTGACACTCCATCAGGCGAATCGGAGTTTGGCGTCTCTCGATATGCCATCAGGAACCTTTGGAAAATCCCCTCCGTCGTTCCCTTCCCTTTGGACTTCTGAAGTGCACGCTTCAGGGTCTCAACGAAGTGTTCTGCCTTGCCGTCTGACTGTAAATGAAACGGTGCCGAGCGGACATGAGTTGCACCATACTCCCGACAAAACTCTGAGGACGCCAATGTTGTGAATTGACTGCCATTGTCAGGTACAATTGTCTCTGGTGTTCCAAAGTAACTGCACACTCGTCGGAGTTCCAGGATTATAGTGGCAGTTGTGGAGCTGCTCACTGGTACAACTTCCGGCGAATCGCTGCAACCCTAGATGCTGCTGCTGACGACAATGGGCGGTGAACGGATTGTCAACCATTAAGAATCAACTTACGGAAACGTCGCTGGCAGCTGGGTGTGAAGGGAAAGAAGAACGAATGTATGAAAGAGGAAGAAGGGAGGCGTCAACAGTAGTCTGTTTTCGCTGACCGGCCCTACTGTATGCATCAGGTAAGGCGACCTGGCAGATGGCACCACGCGACGACCGATATGACAATAGATTATTTGCAAATGTGCAATTCATGGTTGTACGTGGGCTGGGATACTGCCAGTACGTCCAGACCTAGACAGGAGGATCATTGAGGTACTCACCCAAAGCCTTTGGTTCAAAAGCCTGATCGCAAAGCAGCCTTGGTCGCCTTGAGACTATTCGAGTAGCCCAACTTCTATGGAACAAGTTGCCCGTGCCTGGAGAACCAGGGGACTGTATTTGTCGAACTTCTATGAATCGATCAACCTGGTAGGTGAAACTGAGGAAGGCAAACCGTCGCGCCACATTACGGTCCGGCCCCCTCGCTACGGACACCATCGTGGGTGGATGGGCAAGCCAAGGATGAGTGTAGAAGTTGCAAACAGACAAAAGCGACCCTGTCGTCCGTGAATTATAAAACCCTCATTCCCACTATTTGTAAAAGTGGCACGAAGTTCTCAAGCCAAGACGCGGATACCTTGCTACTCTCGATCATTGATCACTGGCGAATGCTCCCGAGAAAATTCTAGCATGGTCCTTTCGTTCATTCATTGTAGAGAGAGGGAACGAGAACCCCATATAATCCCCTTCAGTTCTCAAAGGAGCAACGATGAAACTGGAGTTTTATGAAGAGGCCAACTCAGACGCTGATCTAGCGTGACCATCACAGCACTCGCGTAACATCAAGCTTTCATTTGAAACACGCATCTGACTTAACACCAGCAACCCCGAGAGGGAATATGTTCCGCTCGTTAACTATACCATTATCACCATCATCAACATTGACGCCCCGTTGCCGTTCAACCAGTATTTAATTGAAAGCCTTACTGTGAAAAAACGAAAGTTCCGGTGCTAGCCAGGCACAATCAGTCCAAGATGTCTACACCTTCGGACAAACTGAGACACTGGGAAGAGAAAATGACAACAAGAGAGCCATTAACATCGATTGGAAGCCATATCTCGTGGCGCCTCCACCCATGCCTAGAGAGAACCACATGGACCCCATTTGGGAGGCTAGTCATACCGGCAGTATCCAGACTCTTCGCAATCACTTCCATATCCATCTGTCACATCGAAGGCTGACCAACTGTCCGCGCCACTCTGATTTGGGCGCGGAAAACAAAACTTTTTTCGGCAAACGATCAATTGCCGTGCGCAATACATGACCAAACCAACACAGCTTCTGACACTGGATACATTGTTTGATTGAAGTCCGTGTTACACAACCGAGCATTCGTTTTCTAATTGTCTCTTTGAGGATTCGCCGGGCCTGGTTTACATATTGTGCGGTTCTGAGACGACGGTTATTGAAGATATGAAGACGTCTCACTTCCGCTGGTCGCGCCAGCCACGTCTCACAACCGTACAACAAAATAACCCGTACTGTAGCCTGGTACACACGTCCCTTGAGATTCAGGGATATGTCGCTTTGCCGCTTTTGGTGTCTCAAATTATCAAACGCGTTCCGAGCCCTGGATACTTGAGCATTAAGTTCACTGTCACGCCACAACCGGAACGTATACAACTGAGACACGTAAAACGTCTTGCAACTTCAAGTGCTTCTCCTTCGGCAGCATGGCAGCTAGGTACCAAAATGATTTTACAGCCGAGCGATTATCATTACATCATTACAGCTTCTGGGACGCAAAACTACTGGCCAGGACGTCTGTGGTTCAAACTCAACCCTGGTTTTTGATTTCTCCTGTCAATGCTTAATCAACCTTCCAGGATACAAGTCCGCGTGCCTCTTTTGGGTTGCGTGGTAACTATGACCCGGAAGGGTTTTACGGCTGTACCTTTATTTATTTTTTATTACATGGTCTGAGTACCCAATATCCCAGCGAACACCCCGGGAACATTTCGATCCCCAATGTTTGAGGCAAGCAGAGAAATTTCTAATAGCATGTCATTAACAGATTTGAATCATTGGCCGGATCTGGTGAGAATATCTGGCTAAGAATGTTGAATTACGCAAGCTGGTTCTAGAAGGATTGAACTCCCCCATAATGGTGAGCTGCCCACGATCCATAAGTTACGCTGGTTGGAACATTACTTCGCATCTCAGAATAACGTCTGCCTCGCATAGCTTCTTTTGCCTAACCCTGTGATGAGTGAAAATCTCCGAGACAGTCTATGGCCTGGCAAGGAAACATGAAAGCAGTTCACAGGGCTGACAACTACTGCACCTCTGGATAGGAAAGCAGGACTGGACTCACCAGTGATTAGCGACACTGACGGACGCGCAATGGCTGGTTTTTCCTTTTACTGTCAGCGTCCCGGTGTAAGAGACGACTGGCGTTTCATTTCGTTTTGTACTTGCAGTATTGCAATGTTAAGGTGCCTGTTTGGACTGCGGGAATGAATGTAGAGTCGACTGTCACCGTCGCGCCCCTTTTAACCATTTGGAGGCTATCGAGCCGTTCCCCTACTTGGTTGCCCTTTTGGCCACTGGTCCTTCTCATTGAGGACCCTACCATCACCCATTTATTTTTCTGAGGCCACTCAATGTTCTTGCTACAGTGCCCGTGATGGACTCCACGAGCATCGTCGTTTCGTTTCTCTTTTGACATCTTGCTCTCGGTTGGGTTGAATTATTTGTTTAGCCGACCGGCCGGGGTCCTATCTTTCTGGACGTCTCCAAAGTAAAAGCCACCGTCTGGAGATAGTAAAAACGGAATCTTGGGGACACGGGCGTTAATGTTCTCACTTTTTTCTATGGTCTCCTGACCTGCATGTTGTACGGGAAATACCATCTTTAGTTTAAAGCATGACAGATAGCGAGCGGGACAGTCATTTAATTACTAGTATGAAACTGCCTCTGTGCTCCTTCTTTCTTCAGAATTATCGTCGATATGTCCCGCAACCTTAAGGGGCTTTTGCGCTTTGCCATGGAACATTCAGATGGGACTTCAGAATCCAACGTTGATCCTGAGGTAATTTATCTGGGGCACACTTTTTTATGTTGATGCAGAAAGCACAGTGGCTGAGGGAAGCAATCGCAAATACGTCTGTTGACTTGACCCAACGGTTGAAAGCAGACATCAATGCTCTGGTCCAGCTGATTGATGCGCCCAGTTCAAATGAGTCAGAAATGGAAGAAATACTTCAGGACATGATATCATTGACGGAGGATATCAATTTAGCCAATGATTTCTTCAAACTTGGAGGTGCTTCACTTCTTCGTGGTTTGTTCTTCCAGGGACCGAGTTCCCTAAAACCTGGGGCATATGAACTTTTAGCCGCAGTGACTCAAAACAATCCGGTTACCCAGGAAATCTGTGCGAATTCTAATGTCCTCGAGGAGCTGGTGTCGCTCTTACCTAAAGAAAAGGACCTGGAATGTCTGAAAAAGTTGATGCTGGCCATCTCTTGTGAGTTATATGATGTATTTATTCACCCTTATCAAAATAATAAGATCAACAATGGCTCAGCCATGGTACTCTCGGTTTATGGCTGCTGCGCAACTCGAAGGAAGCACGAGGGCTGGAACATTGCCCAAGCCTAGACAAGAGATATCGAAGGCCATTGTTAGATTCAATCTAAGGACCTTCAGTAAATAGTTTCGCGTCCTAACCGCTGAGCTAGCGCAGTTCGTCTCTCGTAGTGGGAACCAGTGCTACCAAGTAGTGCACAGCATCTTATGTGGTTCACCAACTCATAATCATCATTAGAAAAATAGGTCACCAACGAGGTGACGACGGATTCCAGTTCAGATTAGCACTATGCTGCGTTTATTTTTTACGCCTCTTTTTAGACCCCACAAGGTGTTATTAAGCTATTGCACCCTTTCTGAAAGCCCGTGTGAATGTGCTGACTACCAAAGTCAGATTTGTTTTTTGACCAACTTCTTTGCTTCACTTCAATCGCCTTGCTAGTTTTACTGGCTTACGTCTTACACGAGCAGTTTGCCGATGTAGGCACACTTTCAGTAATTCGAGTGTGTAGCTGATGTGACTTCCAGAACAGAGATAAGGATTTTCGTGCCCCATAACTTTCACAGAGAATTCTTTTACCGTCGGTTTAATTTTAATGTGAACCTCTTTGCAAGTAAGCTCTACCAGCCGCGAAACTTCAGTTACAGTGCACTTAAGCACACTACTACCTAAATAAAGAACAGTCTCACATCCTATTTGAAAAAGCCAGTATGAACGACATTGTTGTAGGATGAATTCAGGTCGTAGATCCTCGTTTGCCACTTACGGCAGCAAAAAATCAGTGTTCAACTCTGATTTCGTGCTGTCGATGATGATGTTGATGGTTGCCACAATGCATAAAAGACAGAGTAAAACTAAACACTACAGGACTGTGACGTTGTTTATAATGAACGAAAACGTAACGTAACCAAGCAGTATAATCGTTGCAGTCTTAGAGTAACTCTCAAATCCTTCTGAGCATTGAGTACAGGCATTAATTAACTAGTCAGTACTGTCTCAGGGAACTTCAGCCCTTCTGGTCGCTGCTCCTACACTCGAATGCAGAACAAAGTCAAACTCTGTCTTGGCAATGTTGTGGCTCGGGTGCGCTGCTTGGTTGTTGGTCTGTTCGCCGAGCTTGGCAGTTGGATTGCAAACGTCTCATCACCAATCGAGGTGACATCGTCGTCAACCCCGCACTGACGATGTCACCTCGATTGGTGATGAAACATTTGCAATCCAACTGCCAAGCTCGGCGAACAGACCAACAACCAAACTCCGTCTTGTCTTGAGTAGATACCTGTTGATCGATTACTTGACTTTCGGCTCAATGAAAGTCAAGTTAAAGTCAGCTGCAGTTGCACGAATTTGCTTAGGTAGGTGCTCCTTTTCTCGCGTTTCAAGCCGACGGGCAGTTCTGCTAATGCATGTATCACCCTAAATGCAACTGAATTGGTGAATGCAATGAATGTCTCCGGCGTTTTTGATCGGTGGCACTGGCGTAGCCCTTGTATATGTCCAAACATTCAGTTATGCTCGGCGTGGGACCCCGTTTAAAGTTCCTTTACGCTAATTACAGACATGGTCGCCAGTGAAAAATAGGGTTCCTCGGTATTGATTTGTGCTTCCCCTTTGTCACACGTACTGAAATGCTCTTCAATGAGATGATCAGAATAGTTGTTTGACTGTAGAAGACTTTTGACTAATTCTACCTTCCCAGCGAGTCGGTGTGTAGATCAGATCAGTCTTGTTCTATGAAATAAGGTCTGGACCAAGATGCGTTCGCGCTGTATGGGACAGAAGCTTGATGAGTTTAGTTACTATCCATTCCAGTTAGGCTTCCTGTAGACGGGGCGAGACAGTACCATGGGTATTCCTGATGACCGAAAGTTAGAAGAAAGTATGTTTGTTTTCTTTGCGCTCGCCAGTGAAAGCAATGTTTTGGTGGAGTGCGTTAAAAGGTGTTACTTGAGGCCAATAATGATAGCTTTATAGTCTGCTAACAACAGGGCACAATAAAGAACAGCCCCTTTTCTATAAATTGATGTACAACTGGCAGGGAGCTTAGCTTATGGACACTCACGTGGTCGTTTGTCACCGTACAGGGGTGAGTAAAATCAGATAAAACGCGTTTACAAAGACAAACCACCTGCAAGCGACAAAGTCAACCAGAATGCTCCTGGCGGCCTCGCAACCTTAGGAACAAAAGTTTAATGTCCTCCTCAGTAATACTCTAAAAACGTTCTAGGTTCTATGACCTACTGGTGGGCCATCCCCTTAAGGCCATGAACACTGTTTTCTGTATTTATCTAATGTTTCAATTATGGGGACGCAATGTAGTAATTGAGAATGGACCGCGCGATGAACGTTAGCAATCTCCCGGAATGACACCAGCCGTGCGACGGCTTCACGTCGAAATTGCTTTGTGGTGTATTGTACAAGTGCTCTTACCAAGTGTGTATCCAACTCATTCATTCACTGCATCAGCAATTTAGGAGGGCAGTGGAGCTAATACATCTTCGTTAGTCCTTGAGTAAAGTGGATGTTTGACCATTTCTTTCCGCTTCAGACCAGTCTGTCCGTTTCTCAAGGGTGCTTAGGTTAACGGGACAGGCGAAGTCAGCTCACGAACATCAAGGGTCAGAATTGGTTTTACCAATTTGCTATCCTTGTGGCGTCAAGAAAGGACATCACTGGGTCTCAAAGGACGTATGTATCAGACTACAGTGCGGGTTTTTTCGTTGTTCGCCTGCAAGGCCTGGCCACTTCGGGTGGAGAATATGAGACATCTTCAGGTCTTTGACCACGGATGTATCAGAACTATAGCTGGAATCAGCTGAAACCAGCGAATGCTAAATTAGGTGGTAGGGAAATGGGTTTCTTGTGAATCAGGAGGTACTTCACTCAAAGAATGCACCCAGCACTACCATTTAAGGTGACTGGGTCATGTGTTACACTTGCCGCTATAACGTCTATCGAGAACAGCGTCGTTTTCCATGCCTAATTAAGAGTGGTAGAAACCTAGAGGTGGACAAAATTTGACGTGACAGAAGGGAACGGAGGGTGTTGCAAAAGGTTTGGATGCCGTTCGCCTTTCAAGATGGCGTCCCCGCGACCCTTTCTGTACTTGGCTGGGACGATATGGTGGCTATCAAATTCAGTGGCGTTCACGCTGTTAGTTCCTGTCCAGGTTGCCCAACAGTGATGTACCTCGGATGTTTGTGGTAGGCTAACCCTAGGTCCCCCTCCCTGCCCCACTTTCTCCTTTCCCTTACAAGGTTTTTATTCAAATAAATTGACATGGTTATACGGCAGTAAAGCACCCGTGTTCTCATATTGCGTTGCTGTCATTTGCGGTGATGACTAGGCTAGTTCTGTCCAAAACAGTTCGACAGTTGACTTTCTGCATGCATTCTTTATTTGATGTGTATTTGATCGTCGTGATCTTCCCCAAGTTAGATGGTGCCGAATCCTTTTCTGAGGGATCACCCAAAATTTCTTTCACATTACTGATCTCATTTTCCTGTTGACAATTGCTAACAGGCTTGACACGTGGCCACCTTCCAAGTGTCACTGCATTTCAGCAGGCAAATGGATTTGAAAGCATCCTTGACGTTTTGATGGATTTGTTGCGCGACGAGGCTAAAACGGATGCAGGTATAAACCGGGTGTGTGTGAAAGGGGCTTTTCTGATTTATTCTCTTCTACAAGAAGTATTACCCTCCTCGATGGGTAAGTTGCAGATGGTCATAGCTGTTACTGTGATATGAACGATTTTATGCAAATTTCTCCATATTTATGTGATTGAATATTTGTAACCTTCTAACGCTATGTCGTCACTCTTTCCATCGTTCGCTTTTTGAAATTCTAGGAATAGGTCACTCAACCTGGCGCAATCGTTTATTTTATTCGTCGAATTACTCGAATTTACTTCTCACTGCACTGTGTTACCATGATTTGTTGTGCTGTGCCTACAGTTGTCCCAAGTAACCAAGGCTCCCGTTGGAGTAATTAAGGGTCAATAATATCGACGGGACCCGAATATCTCTCACTTAAGCAAAACGTTTTACCCCCTCCACCCTTCGTGAGCATGGTTAGTTTCTTCTCTCGTAGCCTCGTTCTGCAGTACTAAGGAATACTACATATGGCGAGTGGAAACGCAAGTCTGCAGTCATTTCATTATACGGGCGTTAGTTATTGCACCACCCAAGGGTGGCCGTTCTCAGGTCACCCACACTGCATGCGTGAGCAGCTTTCCGGCTACAGGGGCACCACTGTAACATGGTTTAAATAACGGAAGTTTTGGCGTTCTGGCCGGCAATTTATGCTGTAGACTGCTTACGCCATCGTCTGGGAAGGCACCACGACTGAACCTACAAAACCTTACATAGCCCGCCATCCCGAGCTCGCGGGTTGGGTTGTCCGCCTTCAAGCTACTAGAAGAACAAAGATGGATTAATTGCAGACGCCGTGCATGCCTACGATTTGAAACCGCCCGCCTCAATAGCAGGCTCGAAGGCGAAAGTTGCCTTAAAATAATTTCGTCACCACCCACCTGTTGGGTGGAACAGAACGAGGTATCACCTGGGCCAACATGTTTGGTTACAAGGAGCGCCAAGCACTGAATAATTCCACGAACAAACGCAGTGTTGCCCAGCGCGAGAATGGGTGAACCTCAAGCTTACAGCTTCTCCTTGCCAGGTTGCCCCTTTATATTTCATGATGAGCTCCATCCCTAGTTTCTGGAGTAAAAGCTTGCCGATCCGTTGGAGAAGGGACCTGTCATTCGGACCCTCCCTTCCCGAAAATGCGAAGCCGTTACCGCGATGTTGACCTGTGCAATGTCCAAATGCGTAATTCACTATGTACCGTTTACATAGTCATCTAGCGGTTATAGGGGACACAGTCTTGCTCATCGGTGAATAATGGAATGGGAGCAGAAAGCTGAAGATTTCGGGCGACAATTCAAAGTTTTGTAGCGGAGTCCAGTGGCGAAGGTACATCTTTGGGACGTTTTCTGTCATTAGTGCGAGAAGTCCACAGGCATTTTCTGAAAGCACTGGATCGTACAGGATGACGCTGTTGGGCACGCAACTGGGTCATGTACGCAGCTTCGGCTCTTCATTCCTGGAAAGGGCAGTTGCCAATGAGGAGTTTGCTAGTTCTGGTATTCACTTTTCACCGAAGTTACAGAGGCCACCGTTTCCATATACATTAAGTCGGTCGAAGTTGATCAAGCCAGCAGTCTGTGGAGCGTCTTCAGCTTACCCATCAAGTGTAGGCTCTTAAAACAGGAAAACACATTCAAAATGCTTTAGCACTACGAGTTTGCTGTTCTCACTAGGTACAAAAAACGCTCGGAAGACATCGGACAAACACTCCCATTTTTGCTTCCCACAGTGATCAGGATTCTTAGCTTGGTATCGGGCACAATGCAGCTTTCTAGCCTGTCATTGATGAACAACCTGATGCCACGTTGACGCTCAAAACTCGCTCTAGCCTTGCTTGCTAAGACGATTTCTTCTGGACCGAACCACTGGAATTAATGCAGTCGGTTCATGTAACAGTTGTTGAGCTTAATCCCAGTCAGTTGCAGTGTCGTCCTACTTGCGCCAGTGTACGGCAGTTATATAGGTTATTATAGTCTACGGTGCCTCAAAAGCTGTACTGCTTTGGTGCCCTTTCTTAAGCGAACGTCCATAGAGCAGTCCAACACAGGAGGTGTTAGGGTGGATCTGTAATCACATAGGTCTAAATGGAAAGCTAGATGGGATAACTTAACACTACTGGATGTCAGACTGACAGCACTTTGTTCTGCTCCATCATGTCGCTATCGCATGGCGAACATTCATAGTGTAGTTCATTAACCAATGTATACCTCCGTCCCTGGACCGGGTTTTCGGGATTGATTCCCCCCTATTTTTGTGTATGTTGATTGATACTCCATGGACACTGCAAATTTTATATCTGTTGATTACTGACTGACTATCGCAGTTTGGGTAGAATCGGAGTTGACTCTATTCCCCGTACTTGGTACCTTTCGCGGAATACTTAATGCTCACCACTGCTTTTACAGAAACACAATCCCAGCAACTTTTGGTCTTCTACAGCCACAAATTCATCGCTTGGTGCCTAATGTTCTCAGCATCTGTCGGAAGCCGGTGTCCGGTTTCATAGTTCTTATTTGCTCTTTATCTTTTAGACGCAGTAAAAGAAGGGCCACTCGCATCCAAGTTGGTCCAGGTTGCCATGATGATGCCGGACGCACAAGAGCACCTGTTAGCGAGTTTGTTATTGCTATTTTCGGACTGTCCTTCTCTCGATTCCGCGATTGACACAGAGAATCTCCCTAAATTTGCATCAAAACGTGCGAATGGGCTCCTGTCAAGGCATGAAATCGCTACTTTCGTCGATTGGCTCAAAGTATCTGATGTCAAAGTTACTTCTTCAAATGACCCAGCACATGCAGAACTCCGTACTTACATCGGCGCTCTACTTCATCTGCTGAGCAGCCGACCACTGTGAAACTTCATCGTGAAACCCTGTATATATGATTTGTACTTTAAGGTTTCCTGATACTCGAAAAAATTGTATACAATCAGAGTGCTCCTGTTTTATCTAAAAGGACAGGAGTGGTGAGCTTCCAGAATTAGCTCTCCAGTAGAGTGAATGCGAGCTAATTAGCGGTTGTGCACGAAGAATTGTTGAACTTGACCAAGCAGGATGAGGTTTGGCAGAATTTTTTTAAAGGTAGTTGGCGCGCAAACAGGTAAGTAGTTTACGTAACTGCGCAAGACCATCTAGGTGGTTTCGGTGGCTGGATACCTGGCGGAAAACAACTCGTCCGTGGAAGTCTTCTCCGCACCCGATGATATAATTTCCGAAAGTTTCTTTTAAAAAGGGCTAACCATCCTATCCTAAGTGGTTGGCTCGGACTGCGAACGTCTCACGTCAATTTAGTGTCTTCTGGTTGCTTTATACTCTTAATAAGAGTAAACACCCGGCTCATTTTGGTATTATTGTGGCAGTGAACCGGATGATTAGTGGGTTATACCCCGCCCAGAATGGCTTCTCTAGTTATCCTCATAGTTACGCACTGTATTTGTTTATTGCATCCTCGTCATCACTGACTACGTTAGAGGAGAACACTGAAGCTTCACTGTGGTACAATCATGTCGGTGTAGTTAGCCATCGGAGATATTTGAGTTCGCGTTGCTTCAGGACTTCTTGGAGGTTCTCGTCTGAAGATAACCTTTAAATGCTTATACTCCAAAGTTCCACATACTGTGAAATTAATCAGTAGTCTGGCAAATAGCAACAACAACGTCGCGGCCAACGGTCGGCTGCATTTTTCACAAAAACTTCAGCTCCGAGTTCTAGGACCTGGTCACTGAAATAGGTATTTTAATCAATCCCCTGTTAGCGCCTGACACTGTCGATAATAGCAAACAGCTACTCCAGAGGCAGGTTATTATACACCCAGAGGCGTCAGTAGGGAAGAAGTTGGTTTCAAAGCACTAGCAAGAGGTGGTCTGTATAATCGGAACCGAACACGCGGTAGCCAGCCTAATGGTTCCAACGAGAACCACCTGTTGAACCCAGAGGTTCTCTTTCGAAGGATTGACCGAATTCCTGAGTGACTGTAATCGGGGTCACTAGCTAATGCCTTAGCTTCACCGACTACAGTGTACCTGCAATCGACTTTTATGGGATGCATCATGCTTGGTTGGTATCGTGCAATTCTGAATGATTTTAGGGTCATCCGCTCTATGTTTGTCAATGCTTTTTAGGGTACACCCAGTTATTCAAGATGCCTGTGGTACTCTACAGTTGACTAACATCAGTGACGAACCGTAGTTTCAATATCTCCAAGATTATCTATGCGTCCATCCATTAGTAGGCGGTTTGAAGACAATGTCTTGAAGCAGCGCGTTTAAAGCTCGCAGTTACATGCAGTGAATCCTTTCGTTACGCTGAAGAACAGAACTGTGAGCCCTTTTGAATGCCTATTTAGTCACGAGTGCAATTTTCAGGAGCCAGATGGGATTTTATCGCAAGGGCCGCCCTTGTTTGACAACTACAAATATGTCTTCTAGTCTGTTATCACCGTGGGAGATAGCTTGCCTTACGTTTATAGAGTTGGACGAGAGACCATTGTCGTTACTCAACTCGCGTATCGTCTGCGACCTGAGGCACACACGATATGCATGTGTGCAATTTACTTCTCGAAATTGCTGAAACCCCTTCAACGATTGCCTTGTACAGTACACACCAGTTAAACAGTGTACTGTGACATCATTTCGCCAAACCTTAACGATCTGTATTTTGCCTCTGATGGGCCGAAAGGTCTTATCCCTAATAACGTACCTATATAGGAACCTAGGCAAGTATAGCTGGATGAGGAGCAATGCAAGTGAACCAACAGCGGACGATTCGATTCACTAATACTCTGGGGATATTTTCAGCGTCGAACAGGGCACACGGACTAGCCACCGTTGAACCCAAACCCGAAGGTACATCTCTGAACAACACACAATCACTTCTTTGTACGGTTAGTTGTCAACAAACCAGAAGTCCGCATCAGAGATAACTGATATGCCTTACCTCGGTGTTTTGACGACCTGGTTCACTATAGGTGAACAGAAGTTGACCGATATGCCTTGGTATTGTTTCCTGATTTACCCGTTGGAAAGTAGTAGTGTGGCCATAATTCCAACAGTTTCTGGTACCTTTTACGGTTTGCTATTTTTTCCACCAATCCAATGGCATAGTTCGCGGGACCTGAACAAAGTGATCTTTCCTGGAAGATGTGCCTACTTCAGAACGACAAATACAATACACATACATACAATACAGACACAGATGGACAAATAACCGGAAATGAAAGATGGATCACAGACTGAAGTATCATGTTGGAAGGTAAACAGGTAATGGGTTGCAACGTATCAGGGATGAGAGTCGTAATTTTGCAGTTTTTTACATCTAACCCATACGGGAAAAGATGAGTGAATAAGGCTTCGGAAGAAACATGCCTTGCAGGTGAGTAGACGCAGACCTTGTATACGTATCCGGTGGTGCAGAATACAAATCTTTGTCTTCGTTTACTCACAAGGTTTTCCCCATTGGAAGCATTTTAAAGATACAACTGTGGCCTTTCTAGCCTTTTTTCTGTCCCCTCTGTGTCCGGTTGGATCGGGGTCCTGGATTACTGCTGTGTCACAGTGGCATTAGGCTCTACCCTTTTTCAAGCGCTCCGTTACTGAAACCCAGCTGAATCTCTCGTTTATGTTCTCAAAAACTGCGCCTACCTGATGAGCTCCAAGAAGGGCGAAACCGATCGTGTGCTGTCGAAGAGTCTTCAGCAACCTTATGAATAGTGTGTTGCGTCAAGCTGACCCGTTCGGATCGATAACCTGAGTGGATAACGGAGGCACGGCTGATTAGCTCCACGAAAGTTGCTTTGCTTGATAAATAGTCCACAATCCTGCCAGTAATATACCAATGTCGTATTCAAAGCACAACCCGGGGGGTACTTTTACACTAGCACGCATATTACATTGCCTCTTCAAATGAGCAGCGGCTGGAAGAAGGTCTCGGCAGTCTAACGGAACAGTAAAGTGGACTGTGATTTTGAAGCCTGCTCATGAGGAGAGTGGGGAACCGATTACACGTGACCATTCCCGGCGAGACTAGGCTTGGAAAATGTCCAATTCACGGGAGTGAGGAGCTAAAAGAACAACAATCTTACTGGTTCATGTCATACTTAATGTACATGAAGGAGAAAATCGGTTCAGTTCAACTGACCAAACGACTCTGATGTCATCTCGGCCTGTTCCCTCTGAGTAATTTTCATCGTTTGGTCCTCGAAATTCATTTATGTTGAATAGGATGTCCACTATTGCAGAGTAAACCAATACTGCACCCGTAGTAAACACATGGATAAAGCATAGCAAAATGGGGAAAGCTAGCGGCGTTCAGTGCTGTCTGTCCGATTTCTCCGATTCAATCACAAGACCACTGGATATCTTCGAGGTTGCTATCCAAATTGATGCTAGGAAATCCATACCAGCAGGCGCACACAACACCCTCAAACCCCAAATAGTGAAGAGCCTAGGGAAAGACCGATAGCTCTGGTGGACGACGAAAGCTCGGGAAATGGAGAAGGCTTTTGCTACCGGAAACAGCCGTGTCCTATATCAACAGATACGATCGACTGGCCCTGGGAAAGCAGCCGTAAGCGAAACGACAAGTGGAAAAGGCGGCTCATTAATTCACTCGCAAGCGTCAACTGGAAAGGTGGGCCGAACACTCCGAATAACAGCAACAACAGCCTGCAACACAGCCTCTCGGGAGAGTTCACGTGGGCGAATGGAATGTAAACATTAATCGCCCGTCGGAAGAAGAAATAAAGTACAAAATATCCGTACTGGGATGTGAGAAGGCATCAGGACCAGATGGTCCGTATCCAGTCCTCTTCAAAGAAGGCGGAGAATGCCTGGTGACCCATATGGCAAAGCGTATTGGTGTGACATGGAACGAAGAGAAAGTGTCTGCAGAATGGGGCATGTCGACAGTTATTCATATTTTCAAAAAGGGTACGCGGACGCTGCGAGAAAACCACCGTAGCATCAGCCTGGTAGCTGTGGCATCGGAGGTGCTATCTAGTCTCACCTTTCGAAGGTTGACTGAACACAGGGAGAGACATCTGCGAGAACCAAGCTGAATTCCGCCCTGCAAGAGGATGCATCGATCACATTTTCACCCTCCGACAAATTCTGGAACAGCGACACTGATTCCAGCAACGAACAATGGTTGTGTTGCTTGACTTGAAAACTGCCTTCGACTCTGTGGACCGTCAAGCACTACGGCAGTGTCTATGGAGCAAAGATGTCCACCATAAATTCTTGACCCTTCTTAAGGCGCTGTACGCCAACTCCCGCGGACGTGTGAAGGTCTACGAGAAGCTCTCGCCTGAGTTCACCACATCAACTGGTGTCAGGCAGGGCTGTCCTCTTTCACTCTTCCTCTTCAACTTCGTCATTGATACGATTATGGAGGACTCACTATCAGCCTCTAATGCCTGTGGGGTGTAAAGTGCTACTGCAAGACTGGTCGGCTCGAACCATAACCTCGTGCTTGCGAATGAGTGGATTGAAGCAGTAACAGATTTCTCTACCTGGGCAGCTGTATCAGTCCCGGCGGTCTCGCAAAAGATGATTTTTCCATCTGGATTGTGAAGGCCACAGGAGCGTTTGTGAACCTGCGCCACCTGTGGCGTATGCGTGAAATCAGCTGATCCGTCAGCGGTCGAGTTTACAATGCTGCGGTGCGCTCCATACTACTACACAGACCATAACCTTGACCGCTGCGTGCCGAGGACGTCAACAGACTTTCAGTCTTCGAAGCGTTGCCCGAGTCTGGTGGGGATACCAGATCAGCAATGCTGAAGTACGTCGAATGGTTTTCGTAAGAGATAGCTCACCCACGATAAATGAACTGATCACGTGCCCCGCACGCAAGTCGACCGACTTCCCCGAAGGGTTTTTTCGCACAACCACGTGAAGGGTGGAAGTGAGTTAGGAGGTCAAACAGTGACTTAGAAGCGAAGTATAAAAGCCATTACCAAGCCCAGATGCGCTGGTCATTGCCGTCTCCTTGGATGGGGACCCCAAAACAAGACACATCAATGGTTAGGGAAATTGTTAGACGGCCCGGTCGCGCCCTCAATGGCACTCGTGCATCCAAGCTATTGCCTTCAATGCATAGCTCCCCTCCCAATCTCCCCAATTAAAAGCCCACTGACAACCCTGTGTTTACGTGTCAACTATGTCAGCTGCCGCCTCCAATACGCAGCTACCTACTCCACCTCCCCAGATCATCGGTGAATGAAACTGTGGCACTTATAACCACTGTACGACAAGCACGCGGTTCTTACAGCTAAAAATGGTGATGATGACCTTTCGTATGGTCTCTGCACATAGAGGCCACGTCTCTGATCCATAAAGCAGTATGCATCGCGCTGCCGCAGTGTAAACTCTGCCCTTGACAGACAAACTGACGTCACGTCGGTGCCATACGTGTCGGAGGTTGACAAAAGCTGACCTGGCCTTCCTGATTCGAGAAGTAATCTGATCTTCAGCCAGTCCACCGGATGTCATACAACAGCCCAGGTAAACAAATTCACTTACCACGTCGATTGGTTTGTCTGCAAGCATGAGGTTTGGGTTTGATCCCACCCAGTCTTGTAACACCACTTTACACTTTGCAGGTGTGAAGAGCATGGCAGACCGTGCGGCAGGATTATTTAGGTTATTTACAGTGGCTTGCATTTTTGAAAGATCTGAATAAAAGAGAGCACTGTCGTCTGTATATTTAATGCCTGTGAACGAACGTCCCGGGAGGATTTCGACCCCCGAGGTTTCAGAGACAAGCAGAGAAATTTCAAGCAGCACATCAATGGCAAAGTTGAAGAGGATAGGTGAGTGAGGGCAGTCTTGTCTTACACCACTGGACGTGGTGAACTCTGGTAAAAGCTCGCCGTATACTCGCACTCTCCCGCAGGAGTTCGCATACAGTGCCCTCATAAGGGATATAAATTTGGAAGGGACACCTTTGATCGCCAGACACCGCCGAATTTCCTGACGATCGACAGAGGCAAAAGCAGCCTTCAGACCAAGAAAAATGACCAACGTGGGAGTGGCGTCGTCCAAGAATTTGTCTCGAGATAAGGATATGGTCGATTCAACCTCCGCTAGAGTGAAACCCACCTTGATTCTCACGGGTGTTTCGATAGACGATAAAACTGCGTAAAATAATGCCAGAAAGCACCTAGATGCGAAGGATACCAGACTGATTCCACGATGGCTTTCGCATGACGTTCTTGCGCCCTTTTTGAAGACCGTGATGACTGTCGAGACGCTTCACTCGGCTGGTATTCTGTTTTCTTTTCAAATCTTCTGCAGTATGGTTATCAGACTGTTCACCAGGAACTCGCTGCCTTCTCTGAAGAGTACGGGGTATAGACCATCCGAGCCAGGTGCCTTCTCGCGTTGGATGATTGATATCCCACACTGGGTTTCTGTTGTTGATGGCGGGCTGGAGTCGGTGCTCCACGCAGGCCCGCTGGTTTCTTCCAGCGGTTGTGTTGAAGGAGACCAGCTGAACTGCTCTTTGGAGTGCTCAGTCCATCGCTCAAAACGACGATTTTCTGACTGAATTGCCTTCGTCCCCTTCGCATATCGTTTCGCTGACGCTTGTCTTCTTTTGATCGGTTGATCGAATCAGCTGAAACAGGGCGCGGCTGTTGCCTGCAGCAAAAGCCTTCTACATATCCTGGGCCTACGAAATCAACCGGGGTTCTCTGACATTCTTCAAGCTCGCGATTATCCGGTGTTTGAGGAGTCTGCGTGTGCCATCACAGTCGCTAGTTGCTAGTATGGCCTTTCTCTCAGCAACAAGATCTGCTAATCTCGGTGACATCCAGTGTTCATTTAGTCGAGTCGGATGGCTTGAACAAGAATAGCCCCTTTCGCTCGCTCCTTTTCAACCTGCAAACAATCCTCATCATCTGCACCAGTGTGCGTTTCCAGTGGCTTTCTACCCACGTCAGCTCGACACTCTTGAGCTACTGAGCAGCTAATGGATTTTCGAGTGGTGCCGAGATCAAAAGTGGGAGTGCCGGTGAGCGACGAGCTGCAAGGGCGAATGATACTTCCCAGTTGCCCAAGCCGAAGGGTGGAGGTACCCCACTTTGGGCCTTTGACTCAAAAGTATAACCCACAAGGCGGTGGGAGGATGTTAGCTTTTGTTCGGGGACCCTGTCCTAGCCTCTGACTCAAAAGCCTGAACTGCGAGGCAGCGGTTAGGATTTTCTTGGATCCAATGACTCAATTGTCCGACCCACTTGGCTGCAGATGGCCAGCTTGGCCCGAGGACGCAAGGAGTAAGACATTACTATCTCACTCCTAGTTCAGCTGCGCCGACGGTCACGGGCGTTCGGAGTGTGCGATTTCTAGGGCCGACCTTGAGGAACTGAATTCCAGCCGGAAAAGCCCGCAGGAACATTGCGACACAGAAGCTCGACCACCACGGAAAAGTGACAGCTTTAGGCCTGGTGCCGGATCACTGATGCACCTTTGAACTCTCGGGGAGCCTGAACAAGGTAATCCAGATGTCAGGTTGACTAGTACTCTACGGCGGTAGTCACGTCCCACAAGCAGAAAAGCAGCCAAAATCTTCACTTGAACGGGCATCTCACCCCGTTCATTCGCTACCTGCAAATCCAGCGGAAATTCGGTCCGTTGTCGCTGTCCATCCTCACACAATCAGGCGAGCTCACCTCCTCCTCAACTACATACTTAAACCTATGAAGGTGCACAGCCACGAAGACCCACCCAAAGCGCACTGAAGTCAGTCAGAGCCATCCACCGATGTCCACAGTCAGTCCCTTGTCCAATGAAATCCAGTGACTTCCCTCCATCTGTGACCGCGTACATCTAAAAACCATCAAAGAATCCGTGCTTTCCAAACACAACCCTACCAGATTCTGTTTACTGCATCTCCCGTTAACCTGTCTATAAATGACACCTTCCAACTACCGCCCAATCAGCTGTACCAGCATAACCTGAAAACCGACGGGGTTTTACCAATAAATCAGCCCTCGAATAATGATCTGCATTCCACCTATGGTTTCTTACCATCTCACTCCTGTCGAACTTAACCATGTCTTACACTGACCTCACCAAGGTCTCCGATTCTAAGATGGGCATCTATTATTTTTATTTTCGGACAGACATTCAGTGGAGCTCCACGCATTACCAACTCTTGTGCATTAGCGGCCCCCTCTCCCGATTCTTATAATTCTTCCTCACCAAACGAACTGGAAAGTTAGAGTTATCCGTGGCCACGCCTCACTGCTTGAGGTTAGTAGTGGTTTTTCCAGAAGTCGTTTCACTCTTCATTAATCCCATCTCTTTTGACCTCTGACGGCTCGGTACTGCTCCATGCCGGCGATCTGGAAATATGGTAAGGTGATCCAAATGTTCTACAGGTGCACCAGATTCCCCAAACCATCAGCGGCGAAAATCAATATACATAAATTCCTCTAACTCGTCCCCTCGCCTACTAACACACCATGGTAACATAAGCCCTGTCCTCCCTCCCGCATCGCAAATCTTTAAGAGTGTGGATTTCCATGGACCACTGCTCTTTCCATATGTATTCCCACCTCGACTGCGGCCGACCTATCCACACTTCGATGACAATTTTTTCACTTACAAATACTTTCCCAAAGGTGTGCACTCCGCAAAAGACAAGGAGCCAGCCAACTGCACACATTAAACAACCACCTCCTGTAACCGATATTGTGCCAACACTACTCACTCCGTCACGCAAAGCATCGATTGTTTCTTCCCTGAGCTTGCCCCAAAATGACACGTCTATGAACCTTTACGAAGTAACGCGCATATGTATCGTGCCGAATTAGCCGCCGCTTATGACCCAATACTCAACCACCCCCAATTGCATACTCCCGCACCACAGGAATTGCAGCAGCTATGCATGCGGTGTATATCCCCTTATCAACCCAACTGACCCTGTTACCAACGCGCCACCTCCAAACCGGACACGGACCCAAGTCAGCGTACCCAAAGTATCTAGTATACCATTAAGCCCTTTACACACCACCATAGATGTTTAGGGATAGTGGTTTCCTCTACTTTTAGCTGCTCATTTCGTATCTGCGCCCCGAGTACGAGAGCTGGGATACCGTCAGGGCTGCGTACTCCACTAACACATAAACAGCAATCAAATAATACCGACATTCCCAGGCGTAACACATCGGATGCAAGAAATAAATTGCCGCATAGGATCGTCCCGTCAAACGAATGATGCGGAGAAAACAGCTCGCCAGACAAAATGTATTAAATAATTCACTCGTTCGGAACGGCCACTTCCTTCATCACATTCTTCTTACACTTTTTGTTGTGCTTCTTTGCAAAACGCATATTTCGTAGAAACTTAGGGTCCACCTAAACGGCGGCCGGTTAGCGAAGGAAAAACTCCTGAACATACTCCTTTCAGTGATGGGTATCTCTGCTTCTTCGGCCGAATGATCCCATTCCTGTGTTGCTTTCGGTCTACAAGTTTCAAACTGGAGAATATATACGGACCCACTTTGGTTGTGACTGGTGTGATTCTTACTCTTCGCCATCGGTCAAGCCACGCGAGGAAATTTATACCTTGCGCCCCAGTAATCCAGTGGAGTAAAATACACCTCTTTGTTTAGTTCAGCGGTATAGTGAGGACTACACGAACGCAAGGTCTACTGCCTCAGAAGTTCCGAACATCTTGAATAGGGCTTTAAAGTCGTCGGTCCCACATGTTAGGAGCCGCGCGCATTACAAATTATTAAACGAGTCATTCGGGTTTCTTGCAGATCGTTTATATATATATATATATTTGCAGTATAGTAATGGCACAACGGTGATCCACTCAGAGCTATAAGAACGCCGGTTCAATGAGGGCTGCAGATGGACGATGATGACATGGCCTCCGGTCGTCCCGCTTGGTTCCCGGATAGGTCGAGTATAATACAGTGCTGTAACTGGACTATTTCCCCTGGACCCCGGAAAGAAGCCAGTCTGCCAAAGACATTAACATCCAGTAGCTATTTTTTGAGAGTTTTTAACGGTTGTTTCATGCCATCGTCTTGGCAACCGAACCCCATTCCTAGTGCTCTCTCTATCTCCCGATTTCGTCGCCCACCAACGTCTGGCAGGATTAGTAGATTTCAGTCTAGCATTCTCACTGCCCGGCAGTTAGACGCTAAATTTGAGCGCGACGCTCTAGAGGTCGAATTGCCGGGAGGCTTGCGAGGCCTAGAAATGAGTAGGGTGAATGTTAAACCAAAAGGGAAAACACTAGCTAGCTTGTATATGGAAAACAACTCAACAGAGAATGAACTGGGAACTGATGGTATCTCCATGAAACACCGGACTGGCACGCTAAGGGATACGTTCATTACTGACAAAAGTTCCGTACGGTCGCTTATGGTGACTGTAGCAACACCGAAGTTGGAGACGGGTACGCTCTACGGGACGTCGTAGAGGTTTTGAACGGCTTACAAGTCGACATTGTCGATAGAGTTGGGAATAACACAGCGACTGACGTATTTGATCGATTATCGCGCTTTCGAAGTCAAGGCGGCCACAGAAGCCTGTGTATTGCTGGCAGAAAGCGATGGCTTTGTGAATGTCATGGATATCATTTACAGGGAGTTCGGATGTCCCCACGAGAGGTCAAGGTGTGGATAACAGTGTACTGACAGGGGCTCCACAGATGTCAATGACACCGACGCCCTAGGGAAACTGCTATGCGAGCTCACTAGCTGTAAGGTCTCTTTTACTCACACGCGTCACCCTGCCGACCTCAGCTGTTCGGTACACCTGAAGCTGATCGTTATGCGGCCGCTCGGCGCTTTAACGGCCAAAAACCGAAGGTAGCAGGCAACTCTGCCCGCGAACAAAAAGGGCACTTGGTCGGCCACTTGCTTCTGTTCCTTGTAGGAAGTCTGTCCGCAGCGACAAATGTGTACGGGCGGCTAGCTAGTGCGGCCAGTCGTTTATCCAGTAGGAGTGCAGATATTCTTTACGACGCAAGAAATTTCCTCATCCATGTGTTAACGTCCCTGCGCCTATGGTCTTGAGTTGTCCAAAATATATGGCTCGCCACTCCTTAGGCATGTGCCGCTTTCCAGCCTTACTCGTGAGCAAAAAACTTGCTTTGGGGGAAACGTAAGTTGTGTTGCAACTGCTTGAAGCCTAACCACAGAGCAGGTGAATGCCAATCTTTCTACTGCTGTGACGTAGCAGAATATGGCAAATGATACCATCGGCTACTGGACATGGGCACTCATGTGAAGCCACTGTCTACGTCAACTGCCAACGTGAACTCGGATTCTGTGGATGCCCCATCGGCTTTGTTAGGGTTTCTTCCAGTACGCCTTGATGATCCCATTGCCTCTGTACTATGCTATGCCATCCTTGGAAGTGGCATAGCGTCATTTAAGTTTGATAATCAGATTAAGCTGAAGGGTAGTCCGACAAAACTGGTTGTCCGGCTCGGTCAACGGGGTGCCTAAGAGGGGTACAGAAACTTTAGTCTAGGCATCAAATCCTTCAACAAGGATTATCAGGCGCATGTAGAAACCACACACTCATTCGGCCAGTTTCCCCGAACTAGACAAAAGTTACCGCCTCACGAGTTGCTCCTTCGTGGGCCACATTTGCGGGACATCATATACTTTAATAGCGGACTTTGGCAAGCAAGCAACCATGTGCACCTTTGGTCATTCGTGTATCGGCAGTGATAAACTTACAAAAACAAACTGCATACATGCACAGTAAGCAGTCGAGCCACGTGCTACGTTTGTTTGAAGCTGAGTTTGCTCATCAAAGATTCGGAAGGGACGTGTCTATGTCGGTTGATGACATTCAAGTACCGTTTCAACGAAGCAAGCAGTAGGCATCCCGAATGGCCACCATCAAGTTCGTATCCCATGGAAACGCGACCGGCGTACCTTACGAAAAAAGTAGACGCTATCGAGAAGCGATTTAAATACCTTCGGTTCCGTCTGCTGAAGAACCTAAATCTCTTACGGCTTCCCGCAAACGTCGTATCAGAACACCCAGCCAAATGCTATGTCAAGAGAGCACCAACTGGAAAGCTTGAGGGAAGCCGACCCGTCACTCACCACGTTGTCCTTAATCCGCACAAAAGGTGAGAACAGTATTCAAAGTTGAAACGAAGCCTGGTTAATCTGCCAATGAACTACTGCCTGCTTCCTGAAATAGCCTTGCCAAACGACTGCACTGGAGCCCCCCTATGGTTTTGTATGAACAGATTTGCAGATCTGCAAATATTTGAGCAGTCTTGGGAAGTTCGCCTAAAGTCAGAAGATAAGGGTACACTAAATTTTGTCTGGTGCGTTGACTGTAACTTACAGCACACCTCGGAGGTACACGAGCTTACTGTTCACCTATTTGAGCTACTTCCTCGCCACTCTGTGCGATGATTCCTTTGAGACAGTCGGCCCATGACAAACACATTGTTTGACGAATGCCTGATTCGAGCCATGGGTTTCTTTTCCTCTGATGATTGCTTAGCCTCGGTCAATTCTGGCCCTCGGGCGCATAGATCAGTCGGTCGGTTGCCAATTCAGTTGAGGCAAAGCGGTTTCCCCATATAAATGGGCAAGCAACAGCGATGGAGTCTCCTCCCAGGTACCGGTGCACAAGAGCGATATCATCTAAGTGTTGCCAAAATCATTACACCCTGAAGCGCACAAATGCTTACGACTCTATTGGCGTGTCACGACTGACAGTGCTGAGTTTGTTCCAGCTACGCCGGAGCGTCCAGTAACCAAACAGGTACCTTCGCTCATATGGCTTCCTTGCGTGATCCATTGAAATCCGTTGCGCCACTTGTACAGATTTCCGAGCGAAGTTTGGCTGGGATGAATCAGTTAATCAAAACATTTAAGAGAGTTAGAAGAAATGGAGAGATGTTATTCAAATTGTCCAGTAATTAGTGATCCCTAAACGTGTCAAAAATAAACACTGTTACGGAGGACCAGTCTACGCATTTTGTCTCTGACGAATCCGAAATCGGTTAGCTTAGCCTTAGCTTTCCTGAGATAAGAGCGATGCAGCGATCCCATTGCAGCTTTTTGAAAAACTCAAAAGTAACATCCCTAATCCCTCTCACCTCTTGAATGGCGGGGAGATGCACTGGTGGTTAGAATAATGTGCTACCGGGTTAAGCGACTGGAAAATCGGCTTAACAACATATACTTTTGAACAGGCTCAATGATGTTGCGGCATTACATTTTCAACACAAGCTCGAGTTTTAAAATGTTTGTGGCCAACAGGGCAACCTCCACAGATGAAGAAATCAGCGCTTCTCAGGGGAGACACGTTGCAACCAACACGAACCCTAACGGGCGGGCTCCACGTGGCACCCGTAAAAAACACCATCAGCCGCTACAACATCAAATCCAAGAGCTGGAATTCCTGAGGCTCGATCAGCATGAGTGGTCCAAGATTGCGGTCGAACAACTCTATAAAGCCAGGGGAGTGCGCTTGTGGAGGGGTAACACAATGTACTTACCCCAACAGCCAACTTTCGAATACATAGGCTGCGCTATCATTGTTCCTCATGAGTAAAGCCATGCTGTCCATTACCCGGTTTATCAGATTCATCTATCACCTCCGCGGTAAACGGGTCCCTAAAAGCAGCACGCTTAGGAACGATCTGCAGCTAGAAGAACTAAACACAGTAGGAGGTTTACATTTTCAATTTGTCTAAATAAGGACTTTCCCATTGAGCTTAGAACCACCCATAAAATCAGCGCGAAGTTACACGGTAAAAAGCCATGTGTATTCACTGCCTCATTTAAAACGTCCGTGTTGCATGGTACTTTCAATGAAGCATTTTTGAACAGCCCTCTTGGGCGCAACATGCAATTCCGCTTGCAATGTGTGTGTTCTCATGCCGAATGACGTCTTCCCTCCAGAACTCTGCAAAACATTTACACAATCGTGACTCCATTGACAAAATTCTATAGAGTGAAGATTAAAGATCACTGGAAATACCCTAGGTCCGAATAACTATCAGGCAGTCTCCAGACTATCACGCCTCAACCTTTAGAAAAGTGCGATACAAGTAATTAATTTCCTCCATAGTGGGTCCTCACTGGAAAATCAGAAGAACGGTATTACACTGTATGCCTTTCTTATCTGTCTAGATCTGGGGCACCGCACTGTTATCTTGTTTTTCGATCGAAACGTGAAGCATACGGGCCTAGCGAAGACTGTAAAATTGGCACTGTCCGCCCGCGATAATGTACCCACGTTGAATACTTTCCAGTGAACTTGTAACACCGATATTACGCCGATACTACGTAATTTACTGTGTACATTACAGTGTTATTATCTGTTATACTAATTATGTTTGTATCAGTATAGTGCGCAGCACCCTCCAGTTTGAGCGCGTCGATGCTTGTATTTATGGGCATAAGTCAGCTGTCGCAACCCCCAGGGTAATCAACAAAGTACCGAGGTTCAAAACTATTTAATTTCGGTTAACCATCACGCAAACTTGAAGTGACATACGGTTTCCACAGAAGCGAACCTAACAACCCTACCCTTTTTTTCTGCGTTTGCACCCATTCGTCCGATTAATCGTATAGCCGCATAGCCGCTTCACCTTTTAAACGGTGGCGAATACGTTGCTCCCGTATATTTTTACAAAACTACGGTGATGTTATCAATTCTGGCGAATCCTAGGGGAAGTCATCTTGTCTTACTTTTTCCTATCCTCAACCACCGCTCGAGGAATCCATGAAAATTTTACAAGCCGCGGACAGTACATTGATTCTAGCATAGCACTTTTGAATAATCGTCCCTCTTCAGAGGAAGGTCTACTTCCCAGACTAGATTGAGGAATTTGCTGGACACTCCATCATAGCGCAGAAAGGGTCAGATGGCAGTCTAGAACATCTTTAGACACCAACAGTTCTCCCTGAAACAGGCCGTGACATGTACTGTGATCAAGCTTACAAGCGCTAACCAACTTGCTCACAGATTAGATTGGCCACATACCGACGATACGGTGGAGGAGGTTTTGTTATTACTTCCTTTTCATGATTGTTGTGCTTGCAGCCTTGTTCTATCAACCTGGTTGCAGCGGCCGAGGTCGAAGGTGGATTACTGTCACGTTTTTAGAGTGTATTAGGTTCCAACGCTATTACCATCTGCCAAACGGTGAACTGACTGGAACAAAATTACACATCCCGTAACAAGTTTTCACGACAATATATCTATCCGAAGATCTGAGTCGCTAATTTTCCTTTCTCTTTGCAGCAAGAATTCCAGTCCTACTCTTAGTCATTTTTAAATTCAGCCACACAGGTAATGCCAACTAAATTGATGTACAACTGACATGAACGTTATTGTTCGACAGTTATCTTGCGTATATCGGTCAGCCGTTGCGCTGTTGAGGCAGACCTTTCCAAACAGAATTGTGAGGTATGGACCAGCCTGTAATGTAGTTTGATTCTAAGTTTAGTACAACTCATGGGATAGGGTTCCGACCGTATGAACCACTGTCATTTTGCAGCAAACAACTGCGAGGGGGGTATGATCACAAGATATTTGGAGGATTTCTTCGGGTCATTCCTCCTGGCAGCGCTATAGGGTCTCGCCAAGCAGCGAATGAAGACTGGTTACTCGCTTCTGTCGCATGGATAACGCAGCTTTCTCCGTGCTGAGGTGAAGGCACACTATTCTGGCTGCGAGTTGTTGCATTTTTACAGGATTGTTCAACCCGTTCCAGGATGCAGGGAAACAACTGAGGGTGGATGCAACCAATCGCTTGTCTTATGTTAACGGGAAAAGGCAGTTGCGACTTTGTGGTGGACATGTACACAAATATTCTTAGAGGCGCCAACAACACCAAATGAATAAGGCTCTTAGCCTTCATATGTTGCCGAGAATCACGACGACCAGTTCCATGGTGGGAGTAAACTCCAATATAGGCCATATCTGAACAACCATCTGGCCTCCACTGGAAATCTAATAAGTTTCGCCCCGGTGTGAACACACGCCGCCAACATTGCATTCATTGCGCCGCTTTCACATTTCAAGCCATCTTCCTACTTGTGTTACATATATTTTGCGGATTTAATTGGGTTGCTTGTGTATATTGCTAAAATACTGGAGTCTCGGATTCCGTCTGTGTGTTCTCACTTTGTACGTGCGTCTATAACATTTGGAGGCCCCCGACTTGCAGTGTTTATCAACCGGTGTTGAAAGAGCCCAGGGTATAAGTTGGAACCCTTCTGCTGGGTTGTAGGCAGTACATTTAAAAATGGTTTGGTTTTCCAACCGCGCGAAACTTTTGTTGGCGTTTTCCCGATTCGCCTCCAATATCTGAAGCACGTTTACGTATTCGTGCACTTCCGCACATGGGGTGGTGAGTGCTGAGAAGGGACCATGAACGTGTGACCACTAGGAGTCAAGAAGTTCTGCATAGTAATTTTTCAGGTAGAGTGTCCCTAGTAAATTTTGCCTCAACCCGCTCCTCTTCTGCAACGGCCTCCATTCGAGTTCCTCGTGGCTCTGTTTTGAAACCCCTCCTCCCTCATACCTGAGGTGGCAACTTGTCCATGTGCTCCCAAGGCCATGCCTAATGTTTCCGAAATGCCTGCAGTTGTAGAGTTCCAACGCCAGTGAACTTCGAACCAGTGTCGATAACGCAAAGCAGTGGGTGCCAAACTACCACCTTCCCCTGAGTTGCAAAATTTGTTTTTCCATGTCTTTCGGGGAAAGCTCAAAAAAGCTTCCGTCATGCGTGGTGAGAACGGACTAGTATTAGAAATCTACCCCCGAGAGTCCAAACCGTGTCGGTCAAGAACTCCGTAAAACACAACACAACGTTCCATATACAGCCGCACAATCAAAGCTTTGGGCTCCTATGGTGACCAAAACCAGCCAGAATGCTAGTCGTGTGGTCCGATAGAGGGCCTATGAACCTCCCATCCGAACTCTTGTTCGCCAAGACTGCCCTCGCGTATACGTATAACCGTATTCCACATCATCCAAGCTGATCACATCCAAAGAGCACCCCAAGTCCGGCACCTACTTACCAACTGAATTCTACATCTTGCACAATAACATATCTCCGTCAGTGCATTTCTCAACCTATATCTGCTTACTAAACCCACCAGCCGCTCGTTCTATCTTTTCAGCCTGGACCTAGGCCACCTCTAGAAATCTTTAACGAATCCGGCAGCCTCCTTTCTCTTATTTTACTGGATAAGATATTCTGAAATGAAAATTTTTTGGTCGCCATCAAATGGACCCAGCTATTTTCCCCTCGGTGAAGGAGAGGGTCTGCAACGTCCGTGAAAATATCCAATTCTTGTGCTCCTGCCAACCCGCACTTGGGCCCATAGTCGATTCATTGACCCAAATACTCTAGATCATCTCGGTGCCTCTCAAACCGAATGCATGAGTCGTGAGTTGAATAGTCCTGGACCCACTGTCAGCTCAATGACAACTACTTACAATCTCTCTGCTGACATTCATTGCTGACCTGCCGGTCCCACAGGCGGTAAAAAGGCCGAATTCTCTTTCCGAGCAAGCGCCCTTATCAAGCGTCATTTTTGCAAAAAAATCTCAAAACCAGGTCAAACCGTTGTCGGTCTTACCGTTTGCCAAATTGAGCAGGCTGTCACCCCTTAGTGAAGTGGTACAAGCGTTTCCTCAGACGAATGCTTAGGCATACAACTCCGATTCTGTTAAAAAATCTCCTCCATACCCGGACCTCACCAAGTCGCCTTACCATCATTAGTTACGTTCTAGATTTCTGAAGTGAAATCAATTGTGTCGCAATGTGACCCTGGAAATCACCTGGTCCCTGTAACATCAACCTCAAGGTAATTAAAGCGTCTATCCGCTCCTCATTTAGTGAATACTCATCTTCCTATCCGGATAGAAGCAGTCTACCTTTCAACGGAGAGAACCAGCGCAGCATCCGACCACCCATCCCACATTCTGGTCAATATCACCTGCGTGTCGATGGCGAACGTCATTAGGAAGATGATCCCTTAATTGTTTGCTTCGAAAAAATCTGCATCCGGTTCAAATTATTTCAATCCCTTTGAGGCCCATCCGACCAAACCGAAGTTCTTCATTCTAACCACGCAGGCTCGACTAAGCCAAAGTGGGCACCCACCCTGTAACCTTTGCATATCAAGGACTAGTGACTGAACTACCTGCAACACGTACACCCCAAATTGGAAAAGTGGATATCGCTGGTCTCCCCTTTCGCCGGTCATCAGGCGTTCTGAGCATCGAGACGTCTCAAGCGTTAGCCTTGGGCTCCCACACACCATCCTTGAAATCCTTGACGGATTTCTTCACAGATTTTTTGTTGGTCCTGCCCCGTTAACCCATTGTGTTAGCTCAGCACGCACTGTGCAACCACCTGGATGCTCAGTCGTGCCGCACGCCGAGCATGGCAGAGCCCTCTGCAGCACCCCGGTCGGCTCAGAGGACACCGTCGTTTTCTGAATGCTTTGTGCTGCTGATATAATTATTTAGATGAAGAATAATAAAAACGTTCATATGGCCTCGGCAACACGGTGTGTTACTGGTCTGCACGCCCAACCCGGATACCCACCGGGCCTTAGCCACCACATGTGCCGCTCCTGTTATATCCAGGTCATACACTTCGCAGTCCCACCCGAAGGCTGCTCCAAGCCACTAATTATTAGAGCAATTTGACGCCGCATTGGTGCACCCCACCCGATGTAAAAGTCTGCCTAGTCACGAAGAATCCATCTAGAAAAATGTAACAGTTGCAGTTCCTTTGCTTTGCTTCTGCCCAGAATAACCATATCCCTCAAATCTTGGCCTTATGTGGCCGTTTTATTCATATATTCCGTAGTCTTCTTGGCGATTTCTTTGGTAGTCCTTTACTCGCACACGCTTCAGCGATCCCCGCAGGGCATAATTTAAAATATTCATTTGAAAGTTCGCATGCCAGTCCCGTCAAGATATATTTCTTCTTCGGCTGTTGTCCTCTCCTGCATCAGGCTTGCCAGTTTGACAGTCCATGACACAAAAACCTGTACCTTCTTACAAACACCAGATTGGCTCATATCGAACTTCTCCAGGGAGGATTGGCTCCAGGTACCTGTCACAGATGAGGCTGTTGGCCAAATTGTGTCAAATTCCACTCAGCATCTGCACCCGTTTTACTACGAACTGTTCATAATTCCTCCGTGTTGCTGTAATCCTCAATCACCGTGACAGTAATTACAGAGCTCTGGCACTATAGAGTAATCCTTCACGCAAGCATAACTTGTACCATTCAGCTAGAGTCAATTTGCAATCTCCCATGTTCCTGTCAGCCGGAAATAGACAGCCGCTGTTTAATGTCTATCAGTCCTGAAATTCTTTGGACCTTAGCCCCCTACAAAACGTTCATTTCCGCCGAAAAACAACCTTGAGACTCACGGCCAAACCATCTCAGTTTTTCTGGCCCCTCTGTGACCTCCACTTTCTCCGCCTAAAATAACCATACGTTCGCTGGGCTCCGTGCTGTCAAACTGCATCAAGATTCCCCTGATTTCGACTGCCCGTTGGAGTGTAGGCACGATCATATGGTTAGAAATTCATTCATGCGTGCTTGTTTCTGTCACCACCTTCGTTAGATAATATCAACTCCAACTTGTGTCGGCAACCACAGTTTATGAGCATCGGCCGGCAACTCAACCCAGAAGCTCAAAATGTACCTAATATTACCAGATCCTAACTTTTCAGCCTAGGGGTATTGACACACGTTTTCTATGTGGCCATGCTGCCGGATTCATAAGTCACAGTCTGGTTGATGCTTTGGAAGGCTCAAATGAGGCCGGGTTTCACGTACCAGCGAATGGATGGTGAGGCGAGACTTACCACTAACAGTCCTGCGCCTCACACGTAGCAGTACGTTTCAACCCTGGCGTCATTTCGCCCAGGGCATCGCAGGGTGTTGTGAAGCATTTTCATGGCACATCAATTAATACGGAATACCTCTTTACCTTATCGGCATAAACCAAAACCTGATAACAATTTGTTAAAGATAACACGGACGCAACGCTTAAGCTTTTCATGATTCCCGAATAGGCCATGTAACTGTTCCAAGTCGTGGGACGCCTAACAGAATTTTTCTGGCTACCCACTAGACCCGAGGCCCACTGTACCTATAACCTTGTTTTCCATGCTTGGAAAGACCAAAAATGGTTCACAATGCTCAACTGGTGTGTGTGCTTGCCGAAAATGGACTCAAACTGCGAAGGTTCAAAGAAAGAGACGAATCACTAAATCATCTGGTCATTGGGTGGTGCCGAACAAACAATGGCTCCCTTACAGTTTCAAGAGTTGGATGAAAAACCAGCGGTCCTCAAAATTCCAAGAACCGGGAGCAGCTCTTACTGATTGTTGCGTAAGAAAGTCTAATTTTCTGTTTCCAGATGTGATTCTTCTATTTTACCGTCATTACGCTCGTAGGTTTTGCCGCCTAGTTTAGCTGGTAGTTGAATGTCTTCATTGTGCGCCATCGGGATTTTGCCTCGGGCCATCCGCCTTCTTTCGTAAGATCCCCAATGTGATTGTTGCAGGTTTGTCGTTTGTTACAGATTTACATCTTGCAC
Organism: Opisthorchis felineus; assembly: GCA_004794785.1. NCBI lineage: Eukaryota > Metazoa > Platyhelminthes > Trematoda > Opisthorchiida > Opisthorchiidae > Opisthorchis > Opisthorchis felineus. Next base: position 54,956 of record SJOL01005433.1, read on the forward strand.
CTAACTTCGGACATTTTTCAGCTTTCATCTGAAAACCGCCTAATGGGCTTAGCTCCGAACCAAACTCATGGGATCGGATTGGTCTGAAGACAACTGAAATTTTTACCGCATAACTTGTCGCAGCTCAGCCAGATACCCAGCTACTGGATTACACTGTTTGAATATCTTTTTCAAAAATATTATTGCTCATGTTCCGAAATAACTGATTATCGTCCGGATAAGGAGTGCAATGTGGGCGTGGATGATGTTTATGTAAACGCTTGATATATTTAATATTTATATTGATATGCCAGAGGTCCGTTTACCGACCCACTTGCTGCAGTTCGACGTTCGTATTCGCTGTTGGTTAGTCCGATAGCGGTCTGCCAACTTTTAGCAGCAGTAGACCTGATAAAACTAGAAGGGTTTCCCCTCTTTTCAAGGCCAGTGTACGTCCTTCAGTAGAGGAATATGTGAAGGCGTAGCCTCCATCTCCGGGAGAAGTCGATGCTATTTTAGAACCAGTGTCTAGTGCGAACAGGAGGACAGAAGAATACAAACAATAAATGGGAACTATCAAAGAAACTAAAACAAAGTGCGTGCATTCGCAACATACTTTCAGTTGCACACTAATTTGGTCTTTACCGGAAACTTTTCTGCATTCAGCCGAATTCCTCGTCCATGGTATTCTTCACCTGACTGCACCGTACAGGGCCACCCCACGTTCCAGTTGGTATGGTGTTTGGGGTATTGCAGAACTGTGCCTATATGGAATACGTTATTCGGAAGGTATATGAAAGAAAACCGGCAGTCCGCGACTGGTTTTGTTGTCTCTCATCAATTAGGTGCGGTCCCCAAGCGCCCCTTAGCCTTAGGTTCTTCTTGGGCCAATGTGGGACGCAATTCGCGAAATACACTCATTGTCAAAGCACTTTGGTTTTAGCGGGAGATTCAACCAGATCCAGTTCAGTCTCTCGTTTAGGCCGCTTACTAGATGTAAACCCAAATTATTTTGGGCGAAACTATGGGAGTTTTGAAGTTGAGACTTAAGGGGAGTTAGCCAAACCCGTCTGCACGTTTCGTTGATATGTTTCTCATGGCATTTTGTTTAAGTGCGCAAAATTTCATGGTCATCGACCGCCATCGATTTGCATTCCATTGCCGGTTTACGAGATAAAGCACGAAATCAAACTTTAGCATATTATAGCATCCTGCGTTGTCATTTACAAGTGGGATAACATCCACAGAATGCCCATTGTAAATTCCACCCAGGACAATAGTGGATTAACTTTCACATGCGTAAAACCCCTCGAACGTGGCAAATTTTATAAGTTGTTCAGCAAACTTCGGCAAAACACAGTTTTTTGGGCTGCTCGCCTCCCGTTCATTATAATGGTGGAAGATAATTTGGTGCACTGTGCAGTACGGACGATAGTACGCACCTCCGTGGATGGTCCCCACTCTCTGATATGCACAACTAGTCAGCAGACGATTCAGCACTGTAAAATAACTGCATGATAATTAACAACAAAACGGTACTCCTACCGTTGGAACTAATGGCGCTCCTTAGTTAGAATACATCAACAAGCCCAACCACAACCAGGGTGGGTCATCATGATAACAGAACGCGCTGTCGTCTACCTCTCCCACTTATCGTAACTGCTAGGCCCGTATCTACGTGCGATGTTGATTGAGACCTGAACTAGGCATGGTAACCCAATCCGATGGCCAACGACTGCCCTTCGTCTTCATAAATGTACTTGTTGTCATTTTCCCCTGCTACTCATAGTAGCCGCTAGGCCAGTATCTATGCCGGCCGATGAGTACGAGGCCTCAGCTGTACGTGATAGTCTAATCTAACGGCCAACGACGGCCCGCCATACTCGCAACTGTACGCGGTGTCGCACCTCTTGGCTACTTATTGTAACTGCTAGGCACGTATTTATGTGCGACGCTGCTCATGAAACCTGAACTGTGCACGGCACCCTAACCCAATGGACAATGATGACCCTTCATGCTCATTACTGTACGCGATGTTGAGCTCCTTGGCTAATTGTAGCATATGTCCCGGACAGTCTTCCCATTAATCCAAAATCTCACTGATGACAGAGAACAAATGCCGACGGAAACTCACTAAATACACGGGGTATGGCGCTTCAAGGTAAATCGCTTTGCAAAGACTCCACGCTTTTTCTTCTGCTGTTACTGTGCTATTTTGAGGTCATCTCATCGTACAAACACACGACACCACTAAACGTTTCAGGTTTTTCTCTGATCTCTTGCCCCTGCAAGTTTCGAGCTACCTTAGTTGCGCGCAATTTAGCCAATGCACGTCCCCCATAATCATATGTACACACACTCGTTCGCAACGACCGCATACCTATAATTTACAGTGGAATTTCGATTACTGTTTTTGGAATCGGGTACTGTCACCCCAATGCAGTAGCTAGGAATTGTGACCACTTTTGGCTGCCTGCCGTTTCGGGCCGCAATATGACTCATACCATAATGACCTCTAGAAGACTTTTTCCTATTTTGGGCCTCCAATGTGGACACGCCCGCATTATTGCCTCTTTTGGATTGCAGAAGCGAACCACTGCGTGCCGTCGACGGACCCACGAATATCTTTGATCCATGGTGGTCCTAATTTATCACGACTCCTTGGCCAATTTTGACTACAAAGGCAACCCCAACTGGGTTGCCGAAGGTGTTCATGTACAAGGCTGTCTACGAACCCAAGTACGACGTCGCGATGATGGTACAGCGACTGACATACAAGGTCCGATGGCTTGCCCATAGTTCACAGTATCCCTGATATTCCCCAAGCGATCGTTACATGTGCCCAAAAAAACATCCCAAGCAGTTGAATGTGTGCCAGAACTTCAAAGCACTGGCCATTCTATTGTACTGTTTGCGTGTTCTGCCCATAAACCCACTAACTCTTTATATGGCACTATCAAGAGGTCAGTATACCAGCGAAGGTAAAACCCTGCCGCGCACTCGATATAGGGTGTACTGAGCATCATAAAATAAACAAAAACCCTACTAGCTGGGACGAATTCCTTGCCTTTGTTTGGCGGGACGCCTGCCGCAACGATAGGAAACTTTTTCCTGTATGGGTCGCGAATGGCTGCTGCATTGTGAGTGTGCGTGTATTAAGAAGGCGTAATTAGTGTTCATGTGGTTTGTATATTATTTCCAAATCCAATACAGAAAAATCACTGAAGAGATCGGCCTTTCCACAAAAATTCCCACCACCTTCACGGAGACATCATGCAAAGCCATTGGCAGCCACAAAAATATGATTTCCGCTCCCAACAAAACTGCGGCCGCAAGTGGAGATTTCAAGGGTTGGAATAAATATCATCAAATGCTGAAACTTTATGTTAGAGGTTCCTTCGTTCAAGCTTCGGTTTTAGAGTAAGTTGGGGCGTGCGTCCAAGGCTCTGCCTCGTTCAAAGTGTTATACTTCAAAAGGCAACCATGTGTAATATGTCCTGTAGATTATGTCCATCGTAAAGAGGCTTTTCTGGTGGGTTCATTTGAGTCTGCTGGTGAAACCAAACTAGCGTGGTAATGAGTGCACTTAGTCAGCTCGCATAATATGGGTGTTAAATCTAACTTGACCTTATGATAATTCCCCCATTCATTTGCTTACTCCGCCTATGTACTTTTGATCTCCAGTTGTTTCGCTTATCCGTACCCGCCACTCACCTTGCCGCAGAGGCCATCCCGTCTGACACTTGTGTGTTGGCATGTATGTCTGTGTGTGAATGTGCGCAGCTGAACTACTTACCCATGGGCGTTCGTATCCCGTTTGCTGAGCCTGCCTTGACTTGGTCGATGTGATCGCACGGCCAATGAGAGTCACGAGACTGTAGTCGGAAGGGACGACAGCAACCCACACTACTCGCTCGCCGTTGTTTGGTGTGCGGACGTTGACACTGCACTGTGCCGGTCAGTGACAGACCTGTGCACTTGTTGACGCTACGAACGTGAACAATTGAGGTTTGTTGTACATATTTGCCTACCCTTGTGTAAATAGTACCGTAGAATTTCGAACCCAATTCTTCCTTTTGATATTCCGGATTGTCGGACCTACGCGTCACTCGAAGTTCCGTATCGGCAACCTCAACAATGGGTTCTAGTTGAACCCAAGGCTGATGGGGGCTCAGGGGCTATGCCTGCCTTAAAAGCCCGAAGGGGGGTGAAACCGTTCGTGTATTGTTGAAAGGCTTTAAACAGCCGCAGTACTGCTGCTGTACAGCGGCGGAAACTGTACTTATTAGGAAATAACATAGCTTTTAAGAATAAAAGAAACAAATAATACAGCCTATGACAGAATGTCAAGAGGAAGAAACACTTTGGCATTAATTACGAGCTTTGAATATCCGTTTCCTTGTTGAACTTATCTGATGAAGTCCACGAGCAACTCCACTTTCCGTACAAGATTTCAACGAAACCTTCAGAGATGTCTTGGGGTTCCACCTCTTCTAATTCTGATTTTGATGCTTAACTTCGCCCCACTGCCTTACTGGAGGATGTAAATAACTTTGCTAATATCCAGCGGATTTCTTTTTCAAAAGGTCACAAGTGTCATATGCTGGTCCAGTGATATGTGGTTGTGGTCCTCTTTGGATCCACGCGAACATTTCGCTTATAATCCTGCTGTTCTTTCATTTACTAGGCAACATTTCCATATGTAAGTAACCTACTTCTACTGACTCGTCATCCGCTTGCAATGGAAGTGTCATTGATCTCTCGAGCGTCATAACCTTGACAATCCTGTGACCATCGAACTGAACAGCCTGGTTTTGTTTAGCAATTTCAAAATTTTACGCACTGACCTTGCCGAGTTTATGACCCGGCGTAACCCTGAGTTACCTTGGTGATTCTTGTGGTCTGTTTCGCAAAATCACTCAGACAGTATTACGATCTGTAAATGCCACACTTTTTATACCGAACGTCAGCTCTTTCAAACCTCCTTCGGCTTTAAAGATCCTCGCTTTTTGTCATATATACCCCCTCTCGTCCACCCAGATAAGTATTGTTCAGCCGGCCTCCTTCATAATCACGCAAGTTGTAAGGCGAACTTCGTGGTCCATGGAAGAACGGTGTGAAATTGGTACGAAGGGTTAGAGTGTCAATGGTGCGGGTCGTCTTACACAATGGGGTCCCGGTGATTGTCCATGAGCCTAGTTGGAAACAGTGAGAAATGTCTGCTGATCGGTGTTGCTGGCGGTAGTGTTGCCACTTTCTTTCCAGATTGTTTGGCTGAGTTCCAGAAGATGTATGCATGTCGGATTGTTTGCAACAGGCCAGTAACAGCCTCCCTCAGGCAACCTTCTCTCTTTATCCCAGCCTAAGGCACCATAGATACGGTTAAAAGGGCTTTAAACCTAGTTAAATAAACCTCGTGGTTGTACTGTGGTCAGGCTTCAGTATCAACACTAATGTTACTGTCTCTTAAGATTATGGCATAAAGGAGCTGGGTTCCACGAGGCTTGTTACTTTTCTTACGCCACCCAGAAATTCATCCATCATTACTGAGATGCTTAGGCATAATTTATTGAGCAACTACATCTTATAACGTGGGTGTGCGAGTAAAATGCTGGTTTTGTTACCGTGGAATATGTATCGTGAATCAGTATATTCAATTTTACGTTTCATATTGCGTAAGAGAGTATGAAATGTGGCCCAACTCTACAGGTCTTTTCACTGCATCGGGTTGGGTTACTTGTACACTCTTGAACACATACGGATGCGTATGAATCTGATTTTTACCTTCAAGGCGCGGGGGCCGAAAATCTACAGGGATAACAAGCTCATCATTATTCTGGAACGGTGATTTCGAAGGACAAGTATACGGTCTAACGAGATGTTAAAATGAAACAAACGATAAAAGTTAGATGTAGAGACAAAATGCTTTGAATCCAAAAACTCTCAGAGACGATTCGTGTGGAATCGTCCTTCCGCCCAGTTACTATAGATTCAAAGCCACTGGCTTGATGTATTGACGTGTATGGCATTCGGTAACTCTGTAAATACACTGGAAAACAACCTGTGCAGTGCGGAGCTGTCAGGGGCCACCTTCAGCAAAAATTGTTCATCTGCGCGACGCCCTCCGAGAGAGAAGAACCCTGACCTTTCCAACATTAGTACCAAGAGAAAAATTCATCATCAATAGTAAGCACGGGCAAGCAGAGAATATGCGATGAAGTATCTACATACCAGGCCGCGAAGGACTTGGCTAGCTGAATACACGGAGACCAACCGAGACATATTCAGGAACAATATCCATGCCACGTATAAAAACTCGACACCCCAAAAGGAGCTCAAGAAACATTTTACTATATCATTTAAGTAAATAGAAGAGGGAGAACCGCCGGGGCGAATGCGCCCGAAGGGCAATCTGAAATAGCTGTCGTCCTAATGGAAATGTCTACATTCCCATTATCAAAAGAGAAGCCAGGTGATCAGCTGAATAGTATCACTAAAACATTTAACACCGGTGACTAAAATGGACGAGCACAACGAAAACCACAAGTTTTAAACCACTCTCACAACTCAGAAACCACAGATTAGTAATAATTGCGATAGTTTAGACATGATACATGGTACAAGTAGTTCTACTGCTACCACGTGGTTGTACACAATTGAATCTCATGCTCATAGCAGTCAGAAGCTGTAAGAAATGACTACCCAGTACAAAAAGGGTGCACAAACTCCCTGTTTAAAAAGTATCGCATAATCTGTCAAACCTGGTCTGAGCCCAAAAGACTTGTTACATGTGGAAATCTCCATCAGATAACCCAAGGAATGGTCATGAAACGGTCAGCGGCATCTAATCTTGGTATATTTCTCGGCATTTTAAGGATACCAAAGTTACGATTAGTTACCATAACAGCAAAATAGGATGAATAGTTAAAGCTTACTATGCTCAAGTGTGGGGCGAGCTTGGTAAAAATGCCGGGCTTCATGAAAGTACTACCAAACATAAGTTCGACACAAATCACAGGAAGCTAGTAATCAAACATAATTCAAGTGCACAGGCTGCCGTCACGGTATACACAGTGAGTAAAACAAACAATTCGGAGAAACCGTGGTGTAATAGCCCTCCGTGTAAGTACCGAGCTGTCTCCGGACACCACAGTGATATGCAACCCTGAGACCATTAACTGTGTGGCTGTACCAGGTTGACTCACACCGTTACTGTTGTACACATAAGTCCAAACAACATGTAACCATGATGAATGAATCTGATAGAAGAATATACCTATTACAGTCTATTTCTAAAATCCAAGGAGTTTGACTTCCTAAAGATTCACTTGTTACAACAAAGCCTGTGAAATCTGTAACATTGTAAAAGTCACTGTTCTATGTGTTGGTGATTGGTACCCGTTTGAAAAAAAGCCTAAAAACAAACAAATAGATATGTTGGTCGTAATAATTAGCGCTCTTTATGGCCAGTAGGAGCTGTGATAGTAAGAGAGTCCGTTTAGGAGCGTCCAAAGTGCGGTTATCACCAGGGCCGGGTTATCCACTGCAAAGATAATCAGAAGATTTTAATAAGACGTTTGTGGCATCTGAAAGTCAAAAATTGTAGAGAAACTGTGATAAAAAAATATATGGAACCAAGCAAAAGTGACATAAAGAATGTTACCCGAAAGGAAAGAGAAATAACATCACGGAGAGTTCTGTGAAGGTCGGAATATTTCTAAAACTACGAGATATATACGGAAAAGCTCGAATACGTTTGATGATCCAGTGGCCCGGAGTGAATACAAACCAATTCGGGGAGGCTTCAAACAGGTGGAGCTTATGAAAGGACAAATGTGTATTGCTACAACTTAAAAGTTTCCCAAAACACTCAGGACTCGTTGGTTCAACACGGCGAAGCTAGAGCGTCACTACCAGAATTTACCAGACCAAATGGCTTCACCGTTACAGATGAATCACACTGGCACTTCTGTTGATTATCACGTAAAAATCCAAAGAAAATGCGGGACGACGTTTAGGTTGAGAAGAAGTTTGAAGGCAGATGTTGGTAGAATTAAAGTCCTTTGCGTCAAAAGTAAAGCAGCTTTAGGACAATCTGCAGGTCATCAGGGATGGGTAGCCAATTACCAGCGCTTGTTTGTGCCAGCAAAGCTCAAATCTACCTTAACAACATGACAAGAAGCGGATTTTCCCCAGAAATGCTGAGCGTATCCTTTTTAAACCGACTATAAAACGGTGCTATTGACGAGTAAAACCAGTCCGCACACCCTGTGTTTTAATTTGGTAGGACTTTAAGTGCTTCGTAAGACCGTCCAGTAGAATCGTAGGAGCTCTTTGAAGGTAAAATGTAAAACAAACATAAACCACCAGTAATCTTCCGTTTTCAGTGCTACCAAACGTAGTGGTGATGATGACTGTATCTTTACCATAACTTCTACCTTATATGTCATCACAAGGAAGAGAAGCGTAAAACGAAATCGCACAAACATTATATGACACAGTGTAAGGACTAATACAGAAATAGGCACAGTATTTTTATGCATAGGGAAATTATCACAGAATTAAAAGCGTAAAGCTGATTTGTACAACTCGGAACAACAAGAACAATTATGAACACAGTTAATGGTAATGAAATTATAATGGGCCTCTGCGAAGGACCACCAAATCAATCAGCGCTAAAATAAATAGTTGATGTGACGCACAGTGTTACATAATGCTGTGATTTTTTCAACAGAATTGTTTGAAAAATAAAATTGAAACTCCTCAGGAGAGATTTCAGTGCTAAAGCACGTAGCTGGGTGAGCTTTTTATCCAGCAAAACTTTACTGCCAATAACTTCTACTAAGGAATGACTGATCCTGAAAGTATTGCAAACCTTTTTGCAACACACAATCTGGTAGACAAGCTACACCCAATGGCACTGAGGAATCACCGGTAGTGCCTTAGTGACACATGATAATACCAAATTAGTCTTAAAAAAGCACTAATTTCAGTTTTTGATGACTTTGCTGACATTGTTACAATGTCTTTTAGATAGGCAATAGTTACTTTTACTCACATGTTTAAGTAACCAACAAATAAATACCATTATGTATTATATCCGTCACACAAACTACACCAAGCATAACCAGAAATGCCAATAAACCTACTTATTTGTGAGCAAAATGCACTACTGAATGTTAAAACGGCTTTACCGCAAACAATAGTAAAGTTAGAAGATGAAATCGCAGTGCTAGAGAGTGATCTGCGCAGTTTTTCAACTTATGCAATGCGTATAATTATAAAACTTTGCACCAGTTTTTCTCCATGCTACCTTAGCTGTGCACGTCTATCGTCTGCAGTCTCTGGGTGACAGCCAAAAAAATAAGAGACAAGACAGCTCTAGGGAAAATAGATTAGAAATTTCCTATTGGTGGTGGCGCATCTAAAGTAACTGCATCAATCACACTATGAAGATCACCAGTTTTGCAACTGCCGTCACAGATATACTGCACACCGCTTAAGATCTTCTGGCAAGGATAGCACATGACTCAAAAATTAATAAGGACTAAGGGTTCAAAATTAAAAATAAGAAACTTATGTCCGAAGGAAAACAGTACACACCGACGAGGGATTAATCCTCTGAGTTTGTCAGTAACAAAGAAAGGTAGGTAATTCTGTCTTACTAAATGGGTAAGTATTCATATTAAGTCTCGACACCTGCAAAAGCCATAATATATACGCACAAATTACCCTTCGTGAAAAAAGAGCTAGACTTTTAGCTGATACACAATGCAAGTAGCCTTTTGCAAAGAAATTATGGAGCGCATTTGTGTTCAGTGATACATTGTCAACTCTTCTACACCCAAGGGAAGCAATAACTGACTTCTTACACTCATAACAGAAGCCAAACATTGATGTGCACATGTAGGTGCGCCTTCTAATGAACTAGTACTTATCACTTGAAACTTAAGGCGGAAACCTTTTGCTACGAAGAATTGCTTAAAATATAACCAGTGAGAACTTTTGCATACATAACTGATGTTTTAGCTGGGGGTTGATGGAGAATTGAGTTGTTCTCATTCGCTAGTAGATTGTTAACAACTTGTAATGTACTCACATGAAAAAAACATTTAAATTCTTGCACCATCTCCTAGAAATGATAAAATTCTAGAGAGAATGTTGTAGTCTTTCAAAAAAATTCCAAAAACCGCGTTAAAAAGCCACGTCTTTGTCATAAAATTCCTTGTGAAGTGTGCGGAGTACCAAAAACACATCTTGGTTCCCCGGTAAGCTTCCAAATAGTATTGCATATATCGCAACCTTGGTCACCTGAAAGGTGCGGCTAATAAGAAGCCGAAAATCGGGTGATAATTTTCGGGACTGTGTCATAAAACGGAGTAGTTTTTTAATCAGCAGATGTATGAGCGCAAAAATCCCGAAGCACTTATATTGAAAGCTCACAAGTGTACAACAGTTCATGTGTGCTAAAAAAGCCCGATTCCGTAGTGAACTAGTTTATTGAAAAATTTGCGCACGTTAGGACCCAAAAATAGGTAAGACGGGACCTGCTGTTTTACCAAGGCCTACACCACGTGCAGCTGAACTCGAAGACTGAGTTTTCTCTGTAGGTTTTTTGTAGGTTTCCCTTATAATAAAAGCCTTTTTATTTGCTATTTAGTCAGAGAGCTTAAAACAATATCTCAAAAACCACCCTGACTATTTAAATGGCGTTAACAATATTCTAGCTGACAAATTTCCATATTTTGGACGGTCCATTAGTTTTCAAGTCTGCTCCGTTTAGTGAGTCTCTGCAGAAAGAGCTCAGGACCTAGAAGTGCACTGTGATTTTAGGCGGTACGCAATTCACCTTACCTCTAAAATGTACTTCACTAAGTACATCGCTTTTGGTTTCTGCTACCGAGATTGACGTGCCTATTGTCTGTTTGATTTCAGCTTTCTGTGAACGAAACATTCTTGTTCTTGTGCATGTGTATATCAGTGTCTTGTTAACCGCCCTTCCATTTAATCGTTCCGTAAACTGACATAGCAGTCTAAACCACCACTCTCTGAATGATATGTTTGGGTAGAGCCAGTTTCTACTGCGCACCTGCCACGCCTGTCTGATTCATCATTATGGAAGTTCGTTTGATTATAACTGAAGATACATTGCCTTCGCTGGCTCCACCTAACAGGATATCTAGTCCAAGATAAAAAAGCCTCGAAATGAGGCTAATTGAGAAAAATGCACTCCTTCATTTGGCACTGTTCCCTTGGATTTGACTTGATAGTAAATTGGAGGTCTTTTCAGCTTACAAAATGAGCAAATAAATGAGACATAGTGACCAAATAACATTTGATGCGCACATACAGATACTGCTTTCATATCTGCGCAACCAAGTAGAACGAGAAAATGGGGATTACAATTTTTTTAGCACCTGGCTCTTGTTTTGTCTCTCAGGGGTGCGAGACCAGTTAACTGACAGTTCTAATCACCATCACTTTGAGACCAAGCGAAGTTCAGTAACATAGTGAGCGTGCCTAAAGCTGAAGTCGTCCACAACATCAAAACTGAGCCCATATGAAACAGAAGGCAAGGGGCGTAAAAAAAGACACTCCACATGGTCAGTACAATAATATCCAACTTACTTGCGGCAAGACAGTCGTGTAGTATAATGAAGACCTCCCTTAACGAGCAGGCGCTATGAAATTCTCGTAACTTTGTCACACTCATTTTACACTTTTTGATGTTTTTCCGTTAGACTTCCGGTACTATCTATCAACTGGTAGCTAAAAGTTATTCAGTTAAATCGATTTGGGCTGACGTAATGGCGGGGAGCATATGTGGTTTTGTAATCTTGTCACGAGATATACTAAATCAAATGAAATCCACGGAAGTTGAATAGCGGGTATAGGCTAACCGCCAGCTAAACAATATGAAAGTATCCTTGAAGAAAAATTAAATCGAATTGTTGTAATATTATGTTCAGAAGGTGGGTATATGTACGAGTGTAAGTTATTGGGCTTTTTAAGTCAAAAAAGGTCTACGACCAGAGTATGCAATGCGCCATGATACACATACCCACTTATGGCCCATTAAAGGAGGATTTATGGGCGATAGTCCTGTGTTACCGTCAGGCTAAAGTGCATTCTCGTCCACAGTTACAAAGCCTAACTTCGGTGCCATATTACTGACTGGTACTGTATTTTTCTGTAAAAAAAAACATAATCCCCCGTTCGAGCAAGTACATCTAAAAAGAATAACGGCCTTTATTATCGCTTTTATTTACCGGTATGTCTCCTTTGCATTCACAGCCACAGCGCATGACATGAGGAGTATACTAGCCTTCTCAACTGCGATATGATGAAAATTTTATTCCGAAGAAGGTTTTTTGGAAAACACATATCTTCGCGTGCATCCTCTCGCACATCTTCGTTATGCCCATCAGATGATCCAAAAGCAAGCTCATTGCCGGTGAATAATACGGAACATATTGCTTCCCCAAAAGTGCCTACTACACCTAAGTGCGGTAAGGTTATTTCACGTGTACAATGAGCTCTTCTAAGGCCAGTTACAATTCATTCCAAGAGTATCTGCGTCGCTACCTGCGTCAATAGAAAGCCCTATCTAATTAAAGCTGCACGGTGGTATGGCGGTAAAACGTCAGTGTCGTACACTGGTGTCGCCGTTGGCATGAATGATACAAGGCATTCACCTGCAAGAGGTGACCTTACAGACAGAAGCTTGTTAAACGTTTACTCATATTTGTTGTACATTCAGCAATCACCCAATGAGGAGGTTTGAAGTACGAGCATGAAGCTGATTGTTTGTCGTTCAGCTAAGATCATTCTGACACCTCTTATCAAGCCAGGTTTCACTTTCAGACAGTTTCTAACAACGTGGACTCTCCGATTTTATTACTTGTGGCCTCTGTACTTCTGTCTTATGTTAATTATCAAGAAATGGTAGTAATTTGTAGCCAAAAAATGCCATCCAGAATTAAGCATACTGGTTGTCAATAAATTTCGGGTGTCCGCTATTATAGCAAATGGGTGCTGTCCAGTTTATCATCACCTTTACACCATTTTTATCAAAAGTTTATAGTCGCGCAGCAAACTTGTCATTATAACTCAAAGTCAAGCTACGATCCAAAGGCGTATCTTTTCTTGAGATTATTTCAGTGGCTTTAGTTCCTACCTGCTTTATCCAACCAACGCATGCAATAAAATGGTATGTTGAAGTAAAGGAAAAATTTAATTTGCCTTAGAAACCTAGTCCGTTTTCTGGTGTACTAGAGCGGAATAAGCACTGCACATGAAAACATTAAATTATGTTTCAGTGTAATCGAAGTAAACGTGGTTCTCAAATGGAGGTGAACGCTCATTTTATGGGGATTCCAAAGGATTAGAAGAAAGCAGGGCCCAAAAATTTGAATAAACACCATATCGAATTTGTATGGTATTTAAATCAGTGAACACCCATCTCTAATAGCTAAGTTTATTTGTCTTTTTCATTAGCTTGATGCGAGTTACACCTAATTCTGACAACATGCTTGTGATTCGGGTGAGGTTATTACTGGGAGATAAGTTTCAATCTGTTTAGAGCTAATCAGTGGAATTCTCAAAGCAATGTATTGAGAAAATAGTCGTTTTTACTTAATAGGAGCATGAGAATGGTCCCATCTGCTCTCCAAACCTTGCTACACACCTCCCATCAGTAAACATGAATAGACCTGATACCGAAACATGAAACCCAAAAGACCAGACTAAATGCTTAGATGACAACAATATTTTGTTGACTGTGGCATGTCCACCTTGTTCAGAATTAGTTCGCAAGTACCATAACAAATAGCCAAACGATACATGGGGTAGGTAAGATCACCAAACGTCCAGCAGTGTGAAAAGATTCGATATTTACAACTTTAGTCTCAACGAAGTAAGGGTACATGATCTAAGAGGCCGCTTATTACGCTTGTCGTCAGACTATGGCTTTGCATTTGCCTAGCAATAGTGTGTACGCCACCCTTCTGTTTCTAACCATTTTGCTGTTCATGCTACTAACTAGATGACCTATTGCTAATAATGTAGTTCTTTTCGGTAGATTTAGCGTAAGCCCACAGCATCTATTCTATCTCCGATGCGTCCTACTGTATATTTTCTTGCTAGTGGCTGGTTGTTTGAGATCGCTACGGAGAAAGAATAGCCCCCAGTTGATTCATTTCCCAAATGAGGCGCCCGTTGTTGGGGAGAATCGTAGAGGATTACAAACGGTGAATAATAATAATTATTTGTGAGTAATAATTTGTGAGTCTGGAAGTCCGCAAAAAGTCAGGAGACTTTATACCTTTCGCAAAAGCCCACAGAACTATAAATTGGCTTATGCCCTTTTGTTGTTGTTGTCAGGCGGAACAGAGTACGGATAGCACAATAATCCTCGCTGCTATATCATTTCCGTTTTCCTATTACTTTTGTTTGAACACGACTGTTTTCTTCAAAAATTCGGGTTTTGACTAACAAGATAGAAAACTGTGGCTCCTCTTATGCACTGTAAACCTTAGGTGATCAGAGGTGGTTACCTGTGTATAGTTCACAGTGGTACTGACGTCAGGTATCTCGATTCGCTTGTGGACCAATGTAAAGAAACGAAGGTATGTGCAGGCTAAAAATCACATATATAGTGTCGTTGAAATCACAGGTGATTGCTGAAGCTAGTTAGAAAAATATCAAAGGCTACCCATTCACTGATATCTCTATGAAGCGTTTTGTCTAAATCGGGCCTATTATCCTTATGACCTGATTTATAGGACATTAACAGAGTAATAATGAGATTTTTTCCATTTACTTCTCAGGAGGAATTTTTTCCTTATTTGTTTTGGCCGAAAAAACTTCAAGGAAGGATTTTTCTTTCCATAATACGACGATAGACTGTGAGCCACTATTTTAGTAGTCTCTGCAGTCAGGTATATGCTCACTGTGATAGAATTTATTTTCCAGGTAATGAAGAGCTGCTGTTTTCACCGGTATGATACATTGAGTGCAGTCAGTAGTTGTGTAGGACACAGTGTCCTTAAGGAAGCTACTGATATCATGTGCATATGCTTCGTCCTCTCGGAGCCTTAACAACGATGGGGCGAAAATCCTGGGTAACAGTGATTCAAGCTACTACTTCAGTTACCCATCCATGTGACAGCTCACACTGCCTGCCACAGTCAAACACTAGACATCCTCGAAAGTTCAGTACTACCAGCTAGGGCGCAAAATTTCATCACTGGTGAAATATGGCAAAAACAACGCACTATAATTCTTGCGAGCGCAATTACGGTAAAATGGACATAAAGATTCTTGACAAATAGCTAATTTTAATTTCAGTAAGGCTGTTGATTTGCAGATTTCTTGTGTTCCAGCCAGTTTTTCTCACAATGAAATCTGAAAAAATTTATCCTACCCCATAGAATTTTACCGCCTGGACGGTTTTTGTCAATCGGTGAGCGATGAGCACAACGAGCTAGAAGGCGGGAAGACTGATGCATCCGATAGCTTGCCTTCTGAATGCAAAACCCACCCCGTAAATGCTCAGAATGGTTGCCCTTCCGCTACGAATGCCATAGGTGAAAACAGGTCAACGAATTTTCGCGCACTAGTGAGCCCGCGGATTTTGACAGATAGAGAACGCAACGCAGTTTCCCTACCTGTTTTCGGTCTGGATTCCCCATATTCTGAATCCGATACGTCTTTATCACAAACGGACTTTCCACTCGGGGAAATTACCACTCAACTGAATGTGCCATCTCCACCAGCGACGCCGAGAAAGGATAGCTCATTATCTCCCACATCAAGAACTAGCAGACGGCGCTTACTTCCTCCACCATCTCATACCATTGTTCCTCTGGTAACTGAAACGAAAACTACCCTGGTACCTTCGGCTATATTGAAGGAAGCAAAGAAAAAAGCCGAATTAGCGGTAAAGGTACTGTCATAATACACTTTATAGGTAATGAGGTGATACCAAAACAAATACTCTCAGCTTTTCTTCCATTTTTCCTTATGTATATTGTCACCTTTCATTTTATTTGGTCGAGAAGGAGAAAGTAAGATCATTGTTAGTCATTTTGAAGAGAATTTGTCACCCTCTAGAACAGACCAACAGAAGGAAGAGGCCAGGAGCGAACTTTCTGATGAGTAATCTCCTCTGATATAGAAGTCACTTTTATCATAAACTGTGAGGGATCAAACAGATGGTTCCGAGCGTTTGTTCCTCATGACGATGATCCTTCCTTAATGGGAACTAAATTTGTGACATATTTTTTATCCTTTCGCTCTGAATGTGCAAAATAAAGACTGTGGAAATGGCTGCTTGTCATAATTTGCTAATCTGCAGGAAATGCCTTAGATACTGTAAGGCTTCCGACAAGACTTTTATGCAGAGTTCACATTGTAGCACCATGTTGTTTGATGCTGTACTGTCGTCCTGAAAATAGGTTTCACATTACCAGGGTGATTGTGATGCTAGTCTGACTTTACTCTGGAACTCTCACTAGTATTAGGTATAGCAATTTTGAGCAGCCGATATAATTACAATTCTCAGGGGCAAAAATGTTTATCCAAAAGAGCCCCAAAAATCGAAATTTTGTACTGTCACACAAATTCTATTGAACCAATTATTGCCTTTTAATTTTTGTGAATATAAACGGAAAGATCAGCCTCTTCGTTAAACTGAACCACTTCTGCATCATCGCAAAAGGACTACCGATTCAAAATAAACTAAATAAGGTTTACTATTATCTCTAGAGTTTTCTTATCAGTCTTTGTTAAGTAAAGACTAGTTTGGGTTATTGGCCTCATCAGTTCAACCATTGGCCTTCAGTAGTAACAAAACGGAATTTTAATAGTTTTTTTCCACCCTAACTTATTTAATTGCCTATGCAGAAATTGCTTTCTTTTTACCTTCTGCTTAAACCGTATATGCAGACCATGGTACCAACTCAAGAACTACCTCTTTGTTTCCAGAACCACCGTATATTTTCCATCCTTGGCCCTTATCATGCTGTACGAATGGCGTTAAGATCCCGCGGTTGGGTGGAGAGCTTCGAACCGATTTTATCAGGCAACCAGTCCCAAGATGAACGCTCCCAATCAACAGTGAAGAGAAACAAACACCGGCTTTCTCGTTCCTTGGATAGATGTCCGGCTGATAGAAAATTGGTTTTGAAGCCTACATATATAGATGATGAAGATTCTGACAACCCAATGTGTCCATCGGCTGCTGATCGTATGTTAAGACTGAATGTTTGCAAATGCTTCTCAGTTGAATTTTGGAATGACAGTCATAGCTCTCTTTTTCCTGGTGTCCTAGACCTCACAATAAGATCTCAAAATCAAGCTGACTGTGGTGCCACAAAACTAAAGCTATAGATAAGTGGATTGATTTTACATCTACTCAGGTTGGAAAGTACCACGCCATCTGTCCATTATGAAACTTTTCTTTACTCACTACCAACTGATATGTTGTTTTCACTTTACTCATTCGAACTTCGTTGTGGTGAATATACGACGAGCTGCAAGTAATAACATACATGCAGGGCCTGATTTTCCATCGTAGAAGCAGTAACACTGCTGTTTCTTTGTACCGGTGTAAACCTGGAGTAAAAGCCGGTGAGCCAGGATAAATGCCGTTTCTTGCCATTCACGATCCGGAGAAGGTAGCGAGTTATTTGGCTGCTTCTAAGTAAGTGTTGTGGATTATATAAAACCATATCAACGCCGCAGTATCTACCCTCCTCTCTGTTAACGTTTACGTAATGAATTTTTGAGCAAATGCTCTCTTTATCATCCCGGTGAAAATCTATTACAAGTGTGCTGCAGCAGTATCATTTTCGGCTGTTTGCCTGTGCATTTCAGGATAGAAGTCAAAATTCCAATTGACGTGCTTTTAGAACAACGTGTGGACATATTATCAGAATGACAGTCATTGGTCAAGGTGAAGCAGTTCATGTTGAATACGAACCCAGATAACCGAATGCATGTTTACTAGGCAGACTGATGGCGAAAGCCAGAAGTAATTTACTGATCACCATTTAGCCAAATTCTGCTGTTTCTATATGGTTTATAAGCACAATTTTCTCAAACGCCGTTCTACACATCTACAGAAGAAGACGCCTAGGACAAATATTGTGTCTGTCTTACAGTATACAGCTGCAAGTGAATGTTGGTGGCGCTCTCAACTTCACCTTCTATCCAGGTTACCTGATTGTTTGATTTGAGATGCTGAGCCGATAGCAGTTCTATCCTTCCTTCCGGTTCCGTTTTTTCTCCGCGAGACATCCTTGTGTTATCGTCAGTATAGTGTAGAGAAAAAATGAGATGGCTTGACCAGATCCACTTCATTGTTCATGCGCTTTGGGCTAAAGGACTGAGGCGAAAGCTTCACTCGAGTGTGAGCTTAAATTGTTGGTTTTTTCTAACTTGCCCATAGTGGATATACAGTTCACGGTGACTGGTGGTCCGAGAACAAAACAAAATTATTTGTAGTATATACTTAGATGCTTGCAGCGCCATCTATGGCTAATGTTGTGCCCCTGACAGTCTGAATAATATTCGCTCGATGACCAAAATTTTACGAGTTTGCTAAATGGTTAGGGATTTGATGCTTTTAAGGGTTACTTCTCTAGCGCAGTACAAAAAGATACCAGTTAGCTCATTTAACTGCAATCCTCACTTCACAGGTCTCGCTATAAAATGGATCTTGAGCAAGTAGCACCTCGTGTCTCCTTTTGCTGGTAATGTTGGGTTCAACTCAATAAGTGATACAAACCTGCTGTCGAAGGGTGCTCAAGAATCACCGTGGTTCATGCTAGTCGGTTTTTTAAAGTATCCATGTTGTAATACCATTCCGTGCAATTATGGAAAAGGTGTTGCCTTTGACGATGTTTAACCTTTCTTTCACTATCTTACATTATAGCGACCTGTACTGTCCCTCCCTGGCAAGAAAAGGATGGCTATTATGCAATTTTAGTGAGTACCGTGAACTGTAATTTATGCAAAAACTTCACATGGATGATCGTGCGTTCTACGGGTCTACATAGGCACATATTTCAGTCAACTCAAAATGCAAGCATAAGTACAGGTGCCACTTGCCCGAAGTTTACTTATGACAGCATGGGCACCATTCGACTAACCCTGTGTGTCCGATCACGGGATGGATGTTTGGGGTTAACTAAAGGGGGAATCGACTCCAAGAAGTGGATGGACTCATGTGGACTTAAAACTGGCTAGACCTTCGGCTACGCATGGAAACTAATCGATAAGTAGAGAAGTGTCCAATGTAAGAGTAGGTAAACCTCCCAACTTCACGTGTTCTGGGCGAGTTTGTTCACTGGACTGGTATTCTTGTTCTTCGTTACAGGGATAGAAGATGCAACGTATACATCGAATATGCAGCTGCTTATGCTTAGTCACTTGAACAGATAGGTACAGCGTCTAATTACTCGGTTTCTGGGGAGTGCAAGTGCGTACGGTATCGAAAGGATTAGTGGACTTTGCACTTAATCGGTTTTTCAAGAAGGTAGCATACAAAAAATTGCCTAGCACTGTTAAATCCAAAATTTTGCCAGTCAAAAGTTTCTGGACAAAATGGACCTAAAATTGTTTAGGTCATAATAACTTTGAGTTGGAACGACGAACTAGGTGATTATGCACGAGGCTCGATTTTTTGGAGGAAATAGCACGGTATAGCTTTTGAATACAATGAAAGGTCGATGTAACCCAGCTTTTGAGGGCAGGAGAAGAAAAACACCCGTATGCGTCTCGTTTTGAACACGTTTGAATTACAGTTAAATAGGAAAGCAAAAGCACCTTGACCGGCAGGTAAACATCAGTCATCCAGAATTGGAATAAGCCAATCAACACGCCACCCGGATCAATAGTGAAAGAGAATACCAAATTATCCTATACTTATATACCTATCCAACTGCCACGGCTAAATGGAACGCAGAATGTAACTCTAATGGCGTAATCGCAATCCACAAAGTTCATATAATTTTATGGAGACAGTGAAATTTGAGCTCAGCTTCTGTTGGAAGTTTGGTCACATCACGGAATTTCACCACATGGCTTTGGCCAATAACATACGTGAATTGCATCGCAATGTAAAACAAAATAGGAAGTATTGATGCCTTAACAAGTTGGCATGATTGACAGTGTGGGTGAGATCCCTCACTACCTGTTTATTCCTTGTACCCCTCTCGAGCCTATACGAAACTTTAGTGGCTCGTCAACTAATGCCACTGGTTTGGGCTTCGAGTTATCCCTTTGTTTTCATTGCTATCCCCAACCAATTCTATATGCATTATTTCATATTGCGTTTGTGTACAGTGAACGTACCTAATAGTTATTCGTTTGTATTCGTATCCAAACAGTCTTCACAACTGCCTTGAGTTGGACATTAACGGCACAGCACCCGGGGCTATTTTTTCATGTGATTCAGGAACGTATGATATGCACGAACAGAAAACTTTTGATGCATTACCACGCTTGGTTTGCGTGTACTTGTTCTTCATCACACTGTTCTGTATGATAACATTTTGCATCAATATTCCTGCTCGGTTTTCAGTCTCGAATGGTTCGATCCGCATATCCTTCTTTTATATGGTCACTTAAAAAGAGTCAAGTGGATTTTCACTTTCTACGAAAAGACCAAATCATAAACCACCATTGTCGGGCACCTTTCACAACCAAGGTAAGCAAAAGTATATTCATGCCCACCAGGTTTGTGTTGAGTGCAATAAGCTGTTGCCTCGAATGTTTACTTTTCGTGCTACGTGGAAATTTCATTCGCAATTTCGATTTATTTTCTCCAAGAAACGTTGTGTAGGTATTGCATTAGTGGATGGAATAAAGCGGACTCCCCAAAAAGAGAGACCCACGGGAAACTGTCAAAGTGATCTTAGTTGGGGAGGTGCGGTCCCCCTTGGGGAAAATTTTCCATCGATAGCGTGAGCAAATAATAATATACCGTTTGAATTTTAATAACAATACAAAGACATGCTGAAGCTATTGTATTTATATTTTAGCACCTGCAATATAATGGATGCCTTCGTACAAAGTCCACTTTTATCGTCTATGGACACCGTCACAACAGTAAAGTTAGTAAAACTGCGTTAGTAAAAATCGAAATCGTCCAGCTGTAGCACCCTTTCGGTGCCTAACTGCCATGCTACCAGAGAGAAGCACGAGGGCTGGGATACTGCCAGGTTGCCCAAGCCTAGACAGGGGAAGCTGAGAGGCAGAGGTTGGGTTTGAACCGCGGACCTTCCGGTCAGTAAATTCGCGCTCTAACCACTGAGCCATCTCGCCTGCGTTAGTAAACCAACATCTCAATAAGGCCAGCGGCTATGGCACCACAGACTCTCGTGTACACTTGTACACGACTTCAGTGTAACTATTTTTACTCCGCTACTGGTATTCGTTCCACAAACAGACAACGCTAATACCGAGGCTGGTTAAATCTCGATATGCACAAATCTACTGGACGTTTGACGGAGGATAACACAGAGGTGTATGGTGTAATGTCATCAACCACTATTCCCGTTCAAGCTTTCTTGTTATGACGATCTCCAAAGGGTGATATCAGTCTTATTTAAGTATTAGAGTCTCTCCAAAAAAATCTTAATTGCCCAAGAAACCGCTTTTTATCAGTTCTTTTAAAGTGGTTTCTTGGAAGAGTCTGAGAGAGCCCACTGACTGGAAGGTTCGTGGTTCGAACCCGAACCCGATATCTCAAATTCTTCTGTCTAGACTTTAGCAACCTGGCAGTATCTCAGACCCCCTGTTTCCTTCGGGTGGTATGGCAGCTATGCTCCAAAAGGGTGAACGGTTATTTTTCTTATTTTTTCAATCTTTTTAAAAGATAAGTGTACATTGCGTTCTCTTAAAGGAACCCCTTTTCAATAGTCTGTGTAGGGCGAGGGGTTGTCCCCTGTCCGCAGAAATTCATTATGGGGCAAGATGGCTCAGTGGTTAGAGCGCGAATGTACTGGCCGAAAGGTCCGTGGTTCAAACCCGACATCTGCCTCTCGACTTCTCCTGTCTAGACTTGGGCAACATGGCATTATCTGTCCTCGTGCTTCCTTCGGATGGCATGGCAGCTAGGAGACGAAAGGGTGCTACGGATAAACGATCGATCGATCGAGAAATTCATCACGTCCTGGTCTCTGGTGAGCTAGTAGTTTGTTCCGTGAGGACATTTAGAATAGTCTCCCCCTTTGAGAGTGGAGATAGTTGGGAAGGTAGTCTTTTATTACAAGGCTTGTCTCACAGTACCGGAAGTGGATGGTCTCCGTTTGAGGGGAAAATGCAGTATATTTGTTATCCTGGATAGCCGCAGAGATTATGATTCAGTGACAGTTTGTGGATATTGCTACGTTTTCTTTGGAGTTGATTCAGTAGGAAAAACTACTGGAAGTCACTGATGTTTATTACCAAAAAACTGCTGCCTTTGCCTTCAGCTAATGTTAATAATAATAATAATAATAATAATAATAATAATAATAATAATAATAATAATAACCAGCTGTAAAACCAGCGTACTCACCGTACAGTGGTTGAAGCTGCCACAGTTATGTTCACCGATGGCTTTGGGATGTGGGGTAGGTAGCTGCGCATTGGGGGCGGTAGCTAATATAATTGATGCCTAAATAGAGGGGTGTCAGTGGACTTTTAATTGGGAAGGTTGGGGGGAGCTGTGCATTGAAGGCAACCACTTGGACGCACGAGCGCCATTGAGGGCGCGACTGGGCCATGTCTGACAGTGTCTGTAATCATTGATGTGTCCCTTCTCGGGGTATCCATCCTGGGAGACGGCAATGACTAGAGCAGCTTAGTTTGCTGGTAATGGCTTTCATACTTCGATACCTCCATATAAAAGATATCTGCAAAGACAAAGAAGACGACGTATGGATTTTGGCATACAGCAACGTTACTTTTCAGGTGACCAGCATTATCCTGATTATAGAAGCCAACTTGTCCATATAAGGACAGGAAACCTTTGAGTTCAATAGATTATCCGACGTATGTTAGTTTCTTCCACTGGTAACGGCTTTTCTGAACTTCGCACTCGACCGGTTGCTTCAGCCGTCCTAGTAGGAATACTGTGATGTCAAGTTGAGTCCTCAAAGCTGGACGGAGGACTTAGAACACGCTGATGATAACCCGCTAGGCTACAAGTTGAAAAGCTTTCAAAACACAGACTAAACTATCTAGCTCACTACAAACCATTGCTAGAACTAGGGAAATATACCACGAAGAGTAAGGCTTCTTCTGCTCACATTTAAATGTCTTTCCAGGCTCTCCCCATAAGTGGTGTAGAAACCAAAGGTGCTACTGTACTTAAGTACTTGGATTCAAATATCTTGCTTGACCGGCAAGCGCCAGACCTGGTCCTACTCAGCTGAACAACGCAATTTGGAGAGGAACTAGAATCCTTCTGCGCACACAATTCGAGTCATGAACTTGGAAATCCGTTCGGCTCTATTGTGCGCCTGCAAAACGTAGTTTACGGGGCAGAGAATAAAAGTAGATTAGAAGATTCTGACCGCCAGTGTCTTTAACGAATAATAAAAGTTTGGTAACCTAAGAAATCATCCAGCCACAAAATCTGGAAGCTTTGCCATGAGCTATCACACCTATCGCAGGTCCTTCAACGGCCAAGTTGGTAATGGTTCTGGTGCCTACCTCTCAAACGCAACGCTAGAACTTAGAAACAAACACTGGCTTTCACAACACTTTATGGGTGGCGTTGCTAAACACTTATCCCATCACGGTCAAGAACAATATGGGGCAACACATGGTCTACGGAATTCTTCACTGGAACCAGAATTGGGCCCCGATTTCTTCAAACTTGGCAGCCACTCCAAGCTCAAGGACGGCTGCTATCCGATATATTTCTGAAGCCAACTCTTCCTGACTTAGGAGCTTGTCGCTGAGAATTAAACTGATAAGTAATCGGCATCTATTCCTCATTCTCCACCATGTGTGAGAATGTGTTAACGGAGCAGCAGTAAGTCAAGTACTTTGTGCCGATAACTTACCATGGCATAAAGTAAGACATCAAATTCACTGTGGAAATAGGTGACAACGGTTTCAGATTAAGCAGGCTCATTGTTGCCCAAGTAAGGGTCGGTCATCATCATTATGAACATGATCATCATTATCACAAACGTTGTCATCTTCACCACCATTGTTGTCGTCAATAGGAGAAGGATCTCTATTGCATCTATTTAACTTACATAAATATTTTTATTGGCTTCACCCCGGCAAATTTGGAACTGCCCAATTTCACTCTTGCAGGTAGGACTTTGCTTCTGGCTGCGCCAGCTGCGATGGTTTGAGGATAGAGATGCGAGTGAATTCTTTCCTCGCTGCTACATTCTTGCTGATGATGAGGATAAGCAAGCCTTTGTGGGTACGTCAACTGTCAGTTTGCTTTCAGCTCCAAATAGCCCCCGAAACGTTATTTTTTCGTATTTTGCTTAAGAACTCGATAACAGTATTCAACCTGATTGTGATTTGTCCCATTATCTTTCACAGGAAGAACTGTATATCAGGCTTATTTCATCCAGTTCTCTGGGAATTTCTTTATTCCCTACTTCTATTTAGGCATGAGTATGTTTCATTTCTCACTTTAAAGACATAACTAGTGTAAATTTTTCCCGGCTGGCCTAGCAAACCTCAATCAAGTTTTGCCGTAAGTCGTAAGACTCATCACTAGTTATGGCAGCGGGAAGTCTACCGACATCTTCGCCCGCATTGGTAGCTGAATTCTGTTGACGTCAGACTTCTTCCCGATAAATATGTGTGGTTATATTCGTAATGCACTACTCATAAGGTTGCCTGGAAACATCACAAATGAGAGATTCAGCTGGGTTCCAGGTGAGTCTCTCGCAAAACCAAATTTGTTTGCAAATGAGTGTATTTCGCCAATGTGTGGTTATCATTTTGAAGCATGTCACTGACTTTTTCATCGCTGGCAATTCGCTGTTGACAAAACTGTTGTGAACTATATCGGGTGAAGTGATCCATAATTAGATTACTCCCAAAGCGAAATTTGCGTGCTTTGGGCTTTAACTAAACAGCTCAGTTGTAGCGATATCACAATCATTCCACCTGGGGCAGCTGCTAGATTCACCAGCGTTTATGTTTCAGAATGCAACTTCTAGACAAATAAGACGTCTCTATTATCATCAAAACAATGACACTCAAATTTTTCGCACTTGGTAACAGCTCTATCGACGAAACACAGCTAAATTGGGGAATGAAAATCAAATAAGGTTCTGGTGTCCGTTCTCTTTTTGTGCAAACCTCTTCGGTTAGACACACTCTCTGCAAAATGACGACCGTAACAAAGAGAATAGGGATTGCTAACTAACAATCAAAAATGAATTTTACTTGTTGAATTTTATGACACAACAAATTTAGAGCACATAGCTTGGACTAAAAAATTGGGAGAAAGCCATCCGGATCTTACTGATTCTGTGTGCTCAGAGTTAGTGTCCAAGCCTATCCAATCTCATAAGCGAACAATGAGCTTTTGAGTGAATCGCCTTTACTAAGCGAAGCAAGCCTTTGCCTTCTATCTCAGGATGCGGTTCGGACTATGGCTTGGCAGGGAAAGTATATTAATAAACCAGCAAAAAGTACGCCGCAAAACTAGTCTGCTTCTTTTGGAGTGTATAAAAATCAAACGTTTCGAAAGGTTGGGTGGAATTACGGAAGGATTTCGCGGTCTGAAATCATACAAAGGAAACAACATGATAGTAGGATAATTTGTATACTGGTTTTTTTTGTGTTAGGTAATTTTAATGAAAGGATCGTGTCTAGAACGCAATATCATCCTAATGCCTACTAAATTCATAGGCGAAATAATTACAGTTTTTGAGCTCCAGTTGTTCTGCAAAATGTTTTACTCGTGAGGCATTTCGATGGATAACTACTGTGTAAAGTCCATTTTGTTGGTGGGCTATGCTATATTCTTGTATACTGCTGAACAAAACAAACCCAAAAGGTTCCATAAAACAATAAGTCAGCTCTTCACATCCTAGACACTAAGGTGTGCTAAGCGACCAGAGGGACCGTTCTAATTTTCAATGGTCTTTCGGCGAATTGTCACTGCACTGGTTGTACCCTCTCTGTGTCACCTGTGAAGCATGAACTTGACCTCAAATTACGGGTTGCGTTTTCTTTTCTTTGTTAATAAGCCACCTTGTTTTATAGAGGGTGTCATGCTCATCAGCTTTGATAGTCTGTCTGGCTGCACCAAACATCGATTTTTACAGGGATTCAATCGGAACTTAAGGGAGTGGGATAGGATATGTTATGCATTATGTGTTATGTTTATGCCCCCTTGAAAGAAAAATTCAATCCAAGGAAGCAAATTCACAAGATCAAGTCTGTTTGGAAACCATTATAGTTGAAGACATGCCGAAAATACTTTCATAACTGCTGCAGTTTATGATTTTGTCAAGTTTGTTATGTAAAAATCCACTTTTCCTGATAACTCTAACCGCAAGTTTTTTTTTGTTGTACAGACGATTTTCGCCTGACTGCGTGTATCGCTCTATTGAAAATGGTCAGCCAGCTCCATGATCAGTTTGAAAACGAGGAAACAGATTTTCTCAAAAACACTAACAGCGAATTATCAGAACAAAGGGCACGTAGTACATCTCTATCTTCTGGAGATGTGTTTCAACCACTGCATTCTACCGGGGACATCACACTGGATACTGCGCCTAAAAGTTTTGATGCTGGTGAGAAACTTTGACAATAAAAACCCTACTATTATTTGATTGAGAAGTAATACGCCTCCATATTTCAGCCCGGTCAAGAACTACTTGACCATTAATTTGCTGATACGGTCCTTTTTCATTTTTTTTCAACCGAAAATTCTGGTGATGCATAAAGGGAAGAAAAGTCGTGACAGCGAACCGTTGGAAATTAAAAAGGTGACCTAAAACCATCAAGGTTGAGTGCACATAGCATGTGTCCCGCGATAAATGTACACGAGTGAACATTGAAAACGGTCAGACAACGGACGCTAATGAATACGCTAAGGCCCGTATCTCTCCTTATTAACAGTAACCCAGTAACGGTGACTGCGACCAGTTCCCAATGGTTTCACTTACTGTTCTTATCAAAACAGCAACCGGTAACACATCACTCCAAAAGAAAGGAACGAAAGGAAAGAAAAAGGATCAGATAAGAAGCCTTCTGGTACCCTGTCTTGTGTAAAGGTAAAAGCATCCTACGAATCAGTTACCCGGCCACCTGGATTTTCTAGAATGAGTCGTGGAATTTAAATTACATAACTAGTTATTTTAGGTTAAAACTCACCCATGTCCTTTTTTAGGAAATCAGCTTTCACTCTTTTTGAAAGGAAAAGATCACTTGTACTTAGCCATATCTTTCAACCATCTGAGAACTCACTCCATCATCTGACAATATGAAAGAATAGGTTAAGTTACCATCACCTTCTAATTCCCGGTGTCGGCTCTATTAAAGACCACCAATAAACCAAACTCCAATGAGGCCAGCAAATGTTGTCACTTCGATTGCTTGTCATCACGTCGAACCAAGATATGTTGATGTCGCGGAAAACACCCAGCATCGCCAACTCCATTGACTCGGCCATCTGCCACGTATGCCGAAACATCGCCTACTCAAACGACTGTTTTTCTCCACGCCTCTTCAGAATAACTCAAACTGCGGGTGTGGCTAGGCAGGAGGGTTTTAAAGAGATTACGCAAATTTTAGTTGTTGGTGTTGTTGGTGCGGTCCGTCATCCAGGTTGGAATCCTCGTGACCACCCGCCCTGTGCTTGGTTGCAAGCATTGCCAGAAATGGCGGCTAATTGATGCTTTGGAGGTTCGTGTTACCAGTTTCTTTTCAGATTGTCTGATTGAGCGCTTGGAGTTGTATGCACCTCCGACTGTTTACGTTAAGCTGGCATCAGGTCCCTCCTTCATCTACTCTCTTCTCCCCCTGTTGCTTTTCAGGCTTTAGGTATGATTAAATAATAAACTTTATAGTTAGCAAAATACGCTCATAGACATACCAAATTGGTTTTGACGAGAGACTCACGTGGAACCAAGATGAATTTCTCGTTTACGATGTTCTTAAGCTCAAGAACAAACGAGTGTATTTCGCTAATTTCATGCAATTTGAGTTCAAGAAAAACATAAGGTTGAAGGAAACTCGGGAACTGCGCCAACCTGATTAACCCCAAGAAGTCTGAAACCTTTTATGGGCTCTCAAACAGTTTTCAGCTACCTTGCGAGTAGTGCATTACGTCAAGACTTTGTCGTTGTTCACCACTAAAGCGTCAGTGTCAGCACTGATATTTCTGACTCTGATGATGACGATGACGATACTGTTAGTAAAGAGAATGATAACATGTGTGAATTTAGGTGGAAGATTGGGGTACTCTCCCTGTTCTGGCTTCTTCCCCACTGTTAAAAAATGCACTCTTCTTCTGCATGACTTGTTTGAAGGTTGCATTGTCTATTAATATCACCCAGTTATGTGTAGGCTCCATGGGTTTCATGAGTTTGATGCAAGTGACTACTTAGGTGACAATTTATAGTTCATGCTTGACTTTATCAACGAAGTGCACTAGTACTTTCAGGATTATTCACTTTTTTGTTCTCTTGTGTTATTTATTCTGCTTTCAGTCAATAATTTTAAAATCAGAGTTCATCTGGCCGGTTGGTTGGCACTTGATTCCGAAAGGCACTCAGAAACAGACGTGCTAACCTAAAAGTGCAGGTCAAAAAATAGTTTGGCTTGTTGTTAAAAACCAAGCTCAATAAAACTGAAACTTTTTCTTTTACTACTTCCCCACAAAAGCCTTTGGACATCTGGATGTTCGAATCAACTTCCCATCGTACGTGCCTGAGCAAGCGGACGGCCTACCACCAATCATCCTCGAGATGGCCATAGCTCGTTGTCAACACTTTCTTAGAACTGCAGCTCACATGGATATTGATTTACCACAAGCTGTAAGAAGCTATGTTTTTTACTTGTACTGGGCAACGTTTTGCATCTATTCGAACGTTTTTTCATTGGATCCTACTCCTGACACGTTTTTTTCCGGGATGTTGTGCGTGGTCTAAGGCAAGAAGCAAGTTTCTAGCAAACCTGCAACAATTTAGCTAAGGCAGTGTCAACAAATCTGTGGTTTGTTTTCTATGCCTTATAAGACAACTCATTTGTCATGTAATACAAAACAGTCTTTCACTGGAATTACATACCTAGAAAATAACTAGTTTCATAGATGGGACTTTTCTCCGGGGTAGCAGTGCCTAACGAGTACCGTACCGGTGCCTGGACAATGAGCGTTTTTATTATATCTGTTTGTTTAAAAGATCTCGCAAGTGTGAAGTGTAGCATCCTGAATCGTCTAGATTAAATGCTTGAGGTGCCTATGCTAGTGGGGAGCATGAATGTCTTAGATGTTCAGTGGACCTGCATATTCTTGACCGGCACCCACTGGTGCAGCGCAATGAACCCGTATCTGTTTTCTGTTATCTGGTCATTTTCCTGGTCATTATCCTTTTATCCTGGTCATTAAGAAAGAGTAATATTTTCTATCTAAATCAACTACAGAAAGGCGCAATTTTTTCGAGATTTACAGGTAACATCACAGAGAAACCAACGTTAGTCTTTAAAAAACAGTAAAGCACGATTGTTCATTCAGTCCCACACCGTGTCTCAGCTTTACTACCTTAAGTCAGGGTTAGGAATGTGGCATGTCCCAGCGAAAGGCACTGTGTACGTACTCTAGGCTTATTTATTGGTCAAACACACTCCAACTAATAAGTGGTCGATGTGTGGCGGATAGCGTATCAGCACTGCTGTTGATATCAACCGAATTATTTGCCAAACGACTAATGGCTTAGGGAGAGCGACCCATAAATAATTCTCGTAAGACTTCTACGGTACTGTCGATAACAAGCAATCCCATTCATGCTACAGTGTCCCCGGAAAGCAATACACCCTTTGCTGGCACAGTGGTTGGGCTGAAAGTAAAGCAAGCTGTGATTCTCACCATTCATTGCTAGAGTGTTCATTACTCATTTGGAGCTGCAGCCAGATTATCGGTATGTGCATTCTTTACCACTAGTGATCAAATATTGGCTGTCCTTCAGAGACCCGGTAAACTAGGCTTGGGATACAGCGAACCTAGATTCCTAGATCAGAGACTTCTTACTGGCTCTCCCAGAGCGGACAAGTAGATAACTCAGGCACCCCCGGCGATCAGATTGTCGTAAATAACCGTGATAATTTTTTCCCCTGGAACCCAGGATCTTAAAGGCTCCTGGTAGCTTACTTTAAGGGGACTCTATGGACTAAGAAGTGCGTCGGATGCAACCGTAAAAGAGGAGGTGGCCAACAAGACTTCGAGACAAGACATCTTGATAGTACTGGCACCGTAACCGGAACGCTGGAGCCGGTGGATGTGATAACAGCAAGTGACACAAACCTGGCTGGGAATAAACAAAACCCGGCTACTGGAGGAAAGAACTGTCCTCTAGAGCGCGTCAGCACAGCAACAATTAGCCACCCAGATATCCAATAGATGCCATAACCACCAGATTAGATGCTAACAGGTTTAACCATTAGCGTAACCAGTTCGTCCCGGTAAAGGACCAATACACAGCTTTAGAAGGCTTCATACAGCGAGCAACTGTGGGCCAGCTAAGACTACGACAGAAGTCGCAACTACCGAATATCTGAGAAAGATAACGAAAGTCTGTCTCACCATAGTAGCTGTCTTTTGCCCACCCCAGCGAAAAGCCACACGACCAGCGAGGGGTTATACCCCATCCCGGTGGGTCATGGCCTCAGACAGGTAATCGGCCAAAAACATTAGAGATTCCGGAAGACCTCCTCGCTTCGTGCTCGCTGTGTTGGGGAAGTTTCGGCCTCAAAATATCTGCAACGTCAAGCTAGTGGAGAACCTCTTAACGACCACTACCAGAAAATGAGCCGATGGGACGGCCTGTAATAAATGTCACGGAATCAGTCTTGTTGGTATTGCTGCCAAACTATTCGCATTCCTTTGGTTACAACGTGCTTCCTAAAAGTGGCGTACAACCACGAGTTTGAACCAAGAAGGCTTCCGTCCTTAGAGTAGCTGTGTGGACTAAATTTTCTCTCTGCTAGAAAAATTGAAACATCGTTTCAAGTTATTACAGCCTACCACATCATGCCTCATCGGATTTTTAGCCGCTTTTGATTCGAGAAATCCTGAATCACTACGGATAACGCTCTTAGCTGACGGTGTCCTGGTGTAGTTCGTCACCTCCAATAGACACATCACTCGTCAGTGAAAGCCCACGTCCGGGCGTACAACGAAGTTACCACTGAGTTTGACATTGTATATGGTTTAAGACAAGGCTGCCACTGTTGCCAGCACACTTAAAATTCGCTGTCTTTTAGTCACTAGAAGGGGGATTGGAAGGATGCTTTAGTGTTCCATTAGGTCCCCAAACTTGGATAGCTGACTTTAAATACGATGACGACATCGTTTTGTGAGTGATGACTTGAAAGAAATTCAACTTGTGCTAAATAATCTCACTAACCAGCAGTCACAGGATTCGAAATCAAAACATCAAAGACCACTTTTTCTCCACCCGCATAGAATTACCTGTCCAGCCTCTCAACACAAGAAACGAAATAATTAAACAGGTTTCCGAATTCAAATAACTTGGTTCCAGCATTTTCTCAGACAGACAGGTTAAAGGAGAAATTCGATGACGTTTTGACAGTACCCGGCAAACCTTCATGTAGCTTTTGCTCCCGTCTGCGAAAAAAAACACTATTTTGCCCACAAAAATCAGGGTCTTCAACACAGTCATTAGTTTGGCCCTGATTTATGCTTGAGAGCAATCGCCTCTGCAGGTCTAGTAAATTAGACAGCTGACCACTGTGTTTCCGACACACAGTGAGGGCTTGCTATTCGGAGACGCTGTTCACTGGTGAGATCTGGAAACGTTGTCATGACCTACCATGCCTATCTCAACTGTGCAGCTATGCAGATACACTACCGAGATTGCCGTAAGAACCTTGGTCCTCATTAAGGATGATGTTGTGGCTTAGAGGGACCACTAATAACTTGGCTGATCACTGTCAAGAGCGACTAGGTGCAACTCTACTGGGTCTGCCGCTGGAGCCGGCAATGATGCATAATTTGTTCAGATATGGAGGCCAATCGTCTTGCATGGACATCGTGCATCCGAGACATTTCTGAAACCCGCAAATCGTGTGAAGGTTAAAAATACCAGTAAAGTGGCAAATCTTGATAATCCTCTTGGAATACTTCCACTATGGTTTTCCGTTTGATGAATAAATAAGCTCTTTGTAAAAAAAGGAGTGTCTTGTCTTAAGTCCTGGGTGTAGTTTCCTCGAGAAACGTTGGGAGAGAAATAAGTTCACGCTGTCACATTGCTCTCTTCAGCAGTTCTTCTCACCACAATTTGCTTAGCATCAGGTAACACGTCTTGTTGGCAGTCCGTAAACAGGGGGTTTAGCCAGAAATGACTAACACATTGGATGTACCCGATGATTGTCTAGATTCGGACGAACTTGAGCAGTAAGAAAACAGACAGGCTAGCGCTGATAGTCATTGGCCAGCATCCAGCATCATCACCAGGAACAGCAACATCAGTGTTGGCCTATCGTGCAGTAAGAATAGAGGCTACAGTTGTATAACTTTGACGTGCTGGTGTTATCAATCTATTCTATTGGTTTTTTATCATACCGATTTTCCTCAGGCCCCCGTCATATACCACATAACAGCGCATTTGAGAATGGCGGAGGCCGTTCGGCTGCAACCGATGGTCAAGCACTGTGACAGAAGTTGTACACTTTTAAGTGTTTCCATTCCACTTTACGTTTGACCCACCCTGCGAATTCTAATGTTTCATAAATGAGGTCTTGGCTATTCAATGGTGCCTACATTTCTTAAGCCTCACTGAGTCTAAAGTTGGAGATCTGGATGGTCTGAGACACTCAGAAAGTTTTGCATATAGTAAAGTTGAAGTCTATAAAGTTTCGAACCCCGCTGGTTGTGTCTGCTGAGAGCCACTTCTGTCATGAGCTGAAAAAAATATAATCGTTTCATGAACTTTCGTGAAGCGCAGACACAAACTGCTGTTTGCAACATCCTTCATCTCAAATCCCACGCTTAAGCTTTTGCTACAGAAGATATGCAAGAATGCATTCCTCTGCCACAAGTTCCTAATGACTCGACCACTGAGGAAGTACGTTTTTGAACTGTTGTAGATTCCACACATTTTGCTTTGTGAAGAAGCTGAACGCAGTGGATACTGTGTAAAAGTAATTATGAGAAATATTGTGCAGCGTTTATGAGAAAAAAAGTGTTGAGCTGTGGCACCTGTAAGTAGTATACCGGCAATATACCACTTATCGTGCGCATCGATTGATAAATCACAACCGCAATAAAGCCGAGGTCATGTGGAACTTGACCACTGACATAACTATGGTTGTGTTTTAGTTGACTCCAAGAGGTTCCTGTCAACTTGTTATGTGGAACACTGACTGTAATATCTAGCTGCGTAGCTGGTGCCCTAACATTTTCCCCGACAGCTTTTTTCATAATCATTACCTTCCTAGCCCCCAGTTTCATTAGTATCATCGTCTACGCCAGGTTTGATTACCGGAAAGGCTCTTAGTTATAATTTCATCTGTTGCTTGCTACCGCAAATGCTGTGTTGGTCAATATACATACGGCAAAAGAAGGAAACCGAGGGGAAGTCCTTTTTGTTCACAAACACTCTCATGCTTTGTCGGTATCGTCACCTAATTAACCATAGGTGATGTGTACTGCTATTTCTAAAACTACTTCACGTTTTCGTGTTTCAGGAATTCAATGAAAAGCTCTGGCCTTGGGATCGGTTTCTTACCTGGTACTATGAAACCAGGAAGTACGTCAGTTAGTGTTCACAAATGCACGTATCGCTTTTCCTGTGGCAAATCAGAACAACAATTGCCCACTCTTCATCACTATCCAAGAGGCAAGTCGTACGTTTGCGCTCAGTGGGCAATGACTGGAAGGCGTCCTCAACCCTTTTGTTATCACTAGTAACGAAACAGTTTCTTCCTCCAGCTAGGTGAATTTGATACAGCTGTCAAGTCTACTGACTGCATTTCGATTTCTCTCTTGAACAAAACAAACAGCTAAATCAGAAGCCCAAGAGCATAAGAACTTTATTATCTACCCCACAGGACTATTTTAAGGTGACCCATACCACGGAAAACCAAATCAGACCTCTTTCAAGTTGAGTGTCTATGATTCTCTTCCGAAAAACCGTACGTGGTTATTCGAGGAAGGCGCTGCTGTAAAAATACTAACACAATGAGAAAAGAAAGAGACCTACTTCTAGTCTTCCACAGGCAGCCAAAGGGCTCACTGTTCTAAGACCAAGTCATTCAACCTCGACTCTATCACCTGATGAAACGGAAAAGCGGCACATCAGAAACTCGAGCTGGCAGCACCAGACCTTTGGTCCCTACTTAGCTTACTCCACATTGTGATTATTTCAGAACAGGCTCCACCAGTTGATTTTCTGGCAGCATCAGTACCTTCAACGTCGTCATCACTATCGTCATCATCAGAATGATAATAAAGATCGTCAATATCATCACCGTCACTGCCATCGACAGCAACATCACTACTAGCTCCAACATCACTATCGTCAATATTAGGAGCATCTTTCGCAGCGGATTGGTGTATGTCTAACTGGTCTTTAAATAATCTACTTCATTTCTTCTCAAAGGTCTTCCCCTGAATGTTCGGGTCACTTCTCGTGAACGACTTACAACCTACGCAATATTGCGTGAGGATCAACGACGGGTTCGGACAAACAGTTCAGTTAGATAGTCTGTAAAGATCTAAAGTTGCAAAGTTATCAAGAAAATAATAAGGCTCAAAGCATAGCATCGGTGCATCATGATGAAACCAGTTTGGCTCGCACATCCATTTCGGATTGTGATCATCATAACTACCAATAAACGAGAAAAGCAGGGACTTCTAGTGGGTGTTTGACTTTTTTACTTTCACCGGTCACTTTAAGCTGACAATGGTATGAGTTCCAAGAAGAATTTCTCAGTCAATGATGAGTAGGTTCCACTGTTGTGGGCCGCCAATCAATCAGTCAGTTCAGAATTCACAATCACAAAACTTATTTCTTTCACTAAATAGTAATATTCAAATTTCAGAAACATTCCAGCAAAGTAGATCCCGTTAGGGTGAGAGTTGGAGGATATTTTGTTTAAAAATGTTGAGTATCCTTCTCATACTGTAAAACTTGTGGTTCTCTGGTATCATAACCATGTTGAAAAGAATTCAAAGCTAGGATAATGCAACCAAACCCCAAATGGGTGGTTGCCGTATAGATGACCTACGCACTACAGTTTCAAGTATCACAATATTCGCTGGAAGGTAGATGCAGACCTTTCTTTCTTCACACTTTGAGTGATTTTGATGCTTTTTATCTTTTTTGTTTTGCTTTCATCTTGATTTTTATCTTATCAGCAACCCAAAAATGATTCTCCACTTGAGAGGTTACGCACAAACATGCCGTAAACTGTGTTGCTGCCTTCGCAAACTGCATCCACAGTTTGATTTGGATGGAACAAGCAACATATGGATTTTGAAACCTGGGGCCAAATCGCGTGGCCGGGGTGAGTAATGCTGGTCCTTTTGTATACATTTTCACTGTACAAATTAATTAAAGTAGGATCAGTCAAATGGGCTTACTCTTGACATAAACAATTTGTTACTAGTCGAGGCCAAATACCTTACACAAGATTGAATACAACGCAAGTTCGTCCAAAGAGACATGAGGAGTTTCTCCTAGTGATCGGTAGTATACTCGCTGTTGAGACCCAGCTCAGTCCTTGTGCAGAGTTGGGGATAATGTATACAGTTAAGTACGTGGGCCTTGTGGGCCTTTACGCGTTAATCACCACACATCCAGGCGTTCCACTTTTCTTACGCAAAATAAAATGTACCGGTCGTTTTGAGATTATTTTCATTCGACCGTCTTGGATCCTATTGTATCTATGACTAGAAATGTCTAGGATCACTTGTGAGAAAAGGACGCAACTGTTCATTTGAATTAGATATTTTTAAATAAAAGTTATCCGACCTTTGGTGAAATTTTTTGTAGCCCAGCACAAATTCTGGCCAGTTATGATTTTTGGACTAAGTGTCGCTTTGCGTGTGCAGAATGGACTTATCCTGGTGACTACCAGTTCCACTGGAGCTAAAAGTGGAAGTGAACGAGGCATGATTTTATCGTTATTATCTACAGGTACTTAAAGTAAGCACGGTAAAACTATTTGAAATTCACCGACAGTCCACCGCATGTCGCCCTATGGTTGACGCCTAGAAGGTCGGCACAGACCTCTTTCATTATGATTGAACACCAGTCTGTGCTTGCATGCCGTATATGGCTTGTTTGAATATTAAGGGGTTTTGTGGGAGAAATTTAAAAACGTTATGGATGGGCCATGGGTATCATGGGTAATCTTATTATCTCTTCAGGTAATTGACCCCTTTTTGAGTTTCGCTTTCATGCAGCACCTGCTTACTTCGGATGTCCTGAATTTCTCATTTCAGGTATCATTTGCTCTAACCGGCTAGACGAAGTGCTGCGGATCTCACAGGGCTCACTAAATTGTGGTGACTGCCGATTTGTTGTGCAAAAATACTTGGAGACACCGTTGCTTCTGTACAAGACAAAATTTGATATACGCCAATGGTTTCTAATAACTGATTGGTCCCCTCTTACTGTGTGGTGGTACAATGAATGCTACTTGCGCTTCTGCTCGCAAGAATTTACACTGGATGACTTCAGTGAGTAAGTCTGTGACAATAACTACCATAGCGAGATCGTCTCAGCAGTGAGAAGAAATGTTAGCGATGAAATACAGGAAGGCCAAATGAATAAGAACTAGTGGACTGACATCACATTACACTTCCAAAGCCACCGAAGTAAAGGTATATTTAATGTCTGGTACTGACTGCCTTTCCCCTGCAACTGAGGAAGTCGGTGTTCTCGGATAACAGCGCGAAGTAGTATATGCTGTAGCATAACACAGTATGGTGTAGTACGGTACAGTATTCGACAAAATAGGATACGATAACGCGGTATAGCACAGCATGATGTGTTGTAGTTTAGCTTAGTTTGGTACAGTACATTATACTATAGTATAGAGTCGTGCAGCCCAATGGCTGGTCTTTAAGGCGACCATGACGTCCTTTTACTCTCAGACACAAAACAAGACGAGATAGTTCGCCTCTTGAATTAGGGGCGCTAAAGTGTTATCCTATGGCACAAGAACATAGAGGAAGTAGAAAGGCATTTCCGCTTTAAGGTTTAATCAGGTCTTTGGAAGTATTCTCCTATATATATATATATATATATATATATATATATTAAAAGTGCCTAATGAACACAACTCTTCATTACTCTTTCCAAGTTCTACTAGGCAAGAGAGCCTTTTACTTTTAACTTTCTCCCGGCAGCCAGACCATGTTTTTCCACAGAATACTCATGCTCCTCTATTTCAAACGAACTTTTTCAACCGCGGTTGCACCGGGATTTTACTCGCCACTTTTGAGCACCAATTTTAATCCTTCAGAACATCTCATCTGGTGCCTTGCATAAACAGCGCTGACAAATTCATACCCAGTTTATATTCAATATACTTCGCAATTTTATGACTGTGGAGAGAAGTCCTTGTCATTCTCACTCGACTTGAGTTTTACTAGAAGTCATGGACATTCGCAACAACCAGCCACTCCTAACTAAAAAGTAAAATGAAAGTATGGTCTCTGTTTGCGTCATGTGATAAGAATGCGACTACTTTTTGTCCCGACAGCAGAGCCCGGTTAATTTTAGTTGGACGCGTCTGAACATGTGGACATGTTCGCGCTTGAGTGATGTGAGCAGAAAGCCCAAAGCCTCGAACGACAACCCAGTAAAATACCTTGGTTGTGTTGATCAATTGGCCTGCTTGTCAGGGCTTCATAATTCTCATATTCACGGCTTATGACAGTTTTTACCCAGATCCTCACTTTTCTGAAGGAAATCTTAGCCTTGTCGTCAGTAGTTGTTCGGGGAGCTGAGCATCTCTTCCTAAGGCAACATCAAAGGTTAAACTTTAGCTTTCCAATCCGAAGATGAGTTACAATTCAACGACCAACTCATCAACAAGCGGTTGACCCATCCAATGAATATCTATGAAACTCTAACATCATTCTTGACTTTGGGTGAGATTTCCTTCCGATCTGCTTGTTTTTTTAGGAAAAACACTTGTGTAACTTGCGAACTACACACTTTTGTTAATTTAGTGCACAAATAATATATGGTTAAGTCTACCGCCACCAGCCAGGATGCTAAAATTTTTGGTAAAAAGTTGACCTTGTAAACCGGGGTGACTGGAACAAATTATCAACTGTTTATTATTGGAAAAGTGTTTGTGGCCTAATGCTTACCCATGTTGACACAAGCCTTTTCTGCCAAACTAAATTATAGAGCTATCCACCTGTCTAACAATTCAATCCAACACAAGTACACAAACGGACCTCGGTCTGAAAACCTGCCAGCGGAGAATATGTGGACCCTGAGACAGTTCCAAAATTGGCTCAAGTAAGAAACCAATAACAGCATTGATATATTCTACACTCATACTCGGTAATGAGTAATTTCTCCTATTTTTATGGATACATCAAGTTGCCTGGTTTTAAAAGCAATTTTGTAGTCATTTCCACCTAATTCCTATTTATTTAGTGCGACACTGTTGGAAAAACCTAAACCACTGACTTCACTTGTAAGCTTAAACAAATTATATTTTCATTTCGAATGACATTTTTGTCTAATATATGCATCACATATTCCTATTCCTTCTTCCGTTGTTAGAAACCAAGGACGAGAAGACACTTGGGACAGTCAGATTCAACCAGCGATGAAACGTGCAATAATTGGTGCACTGCTGTGCGTTCAAGATGGCATGGATGTTCGCAAGGTGATCATCCAATTGCTTATGTGGAAGGCTCTGTTGCAGTCCTTCGTAGAATCTTCTTTTTGGTGGTTTTCTTCATTATTCGCCTGGGTGTCCAAAGGTGCACACTAATAATGTACTGCTTTTTCGTCTAATTTGGCATGTTTCGGGAGTGATTTATTGTAGATGTAATGTCGTGGTTAGTAGAAGGAATGCATCAGCCTTTGTTGCTGTTGATTACAGTGCAAAGGTTTCCTTTGAGTAAGCAAGTTCTCCTCCACTTCTCCCGAGTTTTTTCTCATGGTGCCAAAGATTGTCTGTACCTTTGTGGTCCTCCTTACACGGCGCTGTAAAAATGAGCATCTCCATATCTGAATGACACTCTGCTGCCCTATATCTAAACCTTGTTCGTGCAAATAAAGAGATAAAAGTTATTTACAAATTCTATCTTAAATATCAGCAAGCAGATTTCCATTCGGAAATGAAAAAGGTCGATTGCTCGAAAAAACGCCACATCATTGGTTGGTTGTGTAAAGTAGAAGAAGAACCTATAGTTAGCGAAATATACTCAGTTGCAAACAAATTTGGTTTTGCGGGAGACTCACCTGGAACCCAGCTGAATCTCTAGTTTGTGGTGTTTTTAAACGCTAATTTCGTGCAGCGATAACTATTGTCCAAATTGGTCTAGGACAGACTGAAATCAATCTGTCAAACTGTTTCAATAGGGATCCTGGTTCACTA
Organism: Opisthorchis felineus; assembly: GCA_004794785.1. NCBI lineage: Eukaryota > Metazoa > Platyhelminthes > Trematoda > Opisthorchiida > Opisthorchiidae > Opisthorchis > Opisthorchis felineus. The sequence goes on from SJOL01005433.1 coordinate 94,736, forward strand.
GTACTTCGTGGGAAAACAAAATAGTATGGAAAGTTAAATTTTTGCATTGAATTTCGCAGAATTGTTTTGCGTTGTACGGTGCGGATTTCATGCTTACTGAAGACTTCAAGCTATGGCTTCTTGAAATTAACTCCAGTCCATGTATGGCGCCCAGCACAACGGTTACGGCCAAGCTGACAACCAGTGTACTGGAGGACACTATAAAAGGTGGGTAATTTTGAAGTGACTACGACGGTTTGGTTCCATATTTCGATCACCGAAGGTTCTTTTAGTAAACAGTAACTTCTAACATTGACACTATAAGTGGACTACTCATAGTGCCCCTCCTTTATCACCTTTGAACCCGCTTCTGTAGACATCCGTGTAACCAAAGATGTCTATCAGAGTATGAAATTCTGAAACCAATGTTTTATTTGACGAACAGCGCTTTCTGGTGACGGATAAAATAAGCGGGGAAATGTGACAAAGTTATATAAAGTTGAAACACCATACACCGGTTATTTCATCCCCAAGGCCATGTACGCTACATTTACTACTTGGTATCAAACATCTCTGCAGCAGATGCTGCGATTCTCACGCATTTCAATGAGTTAACTGTGCAAACATTCTCTATAAATTCTCACAGTAATGCCATACTTAATGCTTGCCTCATTTATCAATTCTGTGAAGTCCTATCAGCTTTGTGTAGCTTTTTGCTGTATGTATTATACCAGTTTATTTGCCAGTGTTGTATCAAACTGCTAAGCTTCAGGAAATATAGTTTTGCACATACGAATATAAACCTCCCTGGATTTGATGCCGGGTTTAGATTACATGTTCTGCAAGAAATGTCGCTCACAGTCCTACCAAATAAAAATATTTAGGCAGAGGAACCTATCATATCGGATTCAGCGCGGGAGCCATTCATTTTAGATACTTGTTTGTGGAGAAAATCGCTCCACATTGAGAGACGATACAACCTATAATCACTAGGACCCATCCTGTATGCGGACACTTGCATTCAAATATATTCTAATGCATTCTTCGACTCTCTAAAGAGACTACTTGTGGTCAGTAGATTCAGATGGTATCAACAACTATAATGAATGGCGAGGGACAGTGAGAGCAATGCCTGAAATCAGTAGACATTGTAGCAATCAGATCTTGCCAATCAGTTCGTAATGGCGACAAAAACAGCCCACTGCTGTTAGCCACAACAGGTCTTTCCATAAAGGTGGTATCAGTAAAACAGTATTGAAATAAGGTTTGACATAAGTAAATACCGGGACCTAGTAACCCCTACGACCATACTTCCTCGGCTCCGTCCACGGATATTTGGTGCATATGACCAGGATTATCAGGGTTGGCGAGATCCGCAGCACCATCGCCGGTGAAAAGAGATGTGATTAAACGAATCCACATGAGCATTTGGTGGACATCAGTCGATTGTATTCTCAATAATAAGCAGCAACGCTGGGCGCTTTTTTCCTGTAGGACTTCGTCGTATGGACTTAGAGTACTCCGATATGTTTATGCAGTTGAAGTCATGAACCCCTGCCCACCGACCACTTTGCACAGCAAGAAAATTAGAAGTGGTTTGAACTTCGGTCTACCCAGTTGACTAAACCAGAAAATCCGGCTACAAGTAACTTATCAGATTCTTCTCTCTTGATGGTTTTCAATCCTTGCAGAGGAGCTGATACTCATCCAACTTGGAATTCGAGTAAACGTTTTAACAAGTGTGACCGGACCATGGTTAGTTAAGCCACATGAGACGCCTCAGACTTGTTGGGTGAGATTCATCCGGTGGGTGCGTAGGAAAAAGACGCGTAACCCTAGGTTAGCAGTTTTGGGCTGCTGACCACCGAACTGGCTGTTAGGTTGCTACCATTGATGTTCATCAAACTGTGGAGGATTTTTGTATCCTCCTCTCAGGACTTCAGCTCGATATTTTCCACTCTGTTTGTGAGTAGTACTATAAACAGTATATATTTACATGTAGTTGCCATATAGCAGCCCGGTGATTGCTGCTTATCGTCCGTGTGCCTCCGCTATGCATTCATTAGTATTCAACTGATGTAACAACAGACTTAAGCGGCCAAATGACACCGTTGGTATTGAGCAAAATTAGGTAAGCATAATAACATGTCACATTGTCAAAAAGAAGGTGAATTCAAATTGTAATTTTCTATTTCCCTCTCCTTACTATAAGTCGTTCTTGATAGACGACTGGACCGCAATTGTGAGACCGGACATTTTGAACTAATCTACCGCCAGGCTTTACACAATCCGTTGGTCTATACCGGATTAGACTTACGTGTGGAAGGTGTTCAGCTCCCACTGCCACGTTCAAATGATGGACAACAGGTTTCCAGAATGTCCCAAAATCTTGTTGAAAACCATGCTGAAAATCGTGAATTTTTGAAGAAATCGCACAGTCTTGCATCTTCCACTAGGCAGTGGTAAGTGTTCGTCCGTGATAACTAACCAGATCGGTTTTGATTGATGCGACCAGTGGATCCCAATTTTTGTTCAATTAGACGTTGATTTATCCTTTTTCACCACAGAAAGTGATCTGCGCTCGTCAGCTAAATAGCGTATAACAGTTCATCCTGACCAGATAGTTAGTTATCTAAAAGGGTGAATTCTTCAGCTTCGAGGAGCATGCTGGATATCGCTTGGGTAGCATTTTTCTTGTACTGTACATCATCTACGTACTGCCTAAATGTCAAAAGCAGTTCACCAGGTTCTGGCCGTTGTCACTACCTGATACCAAAATATCTACTTAATGGCACTGTTGCTTTGTCACATGTCACGTTGGTACGGCGTTGGCGCTCATATGGCGAAATATTCTGTCTTGCTAGCGGCTTCCACACAGTCTAAGAGGCTCATCCTTCGCTCCGAGAAGAAATTGATTAACTTCACTTCGGCAGTCAGCTCCATCAGTTAGCAACAGAATTTCTAGTCTCCTTGGCGAAACTTTAAACAAAGCCACAAGTGTTTGCTGCTCTATTTTAGCTGAACCTAGCATCCAGCTTATCGAAGTCTAAAACTAGTTCCGCACACACTTTTATCTTGTTCGGTAATACCCACTGGCTGCAGCTCCAAAAAAGCGTGCTCCCTAAATTGGATTCGTGCTGTTAGATCTCACGCGCCATACTGCTGATCGGCTGTTGACTAAGGGATCTTGCATAACAAGTAATGATCAGTATATTCCGGGCAGAATACCTACAAACTTACACCTCCACGTCTCAATTCGGTTATTTCCCTCAAAAACACTCCATACTTCCTTTTTATTGTCCAGTCTGAATGTGGTGGATTTAAGTGCGGTTTGTGAAGTCTTGAATTGTCGAAAGCTGTCCTTGTCTTACATTTCGTCCCCGAGCTACTAACCACTAAGTATCGGCGTGTCTGACTTACAGTACGCAAGACAATGCTAGGCAAGTTACATGCCACTGATAAATGTCTTATAAAGGCTTGTCTTCCATTTTAAAGCACTGCGAAATCTGCGGCTTTTCGCCAAGTCCTTATAGGTTCTTTGTCAATAGCGGGTTCGTACACTAGGAATCCATAATTTAACTTAGTAATCTTACAATTCTTGGTATAACCTATAAAACTCACAGTAACTTGCCTAACTGGACAATACTAGGTATTCGGTGGAAGCTTCCATTGAGAAAAGGTTCAAAAGATGACCAGCCAAACATTTTGCACGGCCTGACAGATCCAGCAGCAATCATTACTAGAACTGACAGAAGACAGGTTTGTCAAACCACGGATGCCATTTCAGCATAGCATGCATTCATGAACACGCAAGTGCCAAAGTGCATCAGTCTGGTTTCCTCGAAAACTTTCACTGAAATTAAGCGAACGTAATAACTGCCCCATTCCATAGATGAATGAATTGCGCTATAGTTCTGCTGCTCGAACCATAGTATCTTTGAGGTTGACTGGTTAATCCCTCTGCCAGTGGTTATGGTTCCAACCTACCTCACTATACATAAAGTGTCAGTTGCTGTTACTTGACAGGGGTAGGGAAGCTGCACGATGTGTTCAAGGAAAGTGAACTCAATCAGCATTCTATACAACGTATACGTTGACCAATAAAGTAAAATATTTTCATATTAGGGATAGGTCTACCGGACTTTTGGAGGCTCTACACCTAGGTTAGTTCTGAACGATTTCTGAATATGTCACCACAAATTTGCATGTGGACAGGTTTCACTCTGTCACACTGAGCAGTGAGTATAGTTTTACTTTTAATCACATCAGCACCGGATCAAAGAATAGCTGCTGGTTGTGATGATAGCTGACCTGATTTCATTTGCTTTTTTAAGTTCAAATGCTTGATGCATAAACAGTGTGTTATTTTTCACAGATTAAAAATGTATTCTTGGTAGCTTTAACCAAACCCTTCGACTACCTACAGAACGCTGCATCACCATGTACTTGCCTTGTCTCTTTCAAAGTATACCACCCACGGCTACACAAAACGAACCGAGCAAAAACAAAATGGATTCCACCTTTAATCTGGTTACGGCTCCGCTGCAAGCGGATGGAAGCCTGCCAATTAAAATAATTGCACCAAACAACCGGATCGACGCATTACCAGCTTCCTCCGAAAAGTCACTAGCAAGCAACTCGGTGTTTTACTGCCGAACAGAGAAGAAACCTATGAAAGCTAGAACAAATACATTTAAACCGAAATTTTCTGGCAAACGCATGAAGACAAAGAGATTCTTACAACCTACACCAACGATGATTAAAACGGATCTTAAGGCGGTTGGTTCGCTAGCTGAGAAGCAACGAGTGGTTTCCGCGGATAAGACATCTGATGAAAAGCCTCTTCTTGCCAAAGGAGATGTGGCACCTCCCTTTAGTAGACCGGCCTCTGGAGGAAATGACCCACGCCGGCGTAACGTATGGGGAAGTAGTTCCTTGAGCAGTGGACATATTTCACGTAAACTAAATCCATTTGTTTCAACAGACGTTCGTGCGGAACAATATTCTGGGGCTCCACATTATGCTAGATATCGACGCCAAATATTTTGTAAAACTGATCTATCCAAAAACGATGCAATCGATAAAACCGAGGCAAAAGTGCGGTCTAGTGCTCCACAGAAACGCGATTCTTTGAGTCACCTTGGAGTACCACAGTCATGTGTTGAGAAACCTACAGTCAAAACAAACAGATCAGTTTCACAATCATCGAAGCCGCTTAAGTTAGCGATCATTTCCTTCATGAAACAAGAGGGTAAAGCTTCTTCAGGGTTTTCCAATCAAGAGAGGAATACTAATCTACGCCGGATGATGAAAAAGGCTCGCAAAAGAGTTGTTACAAAACATAACTTATCAAACATCGCAGATAACGCATCCTGCAGCGGGATCCTCACCCGGGAGAAATCAACGAATTCCGAACGGAATGCAGAAGACGCAGTGTTGCTTGGATTGGCGAAGAAGATACTTCAAGAAGCAAGCTTGAGAGTTTCTTCCTGTGATATATTTGAAGTTAAAGGAATAAGATTATTCAGCCGACCTACTGTGAAAACAAGCTTTGAACTAACGACCCATGAGGTAGAAACGGATCTTGAAGCTAATCAGAAGTTGAGGTTGACCTCTGCCGGGACTCAAAATCTGCTGTCAACGGAGGTGGAAAAATCAGCGATCCTAATATAGAAGCAGCCTCCGCCTCCACTACTGATTTTTCAAGAATAGATCTTTTATTGAAATATTTACTTATTTTTTTCCGGTCTCTAGATATGCAACCGGACATAACTCTTGTTTTCTTATTTGGTGCGAACTTGGGGATACACAAAAATGTCAGACATTTAGTTATTATTTTTAATTTCGATTCGTTGTACACGATATTTAGGAATTTCGGTCATAGCGACTTGAATTCAAAGGCTTCAGGACCATTTACACCATCAGAAGTTGTGTATCTGCTTCCTCTTTTTCCATTTAAGGGAGGGTAGAACTTTATCCATTATGCCCAGTTGGTTGCTCAGAGATGCAAACTATCAGGACAAGGTAATCTTTCCACATAGGCCTCGTCGCCGAGAAGCTACACTTCAGCCAGCGTCCGTTATTGGAGTTGTGTGATATTCCTTGCCGTCGGTGGAATCATCTGTAAACCGCCTTAAGTTTTGGGTCTTCATGAAGGACGCTGCAAACTTTTGAGCGAGCTATCGTTGCCAACTCTCACGAACTTCTGCTGGCAGATAGCTACAAAGTACCACTTACGTGGATCTGATTCATTCCATCAAAGAAGCTGGCCTCTATAAAAGCAGAAGTAAGAGGGCGGTGAGGCTGTAAAGGGCAATAGCGATGTGCTTTATTCATGAACACTTGTGATTAGTTGGTTTGTTCATTCTACCAGCAGCATAACTATGACTGGCGCGCTATCTAAATGGACTATCCCCTCACTCTCTGAGCCAAACATTTAGAATGTCGTATACGCATGCTCTCCCGATTACCGGAACGTTTGGTCTTGCACGTGTATGCAACCAAGTCATCTGAGCTCATGTGAAGCATTACCAGCAAAACGCATAAATCTAAAGGCAGGAGCTTTAGAGTATGCAGGCACTCTTCCAACGCTGTATAGCACCACCTTCAGCACGCGTCAATGAAACGAACCGTGTGCAAGTCCGGTGTGTTTTCTCATGCTTGTTTTCAGAGTAATACTATTCAAATATGGCGTCAGTCCTATGAATATATTCCAATTTCCATACCACAACAAAATGGACAAGAAAAAGTGAACACCAAGTGGGCATATTCAGTCACCTTTTTTTATTCCAGTAGGATCTCAAGATCCTCTTGGAATGAAGACTTCAGACTGTTTGATCAACCCGTTTTTGCAAATTTGCAATGAGGATGTTGAGAGTTTAGAGGTAGAGTTACTTCTGCTTAAAAATACTTCAGATTCTCAATTTTTGCCACTGACCAATCTCCAGAAATGGCAGACATGTCATTTATTGATTCCCTTGTAGCATCCAAGGTGGAGAGACCTTCCGGGTCAGTTAGCATGACACTGTTCAATAACAACGGCATACCCGAATTTTCAAACGTAAGATTACTCTTATCCTGGTGTTCATAAGCTAATATTCTAGCACCAGACTGGACCATCAAACATCATTTGAACTTCTGTTTACTTCCTTAAGACTCGCACAAAATGTTGTTCCGATCTGACGATGCCGTCGTATCATTAGCAGCGCAACAATGGAAAAGCTGACACTGCGCATACAGAGCAAAAAATGGCAGTGGATTGAGACAGTATGAGAAAGGCTGCCCCAGGTAGTTTACAAATTTGCTCTTTGACTGGTGGTCCTAAATTTCTTCTCAGAAAAGAGTCACAAACTTTTCTATCCGCCCTAACATCCAGCTGCATTCACACAGCCAACAGAGTCTCGTCGATTCAGAGAATTTGTGTACATGGATTAAATGCAGAAACACAATAACCACAACCTTCAGAATATAACATGATGCCCAGGAAAACGCTTGACTGGTCCAAACACTCTTTGATCTGTTTAACGAAGTCAGTTGTTTTGATAAAATTGTTGACTTGGCTAATCTATATCTATACTTGACCAATGAACTCAAATTAAATCAGTCGGAATTTTATATACCGCAGTGCACACACTTATTACTGTTAGCCCCAGTTAAGGTCATATACATCATACAGCGTTAGCGTATTGTGTGGACCGCCTACTTATCTGCTCTAGAAACTTGTTAGTCCACTCTTGGTCTTGTCTTCTTATAGGCTATCCAGAGAGGGACAAAATTAATTAGATCTCAACGTAGCAAACCTGGTTGTAATGTATTAGAAGTTACTAGCCAAGGAAATGATTATTTACAAACATCTCGAAACTTGGTTGACCAAATGGAGAATAAGAAAGGAACTCGAAGGAAGAAGCACATTGTTATTGATTGAAAAATGGGGAAGATATTCCCACACTAAAGTAAAGGGCATCACAGTAGACTTGTATTTTAAGTACTGGTGTGGCCTTTGAGCCTCTCTGTTTGTCTATTTGAAGCTGCGTATCGTTAAGTCTTAATGAACCGATCAAATGCTCTCACAATGGCCAACGAAAACAGCAAACAACCAAGTACTATTTAGGGTGAATCTGGATCCCAAGTAGAGCCAATGGACACCACTGCTTGCCAGAAGTCGTCTTGGAACAGTGTTCGTACACAGGTGATTAAATTGGTTTTTCGAGCTTTGGCATCATAAGCACAAGAACTGGGTCGGTCAAAAGTACCACGAAAACTGAGACCAAATGAACGGTAGTTTTCGGTTTTGCAAAATCATGGATTGGAGTCCCTTCCAAGGACTCTGTTTTTTCATCTACATTATGTGTGTTTGGGTCCATATTCAGGATTGTCCGGATCCCCTCCTCTCCTACTTCAACCCAAAATCAGTTAATGATGATGCCGGATTTCGCTACTTCTCTCTTCAAGATTTGTTCATCTGTAGCCATTGCGACGGTGCAGCGGTGGTCATCACAGCTTAAAGTGGTTACCATTCCAAACATTTAACTTGCAGAGTTGCAGTGGCACTCTGCTGAGTCGGTAAAAGAGTATTCAACTTTGTGAACTTGATGTCATCATCCACTGGTTTTTCCATCAACTGGGATCCAGTCCTCATCATGTTATCAGTTTATTACTAGAAAAACCGACTGCTTTCCTGGGATGCGATAATGAAGGATCGTAACTCCCCAGGTATATCGAGTAGCAAGGGCTGTGGGGGTGAAATATCCGCAGTATCGTGTAAAGCACGCATCCACAAAAGTGAGTCAAAGAAAATTCAGCAAATTTTGTGTAATCTTCTTTAGCTTGACCGCAGGAAATTTCAAATTATATTTTCCCTGTGATCTCTTCTAGGAAGAATTACCACATTGGTTTATCCATGATAAAATCTAGAGTTAAAAGTCCCTGGAAACTTTATTCTGATAGAGAGACGAACAACAGTGATTTGCTGCACCCCATTCAAGGTATCATAAGCTGTTTGAATAAATCGTTTTCTCTCAAGGTAGATGCCCGTCTTTAGCGTGTATATGAAAATGTTTACTTTCTTGAATCTGTCGGCAATTCACAGACAAAGTTTGCCTGTGAATTTGTATTTGGTGAACATGTTAATGACGCTCTCCGTGATAGTTAACTACGTACCACATATCTTCACATTTATATTCTACGAAAAGGAAATGTACTACTGAGATGAAGGTAGAGACGTTTCTATATCCTGATTTAGCAGACAATATTAAATAATCTAAATAATTCTGCCTCGCGGTGCGTCATGCGCTTCACACCTGAGAAGTGTAAAGTGCTGTTGCAAGACTGGGTGAGCTCGAACCCTAACCTCGTGCTTGTGGATGGCTCATCCACAAGTTTGTCCACCTGGGCAGCTGTATCAGTCCCGGTGGTCCGGAATGGGCAGGCTAGAGCAGCTTTTGTGAACTTGTAGCACCTGTGTCGTAGGCGTGACATCCGCTTATCCGTCAAGGGTCGGGCTTACAATGCTGTGGTGCGCTACATATTATTATACAAGTCAAAAACAGTTCAATGCGTGCTGAAGACGTCAAAAGACTTTCAGTGTTTGACTATCGATGTCCTATCACCATAGTCAGAGTCTGATGGGATCACCGGATCAGTAATGCTGAAGTACTTTGAATGGTTTTTGGAAGGAATAACTCGCCCACGATAGACAAACTGATCACACTCCACAGGTTGCGCTGTCTTGGCCACTTGCTCCGTATGCCAGTCGACTGACTTCCTCGAAGGGCTTATTTCGCACAACCACGTGAAAGGTGGAAACGAGCCAGAGGAGGTCAAACACTGACTTGGCAGCGAAGTATGGAAGACATTACCAGCAAACCCAGTTGCGCCGTCTTGCTGGATGGAGACCGCGAGACGGGACACATTAATGTTTGGAGACATTGTCAGACGGTCCAGTCGCACCCTATTTGGCTCTCGTGCCTCCAAGCTATTACCTTCAATGCATAACTCTCCTCCCAATCCCCCAATTAAAAGTTCACTCACACCCCTGTATTTACGTATGAGTTATATCAGCTACCACCTTCAATGCGCAGCTATCTACTTCATCTTTTCAAATCATCAGAGAACGAAACTGTGACAGCTATAACTATCGTACGGCAAGTACGCGGTTTTTACAGCTGCTGCTGCTGATGATGATGATGATGATGATGATGACGATGACGGTGAGGAGGAGGAGGACGTAACCAGAACTGACTTCGGACTATACGTTCTGATGTGTGATTTCTTGATACTGGAAGTTCTTTTGGTCAAACTGATGTGGTGCGCCGTACAAATGGTGAAGCCGTATCCAAGTGAGCAGCCTAGAAACATCTTACCAGATTCAATCGATTCTTCCTTAAAATGAGGTTGGTTGTTCTACCCCTTAAGCAACTAGACTATCGATGACTACCAACTCAAACAAGAAAATTGCCCGGTTGTGTGGCTTTCCACTACTTTTCTTCCGGTCCACCAACAGGTGAGTTTCATCCTGATTTGTCCAACTAGCGAATTGGTTTGACTATGGAAGCCTGATGAAATTCACCACAATCGCTTTAGTTACTGCAAACCCATCATCGGTGGCTGGAGATTTTGCTAAGATATTAGGGTCATTTCTCGCGCCATGCAAATTTTCCATTGGAACTCTAATGGATGGATTTCAGTAGGCCCTGGGATCTCATTTTGCTAAGGATTTCATGCTCACCTGTGTGCATGCACAGCCACGACACAAGTTACCTCAGTTGTGACAATCCATCAAAAACAATGACTTCCATCAAATTGCCGGTGGACCCACTTGGAACTTGGGTTGTGAGGAACACAGTGCTCATTTACATTGAAACGCCGTATTACAATTAATATAGCGTTTTGGATGCAGTTTAAGACCTTGACAGCATCGAAAACGAGGCCGCTGAAAGGCTACTCATAAGTTTAAAAGTAGGGTGAAAACACAACATGTTTCCAGTCGTCCGCCCTTAAAGGGACGAACTGCATTAGAACCTCCCTACAGTACACACTAAAAATATTTTTCCAAACTTGCTTATTTGCTCATTGATAAGTCTCCTTTGAGGAAAGGTGAATTTGATCTAGTGTTCCATGTTGCTGATCCCCATGAACCATCACTAGCAAGGTCTGGACAGTGTTAGCTCCTTATTATTCCAGTGTCTGATACCACAGATCGCAAGAAAACTCGGAAATTCAGCGCCTATTCTAACTGTCGAAAGCCAGGCTTTTCTCCGTCCTGCAATGTGACGGGACCAGTATTAAAAGTGCGCTGAGGACAGGGACAATATGGGTAGTTCAGCGTCTGGTTTCCCATGGGCGTGCCAATTCCAACTTAGTGTCGTTCCCAAAGATTGAGAATTTTCAGTGCATTACAACTTGGCAAACGACTGTGCATTACATCTCCACATGTAAAAAGCGGATGTTGCGATTTAACTTTCCAAGCTGGTATTTGAGATGCAGTGTTGCCTCAGCAGCCACCAAACCTAATGTGAAGTGGGAAAGACTATATGCCGTCGGTGTTTGTGATGCAAAGCAATCTCAAGGCTCAGAAACGGAACAAATGCAGAGGCAGACGCAGTTGGACGCACACGTTAGAAAGCAAAACTGGCATAGAAGTAAACAGTTAACATATCCACTGACAAGGCTAGTGATAGTCAGTAGAATTCAATCATATTGGCTCAAAATTTGGTAATGTGTGAGGGATGGAATATATTGCAACCAACTTCAACTTTCGCCTCTCCCTGGATGCATGAGAAACGGTTATCCAAATGCTCATAGTACACAAAAAGAGTTTGCTTGACTGGGAATAGGTCTTCTCATTAGCTTCTGAGCATATACTCAATGAACATTCTCTGCTCCCTCATTACGGACTATCCCTCAGCTCAGTAAATATATTGCGAGTCATATTGGAAAACCAAAGTGTCTAACATCCTTATGACTGCAGCAGAAACTTCAGCCTGCAACCTTGACCGCATCGGACTCAGCAGCTCCAAATTTTGTTTGCTTCTGTCATCTAAAAGCGAAAGGGTGCATGCTTTTTCTCTGTAGCAAAAGTACAGCTTGGTATGGGTAAACCGAAGGCTTCTATGCGTTACACAATTGTCCAGCGGCAGTAAACCCACTTCGCGATCCAATCTGAAAATTAGCACATGAATTCTAACCATCACGGGAATAATTAGTGTTACAAGTGTACTTTACTTGCGTGGTAACCTGAACCAAGGGTAAATATTGTTTCTTTGCAAACTCTAACTGATTAATAATAAAAAGACCTTTAATTCATTGGACCGCATAAAAGAAGAAACGAAAGTTACTCCGAAGTTCCTGCTACAAGTAAACCTGTCTTTTTTAAAGACCAAGTTGCATTCAGATAGCAAATAATATACAAATTCCCTTTATCCACATTATGTGCATTGCCTTGAAATCCCGGCATTTCGACCAATGAATGTTGCGGAATGAATGTTGCTAGCCCAGGTCCATTCTGGTCCAAAGTACCAAACCCTAGTAAGGCGGAGGTCTTCAAATGGACGTGCTTAATAGACGACCCTCCTCCCAGAGTTCAGTAGGGCAACTGTTTGTAGGGCGAATGAAGGTGACTTCAGACGAACTAGTTTAATGACTGATGGAACGAACGAGTATAGCTGATTTCATCCCCCGATGATTGTCTGAATAAGAACCGCCCCAAAGAAATTAGTTTGATTAATGACACAACCAGAGCTAGTCATCAGTTGGTTTGATGGGAGTTTGTTGCCATTATTCATCAGCTTACAAAATATACTTTCGTAAGACAAACGGACGATAATTCTTAACTTGAATGTATTTACCTTGCAGAAATACCTGTCCAAATGTGGAGCGATCACAATCCCCGAAAAACTTCTCAACCGGTATTATGCCTTGTTGGTCTTTATATGGCCAAAACCAGAGAAACCAAATTTGTTCAAGTATAGACAAAACTGTGTGGAGTTTATGGTAGGAGAGGAAGCATAGAACAAAAGGACACAGGCAGTCTGATCCAATGAGATAATTAGGACCCGAATCCACGAACTGTCGAACATTATCAGAAGAAAAGTGGGCTCGGGTACCTTTATCGCCTTCTTCGATAACCTAACAAATCCACTGATTTATTCAGTATTTTGGGACCACTGGTTTTAGGCGACTAGTTTACTGAAAAATTATTGAACAGGAGATTCCGATTTGCTCAACTTTAGACAGAATCGTACACGACCAGAAGGCACTTGCCTTGAGGAATCAAAACTAGGTGGGTCTCGCGTCGTTATTACTTATCTGAGTAATGAACACGTGGTCCCTTGTTCAGCACCGAAACTTCATAATTAATTAAAGTAGGAGAATCCCGTTAAACTTAAAGTATCCCCTATTGTTCAGGGGGTCAGACGACTAAGGGAAGGGTGGGGGTAGGCCAACCACTAACATTGTGAACCATGTGAAATTTTTAACCGAAAACACTAGGCTTTTCCGACGTCCCTGAAAGGGGACATAGCCTATCACAAAACACCGTGAAAGAGCAGTACAGGGTAGGCCCTAATCTCAATAAACAAACTGTGAGTAATAAACATGAAAAAGCACAGAAATATACCGTCAAATGCAGCCGAATAATTTTTCTTCCTTGAAACTTTCCCTGACGCATGTGACACTCGTGTGAATGCTCAAATGACAAACCGGAAAAAGACTCAATTCAGAGTATCAGACCACATAACGCTGTTATTTGCTGAGAGATGTCGTCTCCCTGGGCGACCGCCCAAGCTGCCTACTGAACAAACTGAAATCCACTGTATTGAGGTATACACTACTCATAGGATTATGTAAAAACATCATAAACGAGAGATTCAGCTGGGTTCTAGGCGAGTCTCCCGTCAAAACCAAATTGATATGCAAATGAGTGTTTTTGTCGGAAACTGAAATCCAGTTCTGTAGTCACGTTCTTTGGATTCCCAAAGTGAATATGCCAACTAGTTGCTTAGATGTACAGAGGGGAGTTAAGTTATTCACACCTGTGGAAAGGACTGAACCATAAATGACTTACGTTGTGAGTGTGCTGAGACCCTGAGAAAATCGAGCCCCGGACATCCTGGCCTACAGACATTTCATTTTGACACACGGACGTGTCAGCTAATGGTCAAAACAGACAGCAACCTATCAATTCCATTAAGTAGAAACGCCTGTTATAAAATAAGTGTGGCAACTCCCACCACTTGTCTTTCCGGCTTCATAAGACAGTGGGTTGGCAGCAATCAAAAATCTCGGTCGTATCCGCAAAGTGTGGGGAACAATGGCTATCCTAGCTTGGTAGCTCAGTGGCTTCCTGTGTGCGACGATTGAACGAGTGTTCGAAAGCGAAGAGACCCGTCACGAAGAAACTGAACCTCGCCTTTGTGTAACGGTTTGTGCGCCTCCGTCTCTCCACCCACCCACTGAACGATACTATGGGTTGTCCGTGCGACACTCACAAAGTCTTTCATACGTGATTGGTCAACGGTTAGAGGTCTGACCAATGCAGTCTCCGGGCTCTCCAAGTTGGGGTTTGGAAAATGCGTGGCTACTGTTCCATAAAAATGTTAATGCACTTGCACAATCCGCCAAAATCATCTGCCTTACAGTCAGGCTTTAATCGAGGACCCTAATCGTCTTGCTGTCAAAGTGCGGGCGCTCTGGCAATATCCTAGCCCACGTACAACCATGACACTTATAATTAACAATACATCGCCACATCGCGTGGTGTATTCAGCCGCTTACAGCTGAAGCATACGGCAGGGCGGGTAAGCGAAAACATGCTACTGCTGACGCCCCACTTCTTACACTTTCAAGTTTTCCCTCTTCTACCCTACCCCACCCCAAGTTGACGACTCTCTTCACAGGTTCCAGCACCAGAACTGAGCGCTTTGTCCACACTGCATCACATTCAGCTGCAGCTTCTGTGTAGTCGACCCTAAACACTCCGAAGGCCGTTTTGACACCCCGAAAGCCGGTCTACTTAGCCGCCTTTAATGTTCGCACACTGAAGCAAGCAGGACAACAAACAGTTCTTGCTCGTACACTGGACTCCCTCTGCATTGGTGTATGTCGCAAGTACTGTAACTGAACTGACCCCCCTCGCTCTCTTCCAATTATTCGAACAACCATTCAGTTGGCCATCTGCTACCCCCAATCCGGAATCCTGGCCTTTAACAGAGAGATAGACCGTGAATATGGAGCCACCTTCAACCTCAGAAGTGTTTGAGTGTATTTCTCTACTCAAGGGTCATCGTGTTGCTGGTGCTGACGACTTTCCACCTGCTCTATTCAAGGGTGACGGTGAGTCTCTCAGCCAGTACCTGTCTAGCCTATTTGGGTCTATCTGGGAGAACGAGACCGTCCAAGACAACTGAAGTGAATTGATAATAGTACTCATTATGAAAAGAGGCGCTCGCAGTGAATGTAGTAACCACAGAAGTGTTGTGACAAGGCTTCTGGTGTCCCTGATTTTTCGTCGTCTTACGGTGGCACGCGAAACCTTGACTCGTGAGAATCAAGCGGGATTTCGGCCTGGTGGAAGCTGCGTCGACCACATCTTCACACTCCGTCATGTGTTAGAGCAACGCCATATGTACAGACGACCCACAATATTGGTATTCCTTGACTTCAAGGTTGCGTTCGATTCTGTCGATCGATCAGTGCTGTTAACCACACTTGCCCAACAGTGTACGCCCCGAAAGTTTGTGAACATAATCCGGTCCCCATATTCACATACTTTTGGGCTTGTGAGAGTGTATGGTAAGCTCTACAAAAGCTTCTCTACAAAAGAGTGGTGTCCGAAAAGAATTGTCCACTTTCCATTCCAATGAAGTCGCGTGACGCCCCGGGCTTGCCTGGTGATACTGCAAGAAATGGCAGCTGATCAGTGTCACTGGCGTCCGTGTCGTCAATTTCTTCCCAGATTGTCTGACTGAGAGCTTGAATGTGCTGGCACTTCAGAATGCTTGCGACAGGCCAAAACCAAGTCCCATCCCTCACCTACTCTTCTTTTCACTCTCAGGCTTTAAGTTTAACTGGATAAACTTTGTGGCTGTACGGCAGTGAAGCACCAATGTCAACACTGATGTTGCCTTCTCTGATTATTATGAATAGTTTTAGTATTAATAATATTGAAAGCGAGAAATAGAGGCATATGAATGATATACACTAAGCCGCGATTAAGATGCACACATGACCTTAGGAAAGAGTTGCTTTTAGCTGCACGAACGCTTCAAAAATCACCGAGGATAGAGAGCTAACAATTCCACTTCTGTTTTTGATTACGCGCATTTCCTTACTAAGATCTCGCTGCGTCTCCTCGTACAACAGATTTAGACGACTTTTTTTCATGTTGCATCAGTACGAATAAAATAAACTCTTTATTAGCAAACATTTAGAGGTCCGTTTTCTTTCTATCTCGAATGTTTGCTGTGGACGAACCATTTGAAATCTCGCTGAGAGTCACGCGACCAATGGGAGTCCGTTCTGACGCTGACGGCCTGTTAACATGAACGGGCCTTTGTCGGGAACGTCACAGTTATACACAATTCTTAAGGAGTCAGTCATGGAACAACTAGGACTCAAAATCACCTTTTGACGGGGGCGGAGTTGCTTTAACCTTACTTTGTTTGCAACATTTGGGTGAGATCACTGAAAGTCCCATCCGCCTGATTGCGGATCATGCTTCTGAGTCTGTAGCTGTCCTGTGTGTTAAATACCCTGAATATTTTTTTGTCAGAAGGTGAAAAAACTAGTTATAACATTGCATTGAAAAGCCCCATTTTCCCGACAACCAATCACTGTGCCGGAACTTTCGAGTTCATTGCTCACACTCCCAAACCAAGATCGACACTTGCGCCTTCTAATGCCGAGCATAAAGGAGGAACGACGGTGGTACCGGTCTTACACTTTAAGCTGTATAGTCCGTTTGTTTTCGGATTGGTTAACTGGCGAAGGCGGAACATGAGACTTATTGGTCAAACTCTTCTGCTTTCGAATTCCTGTTTCTACCCACGTGAACCCAAATTTCCTTCGTTTCATTTTCATGCCAGTTTTTCCGTGAGGTCCGCTTTGTGTTGGGAACCTGGCTGCCAAAACCACCTGTGTGAAAGTGTATAGCAGCAAGGAAAACTTAGAATTCGTGTTTAGAACAAATGAGATTGAAAACACCAGTTACAGTCATGTAGCTACCATTTGGTCAGCATTTGAGCATCTGTGTTGTCAAGTCCACCAGTAAGATCTCACAGTTCGGACGTTGATCGATAAAACAAGAAATGGTTTCACTCAGCCACAAGGACCAGTGCACGTGCCACGGCTGTTGCTATGGCACATTCGACAAGTGTAGATTAGTGTATGCAGTTTAACTCACGTCTGCACCGACGCCGGGAGTGAAACGTGGTCGATAAGGCAGCCGGCGTGAACTGTGACGTAACCGTCCGCGCCAGGAAGTTGACCAAGCGTCGGTTCGAGCCTTATCTGCGGTTTGAAACAATACCGCCGACAAGCCGTTTCAAATTGACATTCGTACAGTACGACTTCACTGGGCTTGCCAAATCCGGCCCTACCCTTACATGGCAACAAACCACATAGAGCCGTCTAACTTCGAAAAGGACACACACTGATCATCTTGATCAGTATGAGTGGAGTAAATAAACAGCGACCGTCTAGAGAACTCTGGCGTGAACAGAAAACTGGGTTTCACATCCTTTTGAGAAATTATTTCAAAATTCTGACGATGGCAGTGGAGCAACAACGGGAAAAAACCACCCACTCACGCACATCTTTGTTCACTGGCCATCACACCTCACTCCTCATAATCCGGTTACTTCTCGTGACACCTATGCGAATGCTATTATAAAAGGGCAAAAGTACAATCTCATTATTTGCAGAGTTCCAAATGAGGGGCCTCGGTAGGCATCCTCTTTGACAGCTCATTGACTAACAGGAAACATTCCTTCCGATCCCTTTTTCTTTTAATAGTGTGCCACCAAAATTGTGGAGCCTCCCAAATTCTCGGCTGGGACGAACATTAATCTGCCAAATTTAACAGTTGGTGTCCCCGTTATTCTGACTTTGTGGCTTATGTTTGCTACAGTGTAGAGATTGCATTCATCGAGGTTATTCAATCATCGCTGAAGTGGATTCTATCAGTATTTGGTTCATGTCCTTCAGGATATGCGGTCAAATCATGGACAGATGCTGCCGACAAGGTAAAGGTGTAGTATTAATATCGCACACACTAGCATGCACTACAGCTCTGACACTAATATCTCTGAATCTAAAAACCACGAACATCACCCTGGTCTATTAGAAACCAGCTGAGTCAGTGTCAATCTTTTAGCTCATACGGTTTCCCAGTTTGGTCACGTGCAGTCTGTAGAAGTTCATCTGTGTGAACAGTTTGGAATCGAAGTTCTTCACACATATCGGACGGCGAATTCTTCAGTCATCAGCTGCTTTTTCTAAATCACGTATTCTCCACGCACACACACACACATTTATACCATGCAACACTACCGCCAGCAAACGAAAATCAGTTGTAGGGACTGTTGGATCGGCACACAGCTCCCCCTGAGATTATTATTCATTCTTGGGTATAGATTGATTCCAATAATTCCGTAGTAGATGGGCCAATAGAGGTTTCCTTTAAATGGAAATCGTTCCGTAGCGCTACCGAAACTGAAACCAGAAAGTACACACCGAAAACCAAAATCTCAGGTAGGGAACGCTGGTCAGCCAGATAATGATCAGCGTAAAAATACTGTTTTGCAGTGAAACTTTAAGCGAAGGTACATGAAATGGGCTGTAGTCCGAAGACTTTGATACTGTTTCTACCAGCCAACAAGTTTCGTTTTCCGTATGTTGAGTGCATGATTTTAGTTTAGTCTCCTTTGAGAAGAGGTACCCTAGTTCAATTCCTGACTCTCACGAAAACCTTCCCCATAGATATGTAAGAGTCAGAGTTAAGATTTAACCTTAGTTCACACAAATTGTGTTTTAGACAAGTCTGTTCATTCTCTTTCTTTAGTTGTTGACGCCATTATTTTAGGCCTAGAGCACACACTGATGTGAACCCGTGCGATCGAAATTCTCCCAGAGAGCCTAACTACAGAGAATGAATACGTTTACAACGAAGCATATCCTGGATGGGATCCTCCGTAAGTACAGGTACTATGCAATAAAGTAAGTAGATTTGCTGCAAGGATTAGTCCAGTCATCAGGGATGTAACGCGTAGGCTGTAGCTTTCAGGTGCGTCTGGTCAACGCTGAACAGCATTGGAGTCAACTGATAACCAACAATCCTAATCACTTATTGTTTTGTTTCAGTAACTTGCACAGAACTTGGTTATTCGTATTTTCAATGTATCCGCCATCTTCCAACAGTGACTCAAAAAATAAAACCTACCTTTTGTGAGTGTAGTCTGATGAAACACAAGTATCTCAGTGTAAAAACTGACAACTGGATGTGTTTCTAAATTCTAGTATTCAAGGCTTTTGCATAGTTAAGTCTTGAGTGTGTTCACCTCGGACTGCCTAGCTCTTGATGTTAACGTAAAATGTGAAGACGCAGCTGAGTGTGTACTTCTCACTTTGTTGGACAGAGTTCCAGCCGTTGGTTGAATCTGTCAGGCGACAGTTACTTAACGAGCTCTCACACGCTCTCGGTTCCGACGTGAAGTGAGAATAGAACTTACATACGCACAATAGAAAGCTTCGATTCCAAGTTTTCTTTTCTCACCTTATTTTGCTCGAGCAGTCTATCCAGCTCGATTCCGGTTTCACTAAAATGTGATAGCTGAAGTTCCAGCTACCCACCGTTTGCCATTCACTCTCCCATTAAAATTTTCTGCCCTCGTACAAAGACACACACAAGCGTACAGCCATACACAAACATTTATTTCGCTATTCCATGCTTAGCGTTGTAAATGTCCCGTTTTTCGTTAGGTAGCTTTCAAATCGAGAGTGTAGTGTCTCCTACAAACACAACACGACAAGACCTGATTGCCAGAACAGAAGAATGTATAATTACACGTTGTGGAAACTTTTTGATCTCCCCCCTTATCCCCTTCAACGCTTCTTTGCTCCCTACCGCTCCACCATCACGGTCGCCACTCTTGTTGGCTGAATCGTGTCATTAGAGCATTGACTCGCCGTTATATATTGGGCTTTTCTCAGGTAATTGATCTTGGTTTTTGGGCAAGAGGAAAAAGAGAACAAGACGAAAAATGGGATAGCGAACCGTTGATAACCACGTGTTCCCAAACCATCTGCCCACAGATTAACTCTACTATGGTTTAGGATGGAGACGTGAGTTGATATTTCCTTTAACGGTACTCCTCCGAGCAGTCGACCGTAAAATTAGCTTTGAGGAAGAAATTTCTTTCCTCCTGGACTTTCCGTATTAGGACAACTGGCGCGAACACTTCAATATAGATTATCCCTATATATTCTTTGAGGTATACAATGTAAGGGTAGGAATTACTGCAACCAGAATAGAAATGCACCTTAATAATCAAAACTATACAATGCGCGGTCGCCACCGGAATCGGTTGCGCTCAGTTCAGCCGATATTCTGACACTCTCACGATCTTCTCGTCACCCGATAAGTTTAGGTCTAAACTTAACAGTACAAACAACCTTGCCATTAGCTTTTTCTGCACCTGTATTGTTTCTTGAGTCTTGCACTGCTCACAAGTGAAAAGGTCATTCGAGAGGCGGGAGATCGTACTTTCAAGGATAAAGGCTCTGCTCTAGGTCGATAAGGAGCAATGAGTACATGAAAACTGACTCTACCACTTGGGAGTATCACAGATTTCACTTGTGCCCGCAGTATTCAAGCTACATGAAGGCAGAGCAACAAGTCAGAGACTTACGATTTGAAAAGTCTGGCTCGAAGTAAGGTTAGGGCTGCGAACGTAAAAGTTCGGAAAGAAGTGCCTGACCCCCCAGTTGCAGTGCGTTTTGTGATCAGAAACCTCCCTATGGTCACCACTCAGCTGAACCTTGTTATTAATTCGAAGGCGACATACGTAAAGTATAACAGCTTCTGTGTGGATGAAAAAGAATGTCAGCAGTCTGAACAACGTGGCAAAATTTGTTAACCTACATAACGACTCAGCCGTTTCAGACATTTCTGTTCTGCTGGTTGCATAATGAGTAAACTAGACACATCCACGAAGGCTAGGGTAATCGTACAGGAGCTTCATCACGGCACGTTGAAACAATGTGCATACGGTGCGCAGGTATCCCTAGTTAAGAATAACAACCCTGCATCCATAAACGATCACTTATTGTGCAACTATTTTGTTGTCTCCGTTCCTCCTGAGAGTCAGTTTGAGTCCCTATTAATCAGGGCACGTGCGCATACACTCCGCCGGAAATGGCCTATTCACATCTCCTCCCGAAAAGAGATCAGTTTTATGCTACCTTACGATTACACCTTACCGTCTATCATAGGTCAGAGCCGTGTGGTTGTTTGGTATTTGTCGAATTCCGACCATTTTCGTCAAGACCTGTCAGCGCTGAGAAGACGCTGGACACGACACAGATGAAATAAATTATCAAATGTGAACTGGCCACGTGACCAATGCCTGAGAGATACAATGAAGTGCTCACCAACAGGCAACTATTGACTGATGCTGAAGGAACCTAATTATAGTCTGAAATCACGTGAATCACCCAGGCATGAAAAGAATGTCGACGAGACCGTCGCATTCTTTAAAACGAAGAAGAACGGAATATGCTGTGTGATGTCTACTCTACTAAACATTCGGGACTTGAGATTCACCTCCATTTTAGGAGGTGATGCTGACGAACGGAAAGAAATGAAGGTAATTTGTCCTTCTTCAAAGAACGAACTGCGCGCCAAAACCGTTTTCAAAGCAGTTAATGATGAATGAAATTTCTGGCTGGATAATCCTTCAGTCTGACTAGCCATATGATAAATAATGAAGTTGACACTTTCAAAGCTTTTCATCACGATCCGCAGTAGCCCACAACAGTCACTCATTATCAGTTCTTCTGAACACAGACTTACTCGGAGCTACGGGATGCTAGCAATCCATTATGTAAACGGATCGTGGATCGAGCCTAGAGAAGTGTGCTACTGTGGCCGGAATTGAATCCCAAATATTACGGTGGGATATCGCGCTATAACCCCATTTTCAGTTGGGGTTCCATCCTCAAAAAGCGGTCCTACCCTATATGCTATTTGTTCTGCCCTAGTTTCGACTCCATACACTGCTGTTCAGTAACCCCGTCGGAGTGAACTCAATAAAAGCTGTAAATTCATGATTGTGCGGTTCTGTCAATACCAACAACACGAAAGATATCAGTAGGTCAGAAGTGATGCCGGAGTTAGAAGTATCAAGACGACTCCAGGGATACAGTATAGAGAAAAACAATATGCGCGATATCACTGTCATTGATTGGCATCTTTGTGTAAAGCTGTAATTTGTGCCAGGGTTGGCTCATGCCTAAGAGTGACACGCTGACTCAATCATGTAGAACAAACTGATTCAATGGGCTGGGCCACTTTTGCAATCAGACTGAGTCTAGACTGACCACATGGAGGAAGAACGATCATTAACTCCAGCAGGTGCAGCACTTTCATCACAGTGTCTTTTTGCTGGAAGATGTGGAGCATCCGGATAGTAGTCTTCCTTATAATCACAGTGGTTGGCATGTGTCCGAGACTCGGGCCGACTTTGATCGATTGACGTCTCTGAACAACGGGACAGAATTCCTTCGGCTCGCTCGCTTTCGAAGACGTCGGATTTGGGGGACAGAGATGAGTCTGGTCGTTCCTCCCCTTCAACACTTTTCACAGTATCTGTTTCCCCACCCAGCTCATCAGATTCGCAATGTGTTCGAACGTGCTTATTCAAGTGATCACTTCTCAAAAAGCGTTTATGACATACTGGACAGAGAAAACGCTTCTCACCTGTATGAGTTCGTAAATGTCGTTGAAGTTCGTCTGAACGTGTGAATCTCTTGCCACACAATAACCAATTGCATACAAATGGGCGTTCACCCGTGTGCCATCGTAAATGTGCTTTAAGGTGGCTGGTCTTATTGTATACTTTCCCACAACCGGGGACATGACAACTATGCAGATTTTTACGTCGAAGTTCGGCCGCGACAGCTGGAGCCGTAAGATTTAAACGTTCGACTTCCTGGCAGTTGGGACAGTCGCAGGTCGTTCGTCCTGAGTAGCGTCTGGAACTTCCGCTAGAAGTGGTGCTTTTTGACGTCATAGTTGTAGCACTTTGCTCTGCCGTCGACTGGACTGACCCTTCAAGACTAACTGAGCTGTGGGAACCAATATCGTCACTTTTCTCAGTTCGGTAGTCTAGTGAATAGGGTGATCCATAAGGACTTTCGGTCAGACCACCATTCCTAGCGGATAATAAAGACTGATATATGTGCGCGTAATTGCTGGGATACAACTGAGAGCCTCTGTTTGGAGTTTGGGCCACAGCAGCAGCTACAAGAAAAGACTTGTAGGGATCATTTGACCATAACTGATTTACTCCGTTCCCCCAAGTTGAACTCTCACTATTCTCATAGGCTGATACGGTCACTGAATCCGGCAGTCTCGACTCAGATTCTTTACTATGTATTTTGAACCAATCACCAAAGTTGTTATTGGCGTATTCTGGATAGGAGTATGAATTAGACTGGGGTGTATAGGGACATGAATGTTGTTGACGGTGATCGTGCTGTTCATTTTCCAATGGATATCCTTCTGTCGGCAAACAGTCGGTGGGCTGACTTGTCGGTGTTGTTTCTCGCCCGTAGGAAAACGTGGCTTGTGCTTGACTGAAAGTATCCGAACCCACAGAGTTCGAAACTGGGGTATACTCAAGCCTTTGTCCTTCAAACGTGGTACGATAGGGTGTTGCCCAGTTTGATTCATTTTGTGTACATTGCATGGAGTTAAGATGATCCTGAGTGTAGGTTAGGTAGTCATGTGCTTGTTCACTCTGTAGGAGAGCAGTCCAAGACTCGGTGTTACGTGTATTAGGATAGTGTGCCGCTTGGTTACTTTCGATGCTTCCATCGTGGGTAAATGAGGCCGAGGACGTAACATCAGCTCGATTCACAGAGACTGGTTGGATCATTCCGTTTTCGTGTGGTCGAGTGGATATTATCTGGTCAGGTCTAGAATGTGGAACAGCTGGATCAAATTCAGATAAAAACCCTGAAGGAGGACGAATATCTCGCAAACCATCATAGAAACCACTAGACGTTGGGTAGCATTGCGATGGTGGTTGGTGTGGAACAGTAGAATAACCGGAATGCATGGGGCCCGTATAAGTAGTCTGTGGGAGTAACAGTGGCAAATCCGTTGGCTCGCTACACGCCGATGAGTTTGTTGTAAGTGAAGATAGATCCGAAGGGGTCATGGGTGACCGGGAAGGATATGCGAGGATCGCCGGAGTGTCACTGCTGATAGCCGGGAATCTCGGAACAATATGAGACGAATTTCTGGGAGACACTAAAGATTCCGAGGCCATATTTCCCCGTTCTACTGTATTAGATATTGGACCTGGGCAGATTGGTTCAACACCGTAATTCGGGGCTGCTAGGCTGGTTGCAGAGTAGGAGGGTGGATTTAAACTACTACCAGCCCCAACTTTTTGGCACTGGAGGGCAAGCATGGAGAGAGGTGACACAGATTGGCTTGAAGCGAAGTGCTGGGAGATACTGGCCTCCTAAAGTTGAAAAAAGAAAGAGATAGCTATATGCTTGTTATTTGAGATGCATTACACAGCAGTAAGATGAAGATAACGGTTTCTGCACCCGTTCCACTCAGTTTAGGTTACGACAATACTCTTCAGCCGTACAGACTGTATACTCGCTTACCTGTCTTAATGAGGGTTCTCTCTCTAAACACTGTTTGTTACACTTGATCACGTGTCCTCATCCAGGTTCTCTTTCAAACGGCTGGTATATGAACGTCGTGATCTAACCCGTAATTAAACGTCACCTTGCAGAGAGCTGCTCTGGCACACACTCGAGTGTGGGTAAACGTGGCTCGATGTCGGTTTCATTTCTGATGTTACACGCGTACGTTCTGTTGGTGAACCTGGCAGCTCGATGAACTACACAATCAGAGTCGTTCTTATCTGGCCTAAATCGAATTCAGTGTTGGACAACGTCTCATGTTATCTTCTGCCGCAACCGACAGGCGAGATAAGAATGGCTAGGTTACTGTAACCCAGGCCTGAGTTGGCAAAATTTTCATTGTCATAGCAAACGAAATCCAATAATTCTATGCCGATTGTAGGTATACGGTTGTACAGCGCATGCAGCAAGACTGTAAGCATCCAAATTTGAAGGAATTTGTTTTGACCCTGTCTGCGACAGCACTCCTCTAGATAGCAGACAAATTTCCCTTACAGAAACCTTAGTGAAAGGAATGTTAGCATCAGGTCTTCCGCTACCAGAACTAATTTAGCTGTCCCTTCCACAATTATGATAATCCACAAAAGTTCTTGCATTAGAAATAATGGAAAGAAAACTACATCAAATGATTTCGCACTATTCTTGCAATACCAAACCGACTTCACTCAAGAATAAAGTAAAACGATGGGCTTTTTGAAATCTTGCTAAAACACTAGCTAAACATCAAGAAGTGATTGATACTGAAGGAGTCAAAAGTCGTTGGTTCAAGCATTTAAACGTCATTATTTTAGACAAGGCTTTAGAGGGGTGCGTTTGAGAAAATAGAAAATGCGCATCATTTACTACGGCTCAGCTTAGGATAATTCCACAGGGAACCACTGTCTCCTCAGGTTTCTGTGCCCCAGCAAATTTCGGTTTTTCCGTTATGGCGGAAGGATGCTTTTATCTTCCGTGCTGTGTGGTGGACGTGATAACCGATTGAGTGCGCTTGATGGAGCCCCAGCACTTGTGAGCAGGTAGGTCAGTGACATGGTGATGAGTCAGGCGCCAATCATACCGTGTCAGTTCGGCGTGACGGTGGTTTAAATATTACATGTGGTAATGGTAGAATTAAGCCGATTTGAGAGTGCTGCATTTTAGTGACCTCAGTGGCCTGATCCAACGAATGGACATTATAGGCAAAGACCGTGGAGGAACCGGAGTGATTACAGAAGTATCTTGCTAAATACCCATCTTCGGACGACTGTGCTTATTGCACCTCGACTGAGACTTGATTGGAACATAGAAATTATTTAAAGCTTTCAGATTACTTACTTCTTTAAAGGAGTACCATTGAGGAGTCTCTTTTCTCTGCTAATGGAAAAATTCGAGACCGCTCCGTCTCGTGCACTTTCTCAAGGCATTCGTTTTTCAATGATCATCCCTTCTGGGACAGCGCAGTACCCCAGGTTTTCCTTCACGAAAAGCTAGGTTTCTAAGCCTCACCATGGAGCAACATTTTCCAAACAGAGTTACCAGTCAAATGAATTAGCATCCTGAACAGTTTGTTTTCGCACTGAGTGGTATAGTGATTCTAAACCAGAAGTAATCCGCCGGTAGAAAATTTAAAGGATTTGCAGGGGTGTTGATCCTCAGTGGTGACAGCGCCGACTTCAGGAAAACCGATTGTTAATCAGACTCATCTGACGTTCGACTCACATTACCTTAGTCGCCACTATTTCATATCGTTTGTTGTCTTGCTGTTCAACAACCACCAAGTCCTCTGCTACAATAGGAAATTTGTCGCCCTTTCCAAAAACATAGTGAGTAGGTTCAGTTCCAACCACTGGGCCACCTGTAATTGTACGAAGTCCTGCCACTACATCAGTCACCGGATTAATCAGTGGGTCTATTGCGTGAGTGCACAACGCATGTATGCACGGTTTGTGCGCTTACGGTTCGAGTGGAGCTGATTCTTCGTTTTCTATCCACTGTGCTATACATGCTCCCTCGCTGTATTAAAAATGATACATGTAAGTGGCGCGGATCAACCGTGGTGAGGTGGAAGCGATCACGATTGCTGCGACTCCGGTGGTAAGCAGGCGGAGCCAAAAGGTCGACGCGGCTCCATATTGCAAGATGAGCTGGTGAAATACGATGAAAACAAATGCCGTCTGTTCAAGCGGTACGATCAGTTGGGCCCGAGGGTCAATAAGCTTGTGGAAGATGCATTAGTCCCGTCCAATAAGTCGCCCAGACAGCTGGAGGCACACTCAAACAAGGCCTACAGGTCTGAGTACAACGTCAGCGCAGTTGTAAAATAATAAATCCGTGTTTCAGGACATTAACTTCACTCAAATCCCACTGGGCTCTTGAAATGGTGTTGATTATCGAGGTCCAATCAATCTCAGTCACGGAATGCAGTAGCCGCTCGTTTTCTCTGGGGTTACGTTCCAACCCCGCCTTTCCCTCTCTAAAGAATGAAGTCCGCTACACACGGACGCTACCTTCTGAAACGTTATTTCGTGGTTTAAGTCCGAAGATATATCCATCACATAAAAACAAAGGAAGTATTTACAAGCTGCCAGCCACGTGGTTTTCGGGCTGAATTCTGTGGAAAAAATCACATATATATTTATAAGTAATAGGGCGCACTGACGTCAGCATTTATTAGTGAAGACGATTATGAACCAGCTGTGCAGTACCGTACGTTGAAGGCAAACAAGATTACGTCAAATCTTACAAGTCGTACGACACAGAAAGGTAAAACACTGCAAACAGCTCCTCATTATCAGGTGCTTCAAGAGGTGATTCAGACAACTGTGTAACTTCTGGTGTGTGTGTGGGGGGGGGGTTGGACTCTTCTTTGCAGATTGAACAAGCGGTTCGATGCGCAACTGCTGGCATTTCTTTGCTCGCATTGGTCTTGTCTGTTTGCACTACAAAACTAACTGACTTCTGCAATCCTACGGCCATATGGCCATCTTTTGTAGTTCTTTCGCCGTCTTGAACTTAGCGTATTATCGTGACACCACGATGCAGACTTTTGTGGGGCATTCAAATTGGCCGTGCTTTCCAATTTCGGAATTTATTTTCTTCCGAACCTCTAACCAATCATCTCATAGTTCGCTTTAAATGAACCATGTTTTATTACATGGTCTTCTACATGAGAGGCTTCAGTGCCCATGGGGCGAGATGGCTCAGGGTTTAGAGCGCGAATTTACCGACTTAGAAGGTCCGTGGTTCAAACCCGACCTCTGCCTCTCGACTTCCCCTGTCTAGGCTTGGGCAACCTGGCAGTATCCCAGCCCTCGTGCTTCCTTCGGGTGGCATGGCAGTTAGGCACCGAAAGGTGCTACAGCTGAACGATACCGTCTTCTGAATCATGATATTCACTTTCAGCAACAGTTATCCAAAATCTTTTTTTTTTCGCACAATTGTTGGAGTAAAATAAAATCTTTGGAAACGTATGCTAACAAAACATGTTGTGCAGAATAAGAAACACCGTGCCTGTTGGATCAGTTCAGTTCGTTGCAGAATTTCGGAAAAAGTTCAGATTCACGATGTGACCTCTAGTAATGTGTTCACCATCAGGAAAGACCGTATACTTATCCCCGTTTTTATTTCGAAAACAGTGCAGAAATAGTAGAGCTATTCTGTGCCAAGACTTAGACAACCGTACCGTCGGTCTAGAGGACCATGGTTTGCTTCATCCTGAGCATTCTATTACCTTTTCGGTGGTATGTGAAAAGAGATTGGTGTTGCTCTATGCATGCACTTTCAGACCTGTTCAACTTTCCTGACCCTTTTCCTGCCTCTAATACAACTTGTTTTGATCGGTCTTTCGTATACTTTCTGATGTTTTGACCTGAATTCTTTGGACCTATGTAATATGATGAATTTCCGCACACCACTGAAGACCCGAATGGACTGTTCTGTCAAAAAGACGTGGGATCTATATCAACATGGTTTGTAGCAGTATAAATTTCCGTGAAACGTGACGGTCCCTGAAGTAGCTGTGCGGTGAAGAATAAAATATTTATTATCTCATCCTTGACCTCGACAAACGTAATCCGGCATTTGTAGGCTTCTCAAACCTGACCACTGCGCACACCAGCGAATGTATTTTGAAGCATCATATAGCAGCAGGAGAAATGTATAGGAACATGAGGCAGATTAAATCAGCCTGTGATCCTGATTTTGTACCGCCCTGGTGGTTCAGGGAATGAGCAAAGCCTGGTCAAGCTAACTGAAAACTAGAGACCATGTACAATCCACAAGCTTAGATGGCCGCTTCTCTTCTCGGTTACCGACTACAGGAGATGTTGCTTTCCCCTGTTCTATCTTCTTGTACGTAAGCGATATGTCTGTCCTTGGTTTTCTCACCCAGTATGAATGCGTTGACGACAGCGATTGGATGCAGTTATCACATATCTGAAACAAATCTGCAACAATAAACTGAACAGAGTAAAGTTGTTAACTGGCAAGGAGAGCTCCGTTTCCCACTCTCAATGTCCCGAAATTCCAAGGCGTTATCTTTCCCATCATCTCTGATCAATGTTATAATGAATTACTCAGTAACCATCAATCCTAACTATTTCAGTGCCCTTCGCCTTAGAACTTCGACTGGGAACTATATAAGTACGAGCACATCTAGTAATCTTATTTAACCTCCTCACCTCCAGCAGTCTTTAGTACTGTTCGACATCTAGCTCCATATGCTGTGAAACTGAGAATGTCTTCTGTTCTTCTGGCTTTCATTCATAGCTCTGCTAATGTCTGTGTTCTCCCTCGTCTCCTATCCTTTTCCCGGGACTCCTTGACTTCATATCAAGCCAGCACGTAGATTCCTGCTCCAACTTCATCGAAGTGTTGACCAGCATAGTCGCTATTCTGGTAAACCATTGTCAAGTGTGAATATTGGTGTTCTCTATATCAGTACACAGTGCACCCCTGGCACTCGTTATATCGGAACTATCGCTTTCCCACGTCTGTTGGGTTTCCAAAACCTCGTCATGCCGAGTTCTCTCTACGGTCTGGCATTTGGCGCCTAAACACACAGGCTGTCCGACCAGAACGTATAGCAACCCTGTAACTTGACCCGAATGGTGCTCCAACTGGGGTCAGTCATCAGTCACGTGCCATTTAATTTGAGCTAGCTACAAAATGAAATTCATTAATAAACACCTGCTGCATAAAAGTTAGTCCATTGGTATGAACAGGCGTGCTACATCACTAAGCACGGCAGCTCTCAGTATCCTGCCTCTCCCTTCCTTCGTCCAAATAGCGAAGAGCGCTTGTTGAGGGGTTTTCGCGTGCTGCAGAGGTATTCCTTGAGATTTTGTCCGTTACTGGATTTGAATGAAAGCGTTTACCAAATATATTAGAAGATTTACTCTTGATGGTCAGATGTTTTCTCTGTGGATGCAGTAATCCGTTGATAGGGTGATTCGTCTGTACTGACCTTACGCTCATCCTTCCGTTCAAGAAATGCACTATGAACACATTTATCTCCAGGTCACTGAGTGTTCTTAGTCGCTTATTTACCCAAGTGAGAGATTCAAGTTCAATAGCAATTTGGGGTATTTCTCACCCTGTTTAGTCCTTTAACTACTGTGTGCTTGCAAAATGAGAATAATCCAAAATACTTCTCGCCCCAATGTTGTGTATGCCTTGATAAATTCACAGAATTAGTCTAACGTACTTATTCGGACAGTGGACAATGAAGTTCACGTCACTGAATACGACAGCCGTTACTGAATTCAGCTTGGACGATACTTGCCTAAGTAAATATGACAAGCGACCAACTCTGGTCTTCCTTTTATCTCCCTGTTCCGTTTTAATACAGTAGGAACAGATCATTCCATCAGGTCTCACTCTCGTGACTGAAACAGACCACACGCCAGTCAACCAGCGTATAGAACCTAACACCCTGAATGGTGAATATGGATGCGGCGCAGAAGCCACTGGGTGTCGCGCTGCTAGTCGTTCCGCGATAGACCAGTATTTGCCACAAGGTTTGGAGGAAATAAAAGTGGCTAGGAATGTTTGTGATGTCAAGGGAATATACAAACATCGCACTGCCACTGATGAGGTCTCCGCACATTCATTTATCTTCCCGGTAAATGAAACCGATGTTCTGTACTCAGACGGTTGTTCAATATCGCAAGAGTGTGCAGTATGCTGCCCGGTACTTCAGAAGAACCAGCTCACACGGATTGAAAAGCTACAATTTCAAGAACTGCGGTCGATCAAGATAAGTTACACGAATTGAGGCTTAGTTTCGTTTGTGAACAGGGCCGTGTTTCACTTTCGTGGCAAAGTGATCTAGGCTTCTTTTCGAGCCCGAGACAATCATTGTCAAAATAAGGCTTCGTTTCAAACAAATTTCTAAGCTAAGGTTCGCGCTGGAGAGGTGACGGGTCTAGTTCGTCTTTTCTTGTTTCCGAATAACGTCTCTGGTAAGTGTCATACTTAAGACTCTTGGACATCCTATAATGAACTACTTGATACCCGTGTAATCCATAGTTGGCATCAGCGACAAGCACCAATGCGGTTTGGCTATAACAGGATGGTACAACTTTGTATTATGCTGGTTTGGTTCGCGAGTATTAGGCTGAACGTTAGGCCACTGGCTGTTAGATCGTAGCGGGCCTAAAGCTTCTGAACTATGGGGTCACCTGAACTTAACGATGCATGAGAACAGACAGAGAACACTGGGAACGTTGAAGGAAAATACGATCAAGAAGTACGATTAGATTGTGGGACTGTGGAAGAAGCCTCAGCTATTTATGTGAAACAGATGCTTTTACGTGCTAAAAATAAAGATGGATATTGTCAGCATCGGCTTCACTGATAATTTTTCAGTATACTGCTTGGGATAAAATCCTCCTAATCTCTTTTCTTACACCCGCCGTGTCCTATTTTTACCAGAAGATAGTGTTCCGTTATGTGGTCGTTGGGAGAGATCATATGTACCATTTGGCTGCCCTTGTACGGGAACGAAATGGTCCTCGAGTGGTGACACTTCCAAGATTTCAACCGAAAAATATGAATCGGAAGCTCGCAAGTTCAACCCTCTGCAATGCTGCTTGTGTGTGGCTTCTTGAGAACCAGTGTCATTAGCAATTTTGGTTAATGGAACTTAGCTACATGAAGTACACCACTTTTCAAATATTGTAAGAATTCGGATGCAGTGCTCTCCAATCTGAAGCGCCATCTTACTTGACAAACAAACAAACATGTGAGAAGTCCATCTGATTTACAAGTTCCCAATCTCATTCTAGTTCCGCAAGCCCGAAGAGGTAAACGGCTGAAGCCGCTTGTTTGGCGTACTCTACAGATTACAGTTCACATAAGCTATTGCTTGCGATTCGGGCGTTTAGAGACAAAACACCAAACAAAAGCCCTACATAGGTATGTTTTCAATAGATGTATGTTCCGTTCTTTGGGGAACAGACCTATCACTATGAACATCCGCGTACAACTTACTGGGCGTACAGTTTTAGCACCAGCATTCGACTGTCCATTAGTTTGATCAAGAAACAATGATCAGGCAACATCTTCAAGTGAAGACAATAATACAAGACAATCATATACAAGTTTTTCGGTACTCCATAAATCGCTAATTTGGATCTATGCTTCGCTCATCAACTGAGTAGGCAAAAGTGATGAATGACACCCAAGCTTTTCGAGCCTGTCTGCCCGTATCGCACGACAACACGTCCATTAATACCCAGTGGTATGACTCAGCTGATCACAAGACACATGACTACTGCAATCTGTTGGCTTCGCTTTCGTGCTACCAATGTATCAGTCAACGCGGAAAGCATGCTTACCACCATGATCACCGTCGGTGGCCCACTTATTCGAATTTTCCTAACACATCAAGCAGACTGTCGGTGAATCTGCACTGTGGCGAATAGCGAAAGCGAGAACAACGCCATGAACATGTTATGCTCACACTGTTACGAAAATAGGGGAATTATGTTAACCTTACTTGCGGTAGCCGCATGTTATTCAGCCATTCGGGCTGACCTAAGTGAACTCCTGAGTTGCCCAGCTACCTTGCTTGAGCTTCTGTACAAACAACACGCACGAGTTCGCGCTCACATTGGTGAAAGGAAGGCGGAAATCCTCTGTATTTCCCCAAGCACGCTTCACCCAACTTACAGTTCATCAAAGGATGACCGTAGTTAAATGACCCCCTTAGAGAGATGCGCTTGCGTCATGGAATGGCAAGCTGACCGTTAAGAGCAAACATGTGGGTTCCTCTTGCTGGATATGCACTTGATTCGAAGAACCGAGTACCCGTTAGGTTTATCAAGCTCAGTGGTTAGAGGGCGAATCTACTGACCGGAAGGTCCGTGGTTCAAACCCGACCTCTGCCTCTCGACTTCCCCTGTCTAGGCTTGGGCAACCTGGCAGTATCCCAACCCTCGTGCTTCTTTCGGGTGGCATGACAGCTAGGCACCGAAAGGGTGTTACAGCTGAACGATTATCTTTTTTTATCAGACTCCCCGATATCCATAAGTAGGAAAAACTACGTATTCCACAGTTTGGACGAGCTGAAAATAAACGATAAACACTGATCCAAGAGCGTACACACACTAGAGTGTAGTTACGGTTCTTAGCTGAGGGTTGACTATTCGTGGCTGTTTTCACTTTGCCCGTTGACGAATCGATCATGTTCTCACGTACCGTTAGCTGGCCAGTCGGCCGCGGGCTGCCGTGCTGGTGACTTCTCTACGGGCTTGACGCATGCGCGCCAGTATACCCGCATCTAGCCCAAACGCACCAATGGCCTGATTCACATGTTGATCACGTGACACGGGGCGTCTCGGCTCCACTGGTCTGCCAGTGCTGTCGTAGCCACCGCGTTTAAGCCCACCCCACTGGCTCTGACAAAGATGGGCTACCGATTCGATTTTTCATGCAGTGGGCGGTGTTGACGTTTAGGTCCCAGTGTGGAAACAGCACCTTGACTAGCCGACAGGGTTGGTTGCGGCACCGGTGCGTACGCTGCACGTTCACTCAGTGCGCTCACTGAGCCTTCCGGCGACCGAGGCGACAACCCGGTGCTGTATCGACGCCCTCAATGTGAAGGTTTTGGTTTCGACTATTTTTTCTTGCTTTTTTTACACCCCAGTGACTGGTGTGTCTTATGCTGTTGATACCAAGCTGACGGTTTGCCGTGTGGTGCTGATACCGCATGTACACAGGCGACAGGGCATTTCGTGTGTGTTATCTGTGTTCCCATTGCACTCGTCACATGTATGTGAGGTGCAAGCACTTTCAGTTCTAAGCATGTAAAGTGGCCAATGATAGGAACATCTAATTCACTATCGCGCAGACTAGACCTAGCGGTCAGGTAAGAAGCACATAGAACTGACGAACGAGCTCCACCTGGATGACGTATATTCAGACACTAGTACATAGTTGGACCTGGCCTGAAATGAGTTTCTGCTCTGTCAGGTTACTTCTTCGGTCCAGCGTGCAGTTGAAGCTGGTTTTGCTGCGCTAGAATTCTTCCAGTCGCCCGATAGCTTGTTGGTGAGGTCTGTCACCCTCGTCATTTTACTGTTGGTATCCGACGTCAAGACGGTTCTTGTTGAGTAAAAGAAATGGTCACCTGTGCATTACTTCTGTTGGTACTGATGTTACTGTGTAAGTCAGGTTGATTAAAATCATCTGTAGAGATAAATGGTGAAATAATTCATTCTAGAGGTTAAATTTACATGCATCAGCAAACTTGTGAGTAGTTTCCTTCAAGAAACTCTACTACGATGCCTGAAATATTGTAGCGACTGAAACGTGAGCCGGTGTTTGTGCAGCATATTCAGCTAAAGAATATCATAAACCAGAGATCCCGTTTAGATTCAGTTGACTCTCCCGTTAAAACCAAATTGGCGTGCAAATTAGTGTATTTCACTAGCATATTCTTCTTTTCAGAGTGGTTATAGAGGTGTTTCATTACACTACGAGATTTAAGTTGAACGATTGTTAGGATTAACTGTTTCCCCCTTGAAAATTATACACGGTAACCAGTATCGGAGAAAAATAACGATTATTTCCCAATCAAGGGTTTGTTAGTCAGGATTCAATCGATTCCGCCTTGTTTTTTTGAAAGAATGTATGGCGTAGTTTGAAGAACCTGAACATCTATACTTTTTTTCCACGTACTGAACAGTTTTGTACTACAAACAAGCCGCATTTGTGGCGCCCAGATGTTAGTACAGGAATCCATGACGAAAACTTCAGTCTGTACATTTCACCGCAGAGAAACCTGAAATTAAGAGGAGGTTCTCCGAAAGTTTTATGCCTGATGTCTCTATCAGTCTTCCTACTCTGTATTATCAACAGGAGTACACGGAAAACAACAACAACTAGACTAGTTTCCAACAGACAGCTGAGAATTCTGACAACTGTACTGATCGAGCTGGGTTCTATTCAAGTCCTTCATAGTGACGAACTGAATTTTTGTCATAAGTGTGTGGGCCCTCTCCACCTGTTGGTGTTGCAGAAACATCGCTAAACGGGTTCGTCGTCACTTCATGTTAGCCTAGGTAATTCCAGTGCTTGTTACGCTTGACCAAAGTGGTTTGAAGCCTCCAGACACGATACAAGTCTCAGAAATGATGTAAATACAGAATGACAGATTCTGCGTGGGTCGCGTGACCACAACGTTTGCGTGCTGTCATTGCGCCAAATCCCTTGTTGTTCAGTCGGACAAAAATGTCAGCAGCTGGTGAGTCTCGTTTCATCACAGATGAGTGATTTTCCGACTGATGCACACCACCATCACCCCATCCGATTTTACAGACACCGAACAACTGACATCATTATCCGTACAACACTCATTGTTCCACATCTACTGGTAGCGATTGCGGAGAGTTTTCATCTACCGAATTCCGGACAATGGATTATCTTAGGTAGGTGTACACATACCAGAGTTCCTGTACTAATCAATTCTGAAATTCAGTGTAAATCCAAATGTTATTTTGTCGCGTGTACACTTTACATGCCAGATTGTAATTACCTACTGTTCAAAACCTTACTCACAAGGCCCACTTCACCGATGCTCAGAAACGTCATACGGACTCCAGAAGTCCCACAACTTTCGTTCTATTTGGTTCACTACCAAACACCCAACCACTCTAACATCTTTCTACCGACTACCGGTCTTTTCCCTCTCAGGTACGCTTGTCTGTACACCACTAAATAAGAAACAAGTCAAGGCAGGAATGTTGGAACACTGAAACGATAAATTCAACCCTGTTTCGAACGGACCATCTGTTGTTGTCGAACCAACTACCATATTCACTCGCTTGAATGAGCAACAAGCATGTCCGGTAAGTTAGTTGTCGATCAACGGACACAAAACAATGCATCTTAAAATGATCGCGGCTGACACACCTAAAATGAGTATGCTGCAGGGGAGAGTGCGCCGTGAATGTTTCACAGCTGGTGCACCACACATAAACAATTCCCCGGACTACGGACAAACGGCACTCAATACACGTGCCCGTTAGCTGAACGGATGTTCCAGCTATATGGCGTGTGAGGCTACGACCTACATACGTTGTGGTTCTTACCCTCGATTGAGGTTTGACCCGGAATTTTGGAAGATCGGCCACGGGTACACAGTCCAAAAACTCCTGTTTTCTCACAGCTTGTTGTAGGATGGATGAAATTTAGTTTTGCTAGACGTACAGAGTTGTGTGAAGTTGACTCTACTCTAACGAAATATACTCATTTCCAAACCAATTTGGCTTTGAGGGAGACTCACCTGGAACCCAGCTGAACCTCTCGTTTATGATGTTTTTAAGCCTATCAGATGAGCCCCAAGAAGAGCGAAACCGGTCGTGGGCTGCCGAAGAATTTTCAGCAACCTTATGAGTAGTGTACTACGTCTATACTTGACTCTACTTTGTCCGAAAAAAAATCAAACTTCTCCGATACTTCGGTTGCGGTCTGTTGTTGATTTTCAGATGAAGATGGAGCCGACTGCAAAGGACTGCGCAAAACAACCAAGCAATACAAAAAGAGTAGGCAACTGCATTTCCTTAGAAATGATGAGAAAATAGTCTACTCTTCTCATCGGGCAATTTGTTTGTTCTGTTAACCAGAATAGAAATAGTAGTCCGAATATCTACACCATACTTCTTACTGGTTCTTCCTTTCAATACAACGAACTTTTCTCCATCACCTCAAATGATCAGATAATCCCTGATTCACTTCCTCCATATTCCTAGGGATGGTTCCATTTAGTGAGCTTTTATGAAATTCTTCCACTAGGTGTAAGTAGTGTTGTGGTAGTGATGTAATTTTTCATTGCCAGCTGTAGTTCTGAACAGCTTCCGTAACCTAACAAAAAAGTTTAGAATATAACAAAGCGAAGACTGCGCGTTTTGCACGTATGCCCCTATATGGCATATGCTCCATCATATAATGTTGTCCAGATCTTAGCGAAATACATTGATTTGCATACCAGTTTGGTTTTCACAGGAGATCCAACTTAAACTCTCTTTCATGGCGTTCTTCTTCAATTTCAGGTAGAACATAAGTTTGATGGAAACTCGGGGACTACATCTACCTGATGAGCCACAAGAAGGGCGAAACCGGTCGTGGGTTGTCGAAGAGTTTTCAGCAACCTTATGAGTAGTGTGTTTCGTCCAGATCTGTTTAGATGAATGGCTTCCTATCACTGTCCACGTAAAAACCATTGTGCTATAGAGTTTCATTTTCCCACTGAGGGTGCTTGACTTATTCACCCTAGGAACGTAAACCAAGCACAATCTTTTTTAGTCACGGTTTGTTGCTCATCAGTGTATTTGTTCAAAGTCTACTTGGTGAGATCTTGCAGGTACTGGGAATTTACAATGCCCCATTGCCTTTTTTGTTTGATACTCTTTCCCTGTATGTCATAATTTTCAACATTGGTGGTATTCATCGGTATACTGAGTTCCGAAGTGCCCCTGATTTCCACCTGAGTGAATATTCTTCATTATGTCAAAAGCTGGTTCGATGCAGCCACAACATTACTTGCACTCAGTCACGAATTGTGCCCTTATTCCTCTTCTTCCTCGTCAAAACGTTTTGGAACAGCCGTTTTGAACAGCTACAGGGTCGACGTACCAAACACAGTGTACTGCACAAAAGCCCAACGACACTAGGTGGCTGTATCAATTGAACTGTATTGGCAATGACATGAGAAAGAAATGGTTATCTAGGTTTCACCAGCGATGCACCTGGGGTCTGCGAAGAATACCACAAGGCCGTTGAAAAAGCACACAACCCAAATGCTTGTGTTCACTAATATTCCTGGTCGACTGAGTCAGACTAGCACTCTCACAGTTTCTACTGTTGTTTCAAGAGCATATATTTCAGCCGTCTTTGAACTAATGAAGATGTTCCACAGTGACACTAATGTGCAATAAACCCACTCGGAGTTATGACCATTTAGATATTCATTCTACACATAATTAGCCCCCTGTTTAGCAATAACTCTGGTTATTTGGTGGTTTATGGGTGTTGAAGTAAACCTATGGAAGACATCTCCGAATATAACTTGGTATCCAATCCCACAACTTATCTGAAGTTAGACTGGTATGGGCAGCATCCCCATATCCAAAAGAAAGGTGTCTCTACCTTCCTACAAGAATGGTATTGCTTTCTTTTCAAAACATCCACAAAGTCAGGCGTAATTCGATTTTACGAATTTATGACGGTGATTTGCAGAGATAAGCTAACTTTTCCCACCCTACTTTGACATGCTAAGCAGATTCTATGCGTTAAAATTATCTAATAGTTTGGAAAATTTCGCCAAAAAGATTTACAGAGGTAAAATACCAGAATGTGGAAGTGAAGAGCATGTCTTTTGCCTCCTGGAGTTTGGCAGTTTACAGAATTAAGAAACGGTGGGACAACGCTCCTCTGAAAGAAACCGGCTTAAAACGCGAGATGGCAAGTAGCTCTTCATTTAACTCTTTTATACTGTTAGCAGAAAGGATAATGATCAGTTAGCCCACCGAGAGATAAAGTACAGCCGACAGCCTATTGTAGGTTTCTGGCAATCGAAGCGGAACGAGAGGAAAAGAAGACGCATCTAATAACGGACTTTTTCATTGGGGTTCCTGAGGGACTGGTGTCAGTATAGCAACGCATGAACCAAACGCTGTAGGTGTTGATTCTTTTCTTCCATTCTTATTGTGTACAGCGTGATTCCCCATTTTGTTGTTTTCCGTTTTGCGCCTATACCGCCTTTCTTGTTTTTGACCTGAATGTAAACCGCTCTTTGACCTTGTCATCGCACGTGTTGTTTAAATCAACACGTGGGTTTCGCTATATTGTGGCCATCATGTCTTGAGTCGGTGTGAACTTTGGGATCTCGTTTGGAAGTAGCAGTTCTTAAACCGGTGTATAAAAGCGGGCGTAGCCCCACGACTTGAGGTTTGTAAAGTTTCATTATTGTCTTATTGTGTTCATGATACCGCATTTGTTGATAAACATCCATTGGAATGATTCGACTTTTGGGGTTTTGCACGTAACTCAACGTGACCCAACTGATTGCTGGAAACAGTAAATATTAACATTAATTGTTTATATATTTGCAAATAATTGTCGTTGTGCGGTCAGCGAGACTTCCACGATTTAACAGCTAATCATGTGGCAGAGTAGGTAGTCGAATAACATTAACGACTTGACTGACGAACAAAGCATCAAGCTGAATGGTAAGGTAACCAAAAATCTGCATCAAGTATCTTTCCCAGATGACATGATTTGCAACCGAATTGGGAATACAAGTCTCGTCTTCACGTAATGCATCATTCCAATGAATAATGGCACCAAGGTGGATGTGTCAAGCTGATGTTCCCGCTAAAGTTCCCAAGAAAGTGTAAAGACCCCGGAAATGCATTTCATCTGCTACCACTTTTGAAAGCACTTTTACAACCGATAAGTATATCGTGGTCAAAAACAGCCCTGCACATCAAACGACTTGACGCAAGCCAGATGTTTTTGATGCGTTGAGGTGAAGCAACAGCCTTGTCGAGCACTTGCTTGAGATTCATTACAATAACGACAAAATGAATTCTAGACGCCAAGATAATACATGTTTCTTACACGAACCTCTAATCGTGAATATAATTCACCGTAGACATTTCCGTAACAGACTAAATCGCATTCTCTGTGGAAGGTTGGTAGAACACATTGTACTTTTTGTAAAATAGGTTTTCTTCTGACCGTATATTCTCCAAACTGTTGGAAAAAGGAGACTAACTAGGGTATGCGGAGGAAAGCAGATTCGTTTACTGTTTTCAGCTTGTCTACTTATCTGAGGCACCATCACAATATTCGATTAGGCCAACAAGAAAAGAGGAGCTCGAATCAAAACCATGTTATAACAGATGAGAGTTTTACAAAAGCGCAGCAAAAGAACAACACACTTATGGCGAATGGGTTAGTAAATTATCCAAAACTGTTTTTGGTCACATCAGGTGAGTATTCAAAAGCTACTAGGCCCCTCACTAG
This sequence comes from Opisthorchis felineus, assembly GCA_004794785.1. NCBI lineage: Eukaryota > Metazoa > Platyhelminthes > Trematoda > Opisthorchiida > Opisthorchiidae > Opisthorchis > Opisthorchis felineus. The sequence goes on from SJOL01005433.1 coordinate 135,164, forward strand.
AGATGTGAATAAGGAAAAATGTTAAGAACCATGGATCTGACGGATGCTACAAAGTAAACATCCGTTTTGTTGCCAGTTAGAAATCTCAGCCACGATAGGACGCATTCTCTACTGAGCTCTTCAAGCTTTTTTAAACGGTTAGAATGGTGATGGTTTAGCTGGTCGCAAGTACATATCCACAGTCAAAATCATTAGAGTGGTGATGCTTGGTCTTCCGTTCCGAAGCCCTTCTTGTAATAAACCTATTCGAACTGTTCCCTTTTCCGATTCGCCATATGAAGCAGTGTAAATGCTGGTCGGATCGACGGAACTTCTTCATACTGGCTAGTCCTTCAATACTTCAGAACACTGTGAGAACGCATGTGTAAACTTTAATTAGATTGGATCCTTTGTTTTCAATCCTATGGCCACTGAGGCCAAAGAACTAATCGTGAGGATAGGTTGATGAAGACAAAGGAGAGTCCCGCGCATTGTTACTGAACTACAGGTGGAATTTGTACGAGAAATTTAGCAACTTAGAAACCAAAGTTCAATAAGTCCGTACAAAAGGTAGAAATATTTCTGACATAAAGTGTCCTTCTACAAGAATCTCAGAGTGTACCAGATGAAAAACTGCCTCTCTGTAAACTTTATGGCTAACTACATAAGTGCTACTGCCTAGCTGACTAATTAGACGGAAAATGTGTACAACCGTTTTTAATTTGATTGCTAAAAGTGTGAAGGAGAAATATGTTAACCAGCTCGTTCTAGAGCGTTAGTACCAAACTGGACTGAGTGATGAGAGAGATCTCCTTAATAGGCGCTGATGTGAGTCAATCAAGTATCTTGATCAGGCCGTTTGACATCTTTCAGCCCCAGTAGTACAGTCTGCAAGCACACGATCCTGTGGTTAACAGCCTGGATGTGTTAACCAAAAGGTTACTGGTCATATTCACTTATTCCTACCTGCTGAATCCGATTAAAAGGCCCCGTAAGGGGCCTCGTGTGACTGAGTGTTTCGGGATCCAACCATCCCCGTATTATGAACTTATATTTTGACAACCCGGGTTCGGTCCTTATAGTCACATCGTTCGGATAATCAATATGAAAGTCTCAAACGGTATGCATCTTTGTGCATACCTTTTGAGGATATCACCATCAGACGTACGCCCGCCCTTAAGTCGATGGTCCGATCCTGGTTATTAGCGGTAGTGTTGGTTTCATATTTCGAGTAGCAGTGCCAAGTTCTCATAAGATTTAGTAAGCTACGTATAATGTATGAAAAACATTAGGATGAGCAAATAACTGAAATTCATATGCTTGGGATTTCAAATGATGATGAACAAAACTCACCAGAGACATGGTTCGATGTAGCGTAACCTTCGCAAAGATCCACTTTCAGATTAACGATCGGTGGGCGTGGCAGTCATAAGCGTAAAACATGAAATGATCTGGCAGAAACCAGCTACGCGAGATTCCACTTAGGACTGGTTTTGTGTTCAATCGCTCATGGCACTATCTCTACGACACCCCCTAGCCGCTCTTTAGTGTGGACGTGTGGCACGTTTAAGCCAATCACAGAAGCCGCATACTCCACAGCGCGAACCAATGGCGGTCTGCCTTCAACCCCCCCCCCTTGTGTGCGTCGGAGATTCACGTGAGACAAGAGAGGTAGACACACAACGCGCTACCCCTTTGGAACGCGCTGCTGATGTGCAGGGCATCGGATACCTGCATTCAAGCCAGAATTTCTTCGATTCGATCAATATCGTCTGAATTCTCACGGTACGCGGTGATTTCTTGCATTCTCATCGGTTCGAGAGTACATCGGTGTTGACCAAAATATTCATTGATATGGTAAAAATCACAGCCCAAGGGCAAACTGACAGACAACCTTTACATAAATACTTTTTCTCATTCCTGCTAGCTACCCGGTTTGATTAGCCTGCCTTACTCTCGTAAACCAGTAAAAGGAGGAGAACTTCCAGATGAGACGTACCAATGTGTTGAGTGGGCCTTGTTCGCAACCGTAACCTTGAGCAAGACGCCTGCTTGAAAGTACTGCATCGAAGCTTTTTTATACTTTGGTTAATTTACTAATGCAAGATTTAATGCGTTGTGCGGATGAGCATCCAACTCTCAACTGCAATGATTTTAACCAGAACCATAGAAACAAATTTTCATTCATCTGTCCAATCAGACGTGATCAAAGAGAAGAGCGCGGTGATTCTTCTATCGAGACTGTACAAGCCCTGTTTATATAGTGAGGAGCAGGTCAGTACCATATAAATCCTAGGCAAAGTGATGATTCACCAGCCACTACCTACTCATCAGAAGAAATTGCAGTTGGAACGAAAGACCACGTATGGCTGAGGATAAAATATGTATCGCATGCAAAATGATCCACACCCTTTCGGCACAGGTTTATTTCGCCTTTAGAACGCCTTGTTTGCGAATTTGCGACCAGCCAAGGTGGTAATGAAAAAAATCGTTCCTCACATGTGAAAGCCTACTGAGTGAAACCAGTAATTGTGTTCACTTTGGTGATATCTAGGTCACGTATTTTGTGGGACTGCCTAGGTTAAAACGAGTGGCTTTCAGCTCCTTTGACCCTAACAGGCTTGTTCGTAAACTGCTCAAGTCCGCCATCTGCCCGCGAAATTTCGCTTGAACAAGTTGTGCAACCATTACTCGATGCAGTTATAGAATACCGCCTGAAGCTATGCGACCATAATTGAAGTACCAGTTAACCACAAACTCCCCCATTTGCCAATAATCGGTTATGAAGGAACGTGTCATCAACATCGCCTATTTCTATCGCATTATCTGTTGCTATGGGCGCAATCAAGTAGAGCAGATGGGAGTTTTGCATGAAAACGTCTTCAATGTACCGAAAACTTCGGAGTTCGAGTAGAGCTTTCGAGAGTTTGGACGGACTGTTTAAACTTAATGAAGTCGACCTCAAGTTGAAAGTTGATGGAAGAATACAAACCTCTACAAAACGGGATCTGCTACAAGTGCATTTTTCAGATATTTGAAATGATTGGAACCAGAGTATTGTTAAAAAAGTACTCGATAATATAAGCATATATATTTCTGTCCCACATTTTAACGAAACATTTTTATGGTGAGTCGAGCGAAGTACGAAACAAGCAGTGGGATGTTGGAATGTATTCACCAACGTTATAAGTAGTGTGACGTCCCATATTTCAGAATGAATGTAATGTTCCTTCGCTTGACGAACCATCGTTGTGAAGGGCTTCAAAATATCACTTAATGGAACTGCTTCCTAATGAGAGTTTGTTCAATAAGAACCATATACCATTCGCTCCTCTGCATACCAGTTTGGTTTTGACGAGATACCCACGCACAATCCAGCTGAATCTCTCATTCATGATGTGCTGCACCAGGCCGCCTCATGTTTCAGTTGGTACGATATTCGTGGCGTCACAATACATCGTATAGACATAAATCACTGCTCATAAGGTTGGTGAAAACTCTTCGACCGCCCACGACCGGTTTCGTCCTTCTTGGGACTCATCAGGTGGGCGCAGTCCCCGATTTTCCATCAACCATATGTTCTATTTGAACCCAAATTGAGAACTTCATGAGGGATGCAGCTGGATTTTAGGTGAGTCTCAAATCAAAACCGTATTGGTATGCATATGAGTGTATGAGTCAAATATCATGCAATTTGGGTTCAAGTAGAAGATAAGGTTGACGGAAACTTGGGGACTGCGACTACCTGATGAGCCCAAGAAGGGCAAAACCAGTCATGGGCTGTCGAAGAGTTTTCAGCAACCTTGTGAGTGGTTTCCTTTAGGAAAATATAATGTGGTATCTCGAATATCGTACCAACTGAAAAATGGGGCAGCCTGTGTGCAGCACATTCATTTGAGGACTATCATGAACGAGAGATTCGTTTGAGTCTCGTGAAAACCAAATTGATATACAAATGAGTGTGTTTGTCGAAATCAGTCCAATTTGGGTTCAAGTAGAACACAACATTGACGGAAACTAGGGAGCTGCGCCTACCTGATGAGCCCCAAGAAGAAAGAAACCGGTCGTCGGCTGTCGAAGAGTTTTCAGCAACCCTACGAGTAATGAGTTACGTCCAAACCACATACCATGGTTTCTGCACTGACATAATCGTCTTCCACCCATATCCGGGTGTTTTAAACAGGTTCTGTGAGTGAGCGGGTGAAGAACTCCATGTCATCTGAAGTGAATATTTCAGGTATTCAATGCACTTGCACGTCCGTGATTGAAGTAAAAACTGGCGCAACAAAGTGAACTTGCATAACGGTAATGAGCCCTTCGGGAATTAGAAACTAGTAGGTTTTTTCTTATAAAACCGCCAAAAAAGATAACTGGTTACGGAGACGTATCTGTGTCTAACAATGGAAACAGTGGAACTTCTTGTAGAACTCGATCGTTATTAAGTTGACATGCGTCGCTTCACCATGTTTTTTTGACGTCACATTACCTTTGCTTGTCTACTCCATATAACAAGAAGTTGCCCCAGGTACTTAGTTTTCCTTTTACAATGTCTGTATCTGACATCAGAACAGTGACACTGAAATGGTGGTCTTTGCGTGTATGCTCTTCAGTTCTGCTTTCATCTTCGATAGAGAATTGCAATAAAAATTTTTCGTTTCTGCTTGAGGAGAAAGTGCCATATTAGCTTTGTTAGCATATTTGTTCTGAATTAACTAGTGCACATGCAAATCATTCTCGGAAGCAGAATATTCCTCTAAGGCTGACCTACCAGAATTTAGAGCATTATAAGGAAGACAGTAAATTTAATTTGCACTGGCGTTGTGTAGTCCCACTGCTGCTGACAAGCGGCAGCTCACCCTACAGAAATGAAAAAGACTTCATGGAGCACTACCCGTAAGGTTGCCGAGGGGTCTTTGACATCCCACTGCCGGCTCCGCCATCCTTCGGGCTCATCAGGTAGGTGCAGTTCTTGGGTTCCCGTCAGTCTTATATTCTACTCGAACCCAAACTTGGCGCAATTTGCGAAAGACACGCACCTTCACACCAAGTTGGTTTGACCGGAAGACTCAAATGAATTCAAGCTGAATCACTCGTTATTGACATTCTTCAACTGAATGTGCTGCACAGAGGCCGTTTCATGTTTCAGTTGGTACGATATTTGAGATAGCACAGAATATTTTTTGAAGGAACGCTACTCAGAAGTTTGCTGAGAATTCGTCGACCGCTCACGACCGGTTTCGCCCCTCTTCAGGTTCACTGGGTAAACGCAATTTCCTAGTCTCCGTCAACCGAATTAGTGTGCAAATGAGTGTATTTGACAAAGGAAACTTTACTTCAAATTAAATCACAATACCTATTCTGTTGTTCAGGTGAATAAACATTTAGCTGAAATTGAAGATCGAATACATTGGGTATCTGACTGTGTTGTAATCTGCACGTACAGTGGACTATCGTTCAGATGGATATGTGTTTCTAAATGTTTTCCATTGATGAATCAAGAAAAGTAGGGGAAATATGGAAGTTACGATAGCTTTTGAAATCAGAACACGGCGGTACGACTATCCAGTGTTTCGGTCACCATGGGTGATCTTCATTAAAAACTGTTATGCTCAAGTTAATTTCGGCCCAGATTGACCAACCAGATGTGGACGTTCATCACAGAAGATTGTTGATGAAAGAACGTTGAGTGTCCATTAGTAGAGAAGATGACTTTGAAAATATCGATCGATATGAAACTACTCCATGGTGGAATACCTCTTAATCAAATAGAGTTTTCCACCCTCCGAAACAGTCATCTTAGGGGGAGGCTTGTTGCCGGAGAATCCCAATTTCGGCCGGTCCCTTTATCAGTGCGAAACCGTATTTCTAAAAAATGGACGAATATGGGCAACTCCCGACTGACGAATAAGAGTGCTGTTATGAAATTTTTAATCAGGGGCGTCGGCTGACACGACGAGATAGGCCAATCGTAACTTAGGTAATACTGGCTACTAATGTCTTGGGTTGACGCGAACAAAGATTGAAACACTTGATGAATGGAACGAACCGGATCATGCGGGGCGACATCCTCCTGTCTGGAACGAATTACCTCTATAGAAGGACACATAATTGAACAGGTGTTTTTCGTCACCTTAGACAACCTTTAACACAGACATAATGTCTTGTTATCTTTGGGGATTTCTCGCTGACAAGCTTTTCGACACCTTCATCCTTGCACTTTACCCTTTTGGATGGTAGTCTTGGTACTCTCGATTTTAAAGACATCTTTTGGTCTTAAATTATACAACACACTTTCACACTTTCAACCCTATCTTATGGCCACCTCTACTTTCATGATGAAAAATTCATGTGGAATGCTGCAAGCCCAACATAAAGTTCCTGATACTGAAATACTATTCCGCTATCTCCCACAGCGATAAAATATTCGCAAATATCTGGAAACATTCCTCCTTCACAAGTGTCAATGCTACTGCATGAATTTTTGCTGAAAACTCACTGACACCCAAAATCGGTTTCGCCCTTCTTGGGGCTCATCAGGTAGGCGCAGTCCTTGATGTTCTGTCAATGTTATGTTCTACTTGAACCCAGATGGGACAGATTTCGCCAAATATACTCATTTGCGTATCAATTTGGTTTTCACGGGAGACTCGGCTGAATCTCTCGTTTATGATTTTGTCGAATTTATGAATAGTTTCCTTCATGAAATTTTACTGCAATATCTCGAATATCCTTCCAATTGAAACCTGAGACGGCCCGGTTCAACACATTCAGTTGAAGAATATCATGAATGAGGGATTCGGCTGGGATTCAGGTGAGTCTCCCGTAAGAACCGAATTGGTATTAAAATGAGTGTATTCATCGAATAAATAAAACCTTTGTTGTTGTCTTGGGGAATTGTAACCTAACCACAGTAAAGGAGAAAACACGAAACTACTTATCTACTTATTTAGGCGCACCTAGAAAATCACGGGATATCTGCTTATCAGCTGTCTGCACCTATCAACAGGACAAGCCTTTTGTCAGCTTAGCTTGGTCATTTGTTGAGTTTGCATTTTCACTCGAAGGAAGTTTACCAACCTATTTCAGTGATCAATCGCTAGATAAACCGCAATCAGCTGTTTTCAGCTTAACTGATAGTTTTTGTTTCTTGCTTTTTTAGAACCTTCGGCTATCTGAACGTAACCAAACCTATCATTAATGACCGATGGCCAGACACGTGACGCGTAATCAAAGTCTACTGTTGATTGCAGCTTAAACCATCTATTCATGTTTACGAATCAACAGTTGACGGTCGGACACATCGTGTTGTTAAGTTCCGGCACGGGAAACATTTAATGTGCTGAGTTAACGGTTGATGAAACCCAAATAGTGCAAAGTTCAGCTGAAGTGTGCAGACAACGTCGAGTTCTGGAAAAGTTCACCAGGAAATTTAATTGCAGCATTTTTACTGCAACATTGCTTTTAAGACCACATTACTTCACTAGTTTAAAAAAAAGAATTTCTCCTGCCACAAGTCCTGACTGCTTTTAAGGGCGAGACTCCATGTGTGTAACAGGGCGTCACACGTCACATCCGTAAGATCTTTCAGATAGCTGTACGAGAAGGAGAGTTGACTGAATTTTCAACCAACTTTGGATTACTTTTTTCACTAGTGGATGTCAAAAGGTTTTTTGGAAGGGGGAGAGAGAGCTTCTGACCGAGGGATCCGTGGTTTTTATCCACTTCTGATCTTTCGATTGCTCTTATGTAAGCGGTATTTGGGCTCACGCACTTCATCGTGCGCAAGCCATCCAGCGAAGTGTCTCAAGTAAACAATTCGGTGTTAGTTTGATCTCAAGAGGACGCAAACGTTAGGCACGAGCCCTTGACTTGAGGGTTCGTGGTTAACGTAAACCAGTGACCTATTGATATCTGTTGTTCAGGTCAATTAAATTTCCAGTAGATCAATCGAGACATGTCCATTAAATTTTACAACCAACTACTTTATTACTGGTCTTTATAATGCCAGAGTTAAAACACAGTTACTGATACAATTAGCATAATGACTTATTAGCTGGATGGTCTATTCGTTTAGAATAACTGAGCAGATAATGTTGGCCTGTCTCGTGTAGAAGCTGTAACCAGTTTAAAATGACCGGAACACAGGCGCCATATTTATGTGCGTCTTTCAAAGGAAGGATTCCGATTTGAAGCTATATTAAGGTTGGTAAAACTACGAATTCCAATGATCAGAGGGACCCAGGCGGAGCTCAAACTATACGCAGGCCTGGCCATCAGACACATTCAGCTAGAAAATCTTATTTATTTTGAAGTCAATGAGGCTGAACCCAACCCCACTGATGTATTTTCATGAGCCCGGAACAAATGAATGTACTCTGGTGAAAAGAATGGCTTTTCAAAATGAAGATAATACATTATTCAGTGCAGATGTTGATCATTTTCCAGATTCATCAGTTGCCATTCCACTAAGCTCAATTTCCCTTCTACAAAAATCATCTGGCTGAATCGCTTGACTGGATCGGTTAGCACCTAAAAGAGCCATCATAAATTCCAGCGTTTGATAAGCACGCTTAATTAGACAAACTTTCTGTCACCAAGGCAAAGTATCTTTATTCGTCATGACAACAGGAAAGGGAAATTTTTCGTTGACCTATGCTTCACAAATCAACCGGAACAACAGGAACTTTAAGCGGTGGGTATAGATGTGTTTTGTTGCATTCTTCACGATACCTGATTTGAGTTGTTCATCAACCCGAAATTCGGAAGGTATGAGATATACAGCTAGATATCCAGATCGTCGGGACATGTCGAACAGTTGACACAGTTCCCAGAGGTGAGTGAATAACCGACACAGTCAGACGGTAAGAGATCAACCCCATTGCTGTCTGCAGTTTCAGTAAAGGTTCTGCTCACTAAATTTTGCATAAGTGGCTAACATCGCGTACAAGAAAATTTACAGATTTCATCTTCCGTAATAGACTGTAGAAATTCCACATTTGAAAGGGCCACATGATACTTCTGAACGAAGCGAGTTGCAAGACTCAAGCCAAAGCAATAATTGCTGTTGGAAAGTTCAAAATTCTATTGGCCCGGTCAAAATAGTGGGCCGCAAATTCAAACCTTGGGATGTGGTGTCACAACTAGCAATCGAAATCGAAATCGTTCAGCCGCAACACCCATTCGGCTCCTAGCTGTCATGCCACCCGAGGGAAGCACGAGGCCTGGGATACTGCCAGGTCGCCCATGCTTAGACAGGAGGAGTCGAGATGCAGAGGTCGGGTTCGAACCACGGACCTTCCGGTCAGTGAATTCGCGCTCTAACCACTGAGCCATCTGGTTACGGCTTGAATAGTTTTGAGCTCACCCTCAATTTTAAGGAACACTATATAGGTAGACTTTCTCTCTAATTGTCCCATAATTCTTTGACCATTCTGTGTATGTTTGTTTATCGTGGAAAATTCAGACTTCACCCGGTGGTGTAACCTCGAAAGCTAGTGTAAGGAACATGTCAGAAACCTTTTAAACTAAGGCTGCTCTCATGCGCAAATTTTGTTTACCACTCTATGGCGGTCATTTTTGAATGTTGGATCCTGAGGCGGTAGGTAGGATTTTGTTGCAAAATATCGTCTGGGAGTGTAACTTTGGAGGACAAGTCTCCTGTAATCTGAAGTTTGGAATAGGTCTCGACCCGACCCTCCTAGGCACGTGGTAAGACTTTATTAAGTGAATACAGTCATCGCTCAAGAGAAAGAACTTCATTTGTCCGGGCACAACAACATACACCTTGGGAATGATAACCCTTCGGGTTGTAAATGTACGGTTTTCCTGTGACAGGAGAGGGAGAGTGGAATGAATGCATTCTGTTTCCTCGTTGTACGAGTTTGGTCTCCGCGGGTGTTCGCTGAAAGTGATTAGGGCATATTCAGTACAAAATTGTTGAGGAGGTTTCAATATTGAGATCTGGCAGAGCAAATGGAGGATTAATTTATTCATAGAGGGAGAAGAATGGAGCAACAGAAGGACTCCTACAAACAAGCGACACACTCTAATACAGTAGAACGAGCGTTCAAAGAGTGAGTGAATAGAATTTAAGCCAAATCGGCGCCCGTTACCCACCTTCGGACGAGATCAAACACAATGTTTTCTATATTGTGCAAAATGAATAAAGGCGAAAACTGGTGAAATAACAAATGGCTCATCCAGAACAGAGGACACCGGGGTGTGCAAGATTCCCACTCATTTTCACTGGAACATATCTTTGTATCCTTTGATGCTTTAGGCTTTGCTGTTGTGTCCTCCTTCGCGAAGAGACGTGGGCATTGTCTAAGTGACATTCTGAACTATCAGTAGATATATTCGTTTCACTCTGTCTTTTAAGCTTTCATCTGTTTCGTTCTTCCCAAAGGGAGTTTACTCATCCGGATAAGTATAGGACCATCCATATGGCAGTGTGACATGCTATATGTTCACTACTTTCTTTTCCCATCGACTGTATGATCAGAGAAAGTGACCGCAATTCGCCAATGGCACATGTTTAATGAAGTGTTTTTTCCGACCTAAGCGAGACAACTTGGGACAGGTTTGGACAACTTCCAGGCAAACAAATAAGGTAGAAATAGCTGTTTCGTGCGCAGCTTACAGAAAACAGACAAATGATATTTATCATAGCGAAATACACTCATTTGCAAACAAATTTGGTTCTGTGAGAGACTCACCTGGAACCCCGCTGAATCTCTCGTTTGTGATGTTTCCAGGCAACTGAATGTGCTGCACCAGACCGCCTCATGTTTCAGTTGCTACGATATTCGAGATATCGAGATACATGTATATTCCTAATGCGCTACTCATAGGGTTGCTGAAAATTCTTTGACAGCCGACGACCGGTTTCGCCCTTATTGGGGCTCATCAGGTAGGCGCATTCCCCGAGTTTCCGTCAACCTTATGTTCTACTTGAAACCAATCGGTGATTGCGCCTACCTGATGAGCCCCAAGAAGGGCGAAACCGGTCGTGGGCTGTCGGAGAATTTTCAGCAACCTTGTGAGTAGTGCATTACGGATACTTATCATAGTTTGACTGATTCGGTAGCGTAGAAACAAGTTTATTGAATTGAATCCTGTCTGTATGAGAGGAGAACAATGGACTTTACTCAGTAAACGATGATCATTTTGTCCGAACTTGGCGCATAATGAGGGAATCTCACGGTATCTTTAAAGTGGAAATTGGAATAGTGCATGTACAAACGAAGGACACTGAAGACCATGGTTCAAATATCCTCTACTGTTTCACTCTGTAATTGAAAGAATGTTGAATCCAGTGGTTTCGTTAGGAATAACAAAAATTATATCTAGAAAAAGTGGCAAATGTAACATGTCGCTCACTGGCTGAAGGCAGATTCTGCACCCAGGTATCGCGGATTCAGGGCTCTACTAATAAAATTAGCTCTCACCATAATCGACCAGAATTCTTAACTTATAAATTACTTCCAAACTTGGATATATTCACCGGACGACTTAAGCTGTTTGTGATATTGAGGAAGATTAAAAACAATTTGCAAACGCTTATAGGGAATAAGGCATTCTGCATGATCTTTAATCAGCGCTCCGTTCAACTTATTGGAGGCCGTGTCGTGTAACAGGATGAAACCGCTCTATCTATATTTCGGACCACCCAAGTCCGACTATCCGTTGAAAGTTTAGTGTACTGTCAGCCAGTTTCGGTCCCATCGACGGTTTTGATGGATTTAAATAACCCAAGGCCGTTAGTATCAGTTTTCAAGGTTTCTACGTCATGAGCATGACGATAGAAAGAGAAATACTGTTGACAATTGTGTTGAGCTCACGTAACTAGTGTCTGAGGCCCTACCCATACCGACGAGCCTCAGCTAAGGATGTCCATCATATTTCTACCCTGCCATTGCTTTAAATAAAAATCTGAGTTCCAAAGCCTTTACAGTGGAATAATTGATAGATCCGAATAAAAAATTTGAAAAATCATAACCTCTGGTTTGAGTTTGGATATGTCCGCACATCATAATTGTCTGTGATCGAAACAGCAAAATTTTGCACACTTTTTCCAGAAAGACGTGGTATTTGACTCACGGTACTTGATTCGAGAGATTATGTTTACAACGGCATTCCAGAGAAGTTAAGGAATCCTGGCGGTCTCACAAGCCAGTGACAAGTCACTAGGACACGAGAATTAAAATAACCACAGTATCCTCCAAACCGATGATTATTCTATGTTTCTCAAACTAATCTCCTAAGCTGGGGAGGCTGACCTTTGCTGATAGCCACAAACACGGAGTTGAATCGGCCGCGAGCGCTGACCTCCGTTGACTTTAAGAAGCGAGGGTTGTCTGCCTCTCCAAAACGTGAACACCGTTCAGTAAAATTGGATCAGCAACCACTTATTAAGTTAGTCCGATAGGTATGTGGGTGATTGTTAAACACATGGTTACTACATGCCTAAAATAGTTTCTGTTCCTTCACACCTAGAGATGCGGAAATTGCCAGGTCATATTAATTTCCTCTTCCGCGGTTGGTGGTCTGATGAAGACAGGATACTAAGAGATGAATAGACCGCTGAAAATGTATACATGCTGATAGGTTCCGCTTTGAATAAATATATTTCGCAAGTAATTTCCTGCAATAAACATATTTGTTGTGTGCTTGCTGCAATGTATCCCACCCCGGTTTGAATTTTTATTTATTTTGCGGCGACCGGAAGTAATAACCTTGGGTTTTTAAAGAGCTCAAACTCCGTGATCTGGAAGTGGCCTGGCTGGTTTTATTCCACACCTTTTATGCAGGCAGGCGGGATTTAAGTAGACTACATGAAGGTGCATTTTAGCCCAATCAGCACATGTGCTGATTCACTAAAGCAATGACCATTCCACAGAAGGATTAATCAAACCATATGAAGGGCGAAAACTGATTACAGCAGCTTGTAAATGTGGTAAGATTTATTCGTTCGTGTGTCTATCAGATTTTGCAAGTAGCTTATTCATAGGTTAAAATGGATGTTCTCAAACGGACGAAAAACTTTTTATGTTCTCAACATACATCGTAATAGTATTTGTAGGTTCATGCACTTAAACGCACTTTATGTTTTCGCAAGAGTATAAACCAAGACAAACTAGCTGAATAAATAAATTCGGAAACAACGCACCCACAAGTGTACACATTTCTAATTATAACACAGCGAGGAACGCCTCCTGACAAAATGTTTTTTTCACTATAGTCCAGAGAAGTCCGGATATTCGGTGCAGCAACAAGGGTAGCAGTTGAAGGCACCGGTCAGCCGACACAAATCACTAAAATACAGAAACGTTCACCCGTTGAAAAATAGATAAATCACATACTGGTCTATGTTTCGGCTGAGTGGCGATCAAACTCGCTTGTCTCACACATTCGATAAGATCAACTGAATTCACTCGATGACCAAAGCTGTGAGATCAGATAAATTAAATCGCCTTCTCAGGTTCGAATACTCAGTATCCCATTAAAATACGCTGGAGTTACCTTGAGAGTAGGAAGTCGGCGTATAAGAGGTTGAAAAATTTCAAAGCGTAAGATTCAAGTACACGTAGCAGGGGCGAAAAGTGCGCTTCGCTTCCAGGCATATCTTTCCACTCAGACAACTGAGGTTTCACATTTGGAGATTTGTCACTCTCGCCTACATTTTCCATAAATTTACACCAGACCTCTTCGGGTACGTGGTCCGTATCAGCCTCGGACCTAGTGTGGTAGTCGTACAAGAGCTCGCTGACGCCAGTGACTGTTTGCGGTTGTTAATTCATTAGGCAGATGCACAGTGATTCAGATGTGAGATCAAGTGCATAAGCGTGAAGTAGAGCAGCGTCCTCAGCTGTTCAGTTGGTGCAGTAACCAGCTAACATCCTTAAGAGCGGTGATCATGTCCATTCACAAGTCTGTCATTTCTTTCATGCCTTTTAAGCCTACCTTAGTACCGTTGTAACTGCTAATGTGCTATTGAGCTCTCTGACTGGTTCGGTGGAAAAGTCAAGGCAGTTATAACGAGATCAACAAACGTGACATACAAAACACAACGTGAATCAATAGTACACAACAGGCAAGATCAAGTACGAACAAGTTTGGCGTGGGAAAGCTGATGCATCCGAGCAAGTAGGAAAAATGCCGCGCAACAGCTCAGGTGGCCGCCACAGATGATTCTTCTCGGAACCTTGGACACGGTAATGTGTCAAGCTCGGCGAACAGACCAACAACCACCTGATCAACAACCAACCCTGGACACGTTAAATACTTCCGATTAGCTCAGTGTTTGTAACCTTTGATACATGGTAAAAACACCAGCCCTGTGGTTGCTTTGTACTAATGCCCGACGTGATAAAAAGTAACCTGTTCTCCAAAGGGATTTATGCCGATGTTTTCCTCCATACAGTTAGTTTTGAAAAAATAGGCATCTGTTTTAATAGACAAAGAAATATCGTCTCATGTTTTGACATAAATCATCACTAATAAGGTTGCTGAAAAATCTTCTGAACTGTTACGTAGCAATAAGGCAACATTTAGACTGCTACCTGTCGTTCATTGTAAGAGTGGACTCGGATAGGTGAAAGCTGTGCGTGATTTATCGATGAAACGGCTGTATTTTCAGAAAAAAAACTATCACCTCCTGATATAATTGGTATCGGGAAGAACAGTATTGGGTATCATAGTTAGTTATGTTCAAAACTAATGAACCAAAATAACACTTAAATTCGATTAAATTCTTGCCACATCGCCCATCGAACTACCTTTGGTTGCACAATGGTACCACAAAAAAGCGACACACTTCTCCAATCTGACTGGAAGGATATCGGCACCTCTGAAGGGATCACATCCCTACAAGGAGTATTTTTGGTCTAACTCAAAGACATTCCTCTTAAGGAGAACTTTGGGCAAAGGACGATAGGACTTTCCGGAAATATTGTGATGGACGACCTACTGTTATTTCGGACGAGAGACGAAAGAATGTCATCTAAACCTTTAGAAGCTTTATTTTTTCCGGTTCTCTAAGAGGGTTTCAAAAGCATCCCTCTCAGTTTGGTAATCCCCATTCATGAATCCGTCATCTTCACCGATCTGAAGAGATAAACCCTTGATTATCGGTGTCTCAAACCAAGAAAAGCCAATTTCCTATTCCGTTGTAAAAACCTGGATTACGTTGAATTTTTGCTAATTTCATTTACGTCCTTATTCACAATGCACATTCCAGAAAGTGTTGGAACTGAGTTGAACCAGTGATCGAGTCACTGCATCACCTGGACACGGTTAGTGGTTGCGTCGTCGCAGTTCTGTTCCGATGGTTGAGGTGGTAGTCGTCATGCCGTCTGTCGAACAAACCCGGTCTTACGATCGATGGCGACGTGCGACCAAGCAACCAGGACTTGTTGGGCAGAAACCTGTAATTAACGATGGTTGAGGCAATACATGACAGGT
The DNA here is from genome assembly GCA_004794785.1 of Opisthorchis felineus. NCBI lineage: Eukaryota > Metazoa > Platyhelminthes > Trematoda > Opisthorchiida > Opisthorchiidae > Opisthorchis > Opisthorchis felineus. Next base: position 150,605 of record SJOL01005433.1, read on the forward strand.
GTCCAACACTAAGATCAAATATACCAATTTTACATGTGTTTACGCGTGTGTGCGTACGTACGATAATCGAGCATACCGACAAACAAGAGCACAACAACGGTGACGGAATTCGAACGTGCACGCTTGCGTCAAGCTCGAAGGCGGTGGACTACTGGCCGGCGGCAACTACCTAATAAGCGCGTGTGTATCTAAATCAGTGTGGGGAGGGTTCCTGTCGTACGTAATCGGAGAAACTAGATGGTTTACATCTTTTCGAAATGACGCAACACGTCGCTGACCCTTACGTCAACGACTATCACTAGCGAACGTTGTAGGAATAGAATGAACAGACCTAGTACCAAGTCACAGACTGACTTGGTCTAATTGGGGTTTAATACAACAATTGAGAGTTAGCTTCTTCAAGGAGTTTGTGTACTCAAGATTATTCTCTGGATAAAACTTCCATGTAACAGACCGAAATCGATACCTCATGCATTATTTATTATGAATATGTCTGGAGCAATTCCACTAACGTAATTGCCGTTGCTTGCTTCGCTCTGTGATCGTTTCTGAACTTTACCAACCTAGCTTCACTTGTTATACTTCCTGACCGATTTTGCCATTTCTCGAACGCCTGCCTGAGTGACATTCATTATGATTCAGGTCTATCTGCTTACTAACCGCATCTTCTTTGGACTTGTTTTCACTTTCTTCAGGCTATCAACCGTCATTTGGAAGCAGAGATGGCTGTTTCGTACTAGTTTAACCGTGGTTGCATGCCTTCTTGGTGAAAGGTGCCCTGGATTGTGGGATATAATGTTGTGGTTATCAGCACGTTAGGAGCTTCGAAATATTTGTCCACGGACAGGTACCATAGTTGAGCGTACTGAAGGAAGTGTGCAATGTTTCATCTTTTGCAGAGTCGTCACAGCACTCGTTCACACAAGAGTGAGCAAAGGTGATATACAATGTACCAATTTGAAACTCTAAGTGTTTCACTTTTCAGAGGGTATACGAACGAAATGGCACCAAGGTCTAACTTAATTCTTCCTGATTTTGCTAAGCCAGTTCCAGCAGAGCACAATGTAGGTCAAAATGTGAGCTCATTTCCGAGCGCACATATTGGAGTAAAACCGGGTCGGATATGGGTGTAGATTTCGTTCAATTGTCGTCGGTGAGCGAAACTTACCTCAGACGCTAGAGTTGTGTTTATCATGCCACTTGATCAATTGATTGTTTTGGTGCAATCAGGCCACACTGGTCATCTATGGCGAATTTGAATAACGGAAATAAAGTATGCAGGACTTGATTAATGATCTAGTGTTCCCCTGTGAATGGTGGTATTTTTAAAAGGGATCCACAGTGAATAAATACAGCCCAAAGTTACTCGTTTTTGCATGTAACGGGGTGCCTCTACAAGGGTAGAAAGAAAGGGAGGAAGAAATTTCTAAATTCCACAAGAATTTGCTGATTTCATAAATTAAACTGTTTTCAGTAGTTGATAAAAAGGGGGTGGTTGTAATTGCAGATTATTTTGTACCGCGATCTTTGATATACAGTCGCACCCGTGTTTGTACATCTGGAAGATTTCACCTGGAAAACTAAAGATACTTCGCGCGAACTGATGGACTCCACACAGGTCCACCGCTTTTGTCAAATAAGTAGTTTGTATCGGAAAGCACGAACTTTCTAGGTGTCGAAATTTCCAGCAAGGAACGCGACTCACATTTCACTTTTATTGAAGAAACACTACAATTGAGGTGCCAAGAGCAAAATGACTTGTAATACCAAACGTTCAACCTGTCCGCTGAAATTCCACTTATTCACTATACTTTCTCATCTAGATGGCACTTGATCGTGCGTTTGGGTGCAGTAACTTTTATGCCTAAATTATTCCCATTCACTGATTTAAACCATCTACAAAATAAGGCAGCATGGTTTTACAGTTAATGATAGTGGAAGAGACACTATTCTAGTGCTTTATTCAAAGCTTTCTGCTAAGATAACCACTGTTAACGATCGTTGAAAGGGGAAGTATGAAAAGTATCACCGATGAAATGCATACCCTTCACTTTCATTTCGCACTAAAGATTGTTGGTCGATGCACGAATGGTTGAAAAACCTTTAAAGCTGACGAGCGCTTCATGTGATAGGTTGTTTGGCGCACACTATCCAATATTAAGTGAAGCGAAAGACAAAATAATCTTATTCAGGCAAACAAATTGGTGTGCAAATGAGAGTATTTGGTGACTTCAGTCCAATATGGGTTCAAATAGAACAAAGGGTCGACAGAAAGTCGGGGACCGCGCCTACCTGATGAGTTTGGAGAAGGGCGAAAGCGGTTGTGGACTGTTAAGGAGTTTTCAGCAACCTTATGAATAACATGTTAGGTTCACACAATGTATCATGATTTCTCGAGTACCGTACCAACTACAATATGGGGCAGCCTTGTGCAGCAAATTCAACTGAACAAAACCGTCAGAAACGAGAGATTCCGCTGAGTCTCCCATAAAACCAACTTTGTGTGAAAATGGCAGTATTTGGCAAATAAACTAATGTGATCTAGCCAACCAAGTCTGAAGCAGGTACAATACATCAGTTGAAACTGATACAGTTTCTCTAAGGCGTTGAAGCCACTACCGCGGTGGACATCAAGAGAATTAACAGAACTCGCTGAAAACAGAATTTAAGGAAAGTGCTGTTGGTTGGACACTCAGATAGTTAGATGTTTCGAGGACATATTGGCTAGGTACTTAAAATCTTAACCATCTGGAAGCTATTGTAACGAAAGTTTGCTGTTATATTTTCGGTAAGTTGTCGACGGAGTAGCAGGAATTTGCATCAACGAGAGAGCCAAATGTAATGTCATCTTACTTACCCTGACTTTTGCCGAAAAACGAAGACTGACGTCATAGCTAAATGGACAATACCACATAATCCCAACGTTGGGAGGTGATACAATATCTCCAAGGTTTCCTCCACGCGTCTGACCTTCATGTACTGCGGAAGATCAAATGAACACAATATCACCAAAAACCTTTTTGGAAAGAAAATCAACTTGTTGATGTTTGATCTGGTGGCTGTTGATCTGTTCGGCGAGCTTTGCAAACAGCTTGCAAACGTTTCATCCCCAGTCGAGGAGACATCGTCAGTGCGCAGTTGAGTGAGAATGTCTTGCCGACAATGGACAAAACGTTTGCTAACTAATTGCCAAGCTCGGCGAACAAATCGACAACCATCCGACCAACTATTAGTAAACCAACACGAACTACCAATATTTCAACACGTTGCTAAAGCGGCTTGTGTATGAGGGTAGCATAGTGATCACTCTCCATTCAGCCTGGTTCTTCAGGTTTAAAATAGGAGACTTTAAGGCTACTCTGTTTTCAGACGGTTAAAGCAGTTCATCTGCCTGGTAAATCTGAAGAACCTTTCGTTTTATATGATGGCGGTTCTCGGCTTTATTTATGTTTGCACAATTTGTTAATCGTTGCAAGCTAAACCCAATTTATTCTTCGTCCTCTAGTGACATATTTGCATACATTTCCCTGTGCAGTCTTGTGGTAAGAAGTTATTCTGCGTATGGCCTAATGTCTTGAACGTACGGCTACAAAATTCAATTTCTTAATTCCAATGAACTGCTTACATGAACCTAAAAGTATCGTATGTACGAAGTTTACGTAGATTCTAGGGTCCCACCTATATAACTTGCTTCAGTATACCAATAAATCTTACCGTTTTTACGCAGATATATAGGTTTAAAACAATCGGAATCGGTACTTCAAAGGTTTCGTATCTTCTTGGGTAGCACTTTTTTAAAACTTGTTTAGTGTGAAGAGAAGAAAATACGCACCCCAGCTTGTTACTTAGATTTCGAAATCGGACAGTTCGAAGTGAAAGACTGCATGACCCACGCATTTATCAACAGTTTTCAAGAATAATACTGTCACTCCCTCCAAAAGATTCGTAGACTATTTAGGCTTACCGTTTTTACAAGAAAATGACGAAAAGCCCATTGTACGACTCTGTTTTAGGTTGTTTAACGAATCTGTAGTTGAGAAAAAACTGGTTAGGTGTGGTGATATGGCGGTACCCGCACCGGTTATACAAAGGAGAGGAATCAAGTGCGGTTAATGACGCGTGGAATGGAGGAGAGCTTGCGGGAAATGAGCGACTGCACAGAACATAGAAGTCGGTGGTGAAAACGAAACAAAATTTATACCTTATAATTAGGTGGTTGTCAGAAAGTTTGGCGCTTGAATAAAAAAAGTTGTCGAAACCAGTTTTATGCATCTAGTTGTAGGCTGGTTGTTTATTGCCGTAAGCTGAAACCATTGCGTGTGGAAAGTTGAGTAAACGTCAGCCTTAGAGCAAAGCACTTATTTATTTTTGAGCGAAAATTACGCGTGTAATACTACTGGATGATTAGTTACACATTATCCAGTGTTTGATCTTGTGTGTATCGACTACAAATTGCCTTGGCAGCCTTGGCAGTCAAAAGTCCCAGAACACTTTCGAAAATTATGCAAGTCAACGTGCAAACTACAAGCAAACCGGTAATGCGTAAAAAGATGGTCTTGATTTAGTCAGGTAAAACGGTATTTTCACCTACGTATTTGATTCCCAGGTAATCAAACAATAAGAACAGAGATGGGGCGCAAGAAACAACACTATATTACTCAACTCAGTGTGCGGAATTGGTATGCTCACATAGGAAGCCACCCCAAAATACAAAGGTGTCGCTGTGCCGTCGAATGGCGACAAACTGGGAAGCAACTAGTATGATTTCCACAGCTCCAGTTTGGAAACACTCTCAGGTTATTAGTTTAATGCTGCTCGCTTGAGAGTGCATCCAAAGAGAGGTGGCTTCTGCTAGGAGGGCACAATCACCTGATCCAAAAATTGCTTGCAGCAAGAGAAGTTGGGTAATTATCCTCAAACAAAAGCGTTTTCAAGATGAGTCTAGCCTACTCGCTCTAGTAGAATAGTCGGCACGCGCCAGACATCTTCTAGTAAAAAGTAACGAGATTCAATTACTCCCGGAACAAGATAGTGAGCATTCAACCAATCATGACTGCTAATCTCCTGGAAATTGGAACGGCAGTTGAACGGCAATTGAACCCATATGCCACCGTACTTTTACCATATTGGTAGGATTCTGTGCCACTGGGCAGTTACCTCCAGTTACCTTCGCCTGTGTCCATCCAAGCTTATCAAACAACAGTGCCGTAAGACGATATCACCGTCACAGAACGACTGAAGTGAGAGACCAGATAGCAGCACATACTTGTCGGCATACGTCGATTTCATGAGCAAAATTTTCGCTCAGTGTCCCACGCCATATGATTGGAGCTGACTAGGTGATTTCTATGACCCAAACAAACTGAAAGCGATGTTTCTATATGGAATATCCAGGAATGATCAAGCCAAAAAAGCGGGAGGAAACCAAACCACATCAGACAACTTCGGATCTAGCAAAACCCAAGAGCGCAGAGTATGTACTCAAACAATGGAGCTCGAGATTTTCTGATAGCGGGGAAAACAAACACCAATCAGAGGGCATTTGAGCACATGAGTTCAACGTACGTGAAATGCCGGGAAAACATGCCGGTCCCAGAGTCTAACTTACCCTACTGCACAAATTAGGCGAACAGAAATTTGGTTGATTAAGGGGTGGTTTTCACGCAGGTTCTGCTAAAAGTTGTTGAGAAGGCCCCCAAATTCCGGGACATAGGTAAATGGTTGGCAAGAATACTGAACTGTGTGGACAAAAGGCGTTGGAGGTTTTGTGTCAGAGCTGCTTCCACGAGGACTTCGTCTGTAAGGTGGGTGATTGTGCTGAACTAAGCAAATCAACAAACCAACCACTAGTAATGCTGGTGAGCAATAGTCCTGGAGAAAAATTACTGCTATTAATGGGGGGAAGACAAACGAGAAACCTAATGCAATTTGATACGCAATATGAAACAGAGACAAAAGGCTTTGGAGCTTGGTTTCTTCGACTGAACATTGACAAATAAACAAACGATAATTGTGTGGGACATTTGCTAACCGAGGTACCTTAAGTGAGACATTTTTTACCTCCCAGTACGATGGTAGGCGTTTCTACCCCTACTGAACTGTTTAAAAATGCTTATCAGTATTACTTGTTTCTGTTATACTCAGATCAACATACCGGACGTTTTTATGGTCGAACTCATCGTGAAGGGACCTGCCGCAAAAAAACTAAGAGCAAATGCTTAGCAAAAAGTGAACTTCATTTAACAAGTTGGGAGCAAGTATAGTTCTATTGAAGGGCAATGATGCTACAGAAATCTTTTATCTTTCTCCAGCAAATAGTATTTTCTATGCGAGAGCTGGTATCAGTAGGTATTCCAAGGACATAAGCTAGTGACATGTTAAAAACCTACGTTGCCCTCTCCATTGCGAGTATGGCGAATGAAAATTAATCACTAGAAGTGGTCAGTGAAGAGGCTCAGAAGAAACAATAATGCACGCAGATAATTCGCCGGTGAACTTTCACTCTAGGAGCTAGTCAGCACGTGACCTTTTTGATGCAGTGACAGAAGGGTTGGTGGTGTTATATCCTGCCTAAATACGAGTTAATCACACTACTGATCAGGCCCTCTAGACCGGACGATTTAGACTTTAATTACCAGCAGGGAGGTTGAAACGAAACAATTATACAGTAATTATCGGCTTTTCAGCATAGACTGACTTCGCTCACAGAATGAAGTGTTCACTTATCTTCCAAAATCCCATCATACTGTCAACAAAGGGAAAAGGCTCCGACACCAGAGGTGACTTGAACCAGGCCATGCTTGCCCTTAGTGCTTTTGGAAGTTTTTGCTTGTTCATTCCCTCTGTTTCCTTACTCCTATGTTCATTATATAGGAAAATTAGTGTCTAATGTAATAAGTTTAGCTATTGTTGCAAAAAACGCGACTCATTTTCACTAACTTGTAACTACCATAGATTCTTGTTTCAAGTTAACAGATGAATCCACATATGTTTTCTTCAATCCTCCTCACGTAAAGTTTCGTGGAGCTATAGCTACATGGTTAAACATCATGCTACTTCCCCCCCAAATAGTTTTCTTTCAAAAAGGGCGGGCTTTTAGCCCTAGAATACACGCTGTTCAGGTGGAGGTCATTGTACTAACAACCAGAGAACTGTCTGAATGGGTCTACCAGGGGAGCAGTATGCACAAGACGCCTGAAAAGTTTTTATAATTTATCTTACTCTAAATTAGCGAGTAGTCACAGAGTGCCATTAAATATGGTCAGTGGCTAGCCTAGCAGCGGCCTCACACATTTAGGTGGTGTCAAGAGATGGTGCAGTTAACAACATTTACAATCGGAATACTTTTATCGTTTAGTCTTATCGTGTGCAGCTGCAACAGTTCGTTCCGGATTTAGCAAGTAAGCTCTCCTGTTGGCTTTTTTTGAGAATCCGATTTTCACATTTACAGTGGCGAAACAAGTCGATACAGGAAACTCTACTGTCGTTTCCACTAGAATACACCACAAAAGTGAGGTGAGTCGTGAGCGTAATCTGTGAGTGAAGCGGACAAAAGACTAGTTTATGCTACTTGACTCTAGAGCTGTACACTGAAGTAAAAAGTACGCCCACTGGGAGAACCAAATAGTTCCCAAGTGCATGGGTTCACCCTACATAGGTTTTAAGACACATCCTAATGTCCCATAGAGGTAATCGGAATGGATACGACCCAACTTATCATGATCAATCACAAGCATGTGGTCAGCCTCACAACTACGTGGTCATCTTTAGCATTATTATTACAAACCTGGGCATTTCTGGTATGAGAACGAGGGGAACGTTTTCGGGTCATCATATTTAAGCCCCTCTATCTACCCATAGATATTCAAAACCTATTTGTGTCTTATGGAGATTTCATCCAAGGGCTCGTGCTTCAAGCAACTCTAGCTAACAAACCATGAATCTGAGATTTATTGTCCTACAGCTGCACGGCAAAGTCTCATATTGGTGAGTGAATTGTCTTTGTTTAAATGGCCCATTGGTTCTCATTTGCATAGTATCTCGAATAGCGTACCAATTGAAATGTGAGGCAGGCTTGTGGAACATATTAAGTTGAAGAAGGACGTCGTAAGCAAGAGATTCAGCTGGATTCAGCTGAGTCTCCAGTTAAAACCAGATTGATGTGTAAATGAGAGCATTTCGCTAATTTCGTACAATTTGGGTCCAAGCAGAACGTAAGGTTAACGAAAACTCGAGAACTGCGCCTATCTGTTGAGCCCGGAGTAGAAGGGCGAGACCGGTTGTGGGCTGTCGAAGAGTTTTCAGAAACCTAATGAATAGTGTGTTACAGCTAGCATATAACTGCTTTAATTTTTCATTTCTTGCTCTGCGTACGTACTGACTTATGGAACTGAGGGTGACGGTGTTTTATTCCATAAATACACTCGCTGAGTCATACCTTAACGAGTATTTAGCTACCAGGTGGCTCTATACTGTTGCCTATACCCGAATGAATGAATCTTGAAAACTCTGTATCATTTGGGCCTGAAATAGGAAGCTAGTGTGAAAAACAAAACATGGTCGACTTTTGCCACTGATTTAACATAAACTCAAATGCAAGTATCTTATATCAATTCAGCTAATGGTCGGTCACGGCACCAAGCTCTGATGTGACTGCCTGATAGCGCTAGTCTGGATGTCTCTGGCAACATTGGATAGCTTATGCTGGCCTTGTTAGTTTTGAACGAGTTTATTTTGTCGTAAGCCATAGGCTGAACTTTTTTGATTCAAATGTGAATGATGCAGCTTACCATATTGTGTCTCCTGATTCAACCCCAGATACGAACATCGTGAAGGGATTCGATCCAGATGATGTATGAAATATGCCATCACTGACAAAACAATAATTAATCGATTGAACGGTTGAACAACAGCGTTTTCGATAAGTGTGGGGTCTTGTCAATTATGATACATGATCGTGGATGCAAAATAACGCTCTGTTCCATAATGCAACGAACATTTTTCTATCCTTGACTATTTGTTCAGAGTGTTTCCAAAGGTTGCTTCTCGTCAGGTCTACTGATGGAACTACACTCAGCAGCAACGTCTATTGGGAAGGCACCGAGGCTAAAAACTCGGACGACGTAGTTCTAATTATTACAGAGAAGCAAACACGAGGCCAAGCACAACGTCCCATGTGGAATAACACAGAGTCGGATACAAAGTGGCTGTTCTCAAGATACTTGGAGGGAGGGGTGACATGAATGTAGAATAAGATTTTCTGAGAAGCCTAGTAACCACCGGATAAGTAGATCTACGAGATACGTGGAACCAATTCTCCCGAAGGTTTAGTTCGGACGTGATTTAACCATGGAGGCCACTTCGGGTTTTTTTTTCATGAAAAAGCGAAATTAGTCTTGTCTAAACGCAACACACTACTCACAGGACTTCTGAAAACTCTTCGACAGCCCAGCACCGGTTTTGCCATTCTTGCGGCCCATCAGGTAGGCCAAAACAGATAAGTGTATTTGTCAAAATTAGCTTTCCTGAAGGAATACTACTCACAAGGTTGCTGAAAACCCCTAGACAGCATGTCGTAAGTGGGGCTCCTTTAAAAAATGTACTGCGGCATGTTGAATGTAGTACCGACTGAAACGAGAGATGGCTTTTGTGCAGCACACGCATTTGAAGAACATCGTAAATGGGAGATTCAGCCAGGATTCAGCTGAGTTCCCCGTTAAAACCAAATTAATGTACAAGTGAGTGTATTTTGCAACCCTAGTTTCTTCATCAACGGTTGAGCAATTTATACCTGATGAAGCTTCGTTGGCTTATTTCACGTACCTAACGATAAACTGGCTAAATGTATTGGTTCACACTCGCTCCTCCTGGACAAATATCTGTCGAGATGAATTTTAGTAAGCTGTTTCTTAAATACAACGGTAAGTATAAACAGTAGTCAAAAGTGTACCTTTTCCGAGTATGTATTGAAAGCCCGGTAACTTAAGTATTTTGATTCTCAAAAACGTGAACGTACAGATGGTGATCGACCTGGTGATTTCTCATCTGTTTCAAACAACCTCCAAAAAGAACTCCAAGGTTCCAAAAGTTTCAATAATGCAAGAGAGCGACTTCCGATATTGCACGAAATTCGCTTGTTGATACGTTCTATTGCATGACTTGGGTATGTTTGGTGTTTTTTTTAGACCGTTTACTGGACAGAGGGTCAGGCAAAATTTATCTAGGTGTAAACCAATGACGTCATTTACCCGGAGATAGTAGCATGTGATTGATTTGGATGCAGGTTTACTTCAAGTTTACTGGTTTTTCAGTGTATATCATGTGTAATGTTTACGTGGCTGGACACTCTGAATGTAAGGTAGCTGAGAACATTTTGACAGTGAAAAATAAGTTCGAGTGAAACTCGGTGACTACGCTAACATGATGAACCCAAAGGAGAGGATGCTTGTAGGGGGCTGACGACGAGTTTTCAGTAACCTTATGAGCAGCGCCTTCGGCCAGGACTATACAGTTTGACATCTCGAACGTTGTGCCAACTTAAAAATCAGGCGTCATTTGTACAGCACATTTGACTAAATACGCATCTGAGATTCGCTACTAGGCTACAACTGAGCGAATTTCGTCAACTGTACTTTGTACTTTGTCCCATGTACTTATTTTCACCCTGAATTTTTTTATAGCTCTGTGATCCAGTTGGCTTTTGAGTTTTCTCATAATGTAAAATTGTGTAATCCTTTGTTGGTAACAGAGTTGCCAACTTCATACAAGCCTGTTCTCACCCATATCTTCCCACGGATGGGTCTTGTACCTTGCAACTTCTCAAATTCCTAAAGTTACAGTCAGACCAGGCAAAGAAAAGCATTGTTCTTCAGAAGATGGACCCCAATTTGTGTATATTTAATGTTCTTGGTTTTTTCAGATTCACGAGTCAGTTCTAGACTGAAGTTTTATGGTATCTGTCCCAAGGAGCACTTGCCAGTTACCACTAATTCGGGTCCAAGCTCCTGTTGGTGAACTAACTTGGTAGATGTGCACAGTGACTGCTAGTGGGTGAACTTAAGCAGTTATATTTCGTATGCAATTGATACACACTAGATGTGCCAAAAATTAACACTAGACTCAATGTACTAGGCTCGCACAATTCAATACGGTATTTGACATCCTTTTCTGCACTCAGAGCTTTGGTTTAATTCGAATATGGTTGCGTATTCGTATAGTTCCTATGCAGGCTTAGCTGTAATTCATTTGGACGTTAATCTGGTTGGTCAGTATTGATTTTGCCATCCCATCCGTCACTCAAATGAAGTTGTCCAGGCAATGCCTTCTAAAAGTTATTTACACAGTTACCACCAACCGAGTTGATTCCTTTGGGACGAAAACTATTTGTTCCGCAAAAGAAAGCCTACTACACCATAGTGATGAGTAAGAGTTTCATAGTCTCCGTTATGTGCATTCAAGATTAAGGCGTACGAGACAGAATGTAGTGAAAGATACACTGTTTCTGTACAAAAGACACGTTATAAAGACGTAATCGAAAACATAATTCGGTTAGACCTTTTGTCACAAGATGTGTGCAAAACTAGCTGTGGAAGATAATGAACATTGAATAACCCAGAACAACCTCCTATTTGGGAGCAGACGGAGTGATGAAGAGTTATGGATGCGCTGGGTTTTCGTCTGTTCCGTAGTTGTTGCAAAATAGCGACACAGCTTTGCCTCACATTCCCAACTAGGTAACTAAAGTTTGCACCGCTACGCACATAAAGAATGATACTTTATACGACTATCCGTAGATACGTGAAGATTTACCACTCACTGTTTTCAATCATCCTTCTGCCCAAACCTAATGAATGCTGACAAATGTGAATAACACATGGGTTTGGGTTGATTTTCTTAACTGTAGGCAATCAACGCTCGTGAAGTTATTTGAAATGGCACGACTTTATATGTCAAAAAGAGAGTTGACTCCGCTATTGTGGTAATTCCTGAAGTTGCTTTAGTACATGCCAGAAAATGGTGCATAAAAATCCCCCATTTTCTTAGTTGTGCGCGCACCTGCCTTCATGTCTTCTGCCATGCACAGGTGACGTAGGTTACAAACTGTTGGTGTTCGAGAATTGTAAGCATTCACAGCTACATCCATCACACAATCGAACGAAATCAATCATTAGTTTGTGGTCATCACAACACAAGTATTCATTAGCTGACACCAACCTCTTCAATCAGCTAGGCTTTCAGTCCACGCCACTGCTAATTTGTCTGTGCTTTCTGTGAAAAACTGTACTTTCATTCCATTTCTACGGAATGGTTGATCTTCTCCATACCTTCTAAGCAATCAGTCCCGTTATCTTGTACAGACAGCAGTTATAGGGTGTTATGAACCAACCAAAGTCCGTTTGCACTTCAAAGTAAGTAGCCTTTGTAACCAGAGAGGTGAGTCTGTCAACACTCTATACTTTCTATAGTGTTGTACCTCTTTGCGTCCTATGGCTTTGAAACAAGCAATACATTTCAAGGCAGTTTCATATAGCTTCTGTTGGAACGGCGTCCTGAAGCTGGTCAAGCCAAACCCACATCCGACACGGTTCAGTTTAGTCTGTCGACTGTGAATAGTATAAGCCAAGCGCAGTTGTGTGTCACGCAGATTAACCCTGATAATACACATGCATGCATTGGCAATTCTCCTACGGCCTGTCTTTTGTAGGCGATGATTCCTGTCCATCAATTTGGGAACTATAGTCCAAAGAACGCAAACCAGTTGTTTTAACGACATTCACTGTCGACCGAACGACTGTCTCTGATTCCCTTTACTGGAGAGGTAAAATCCAAAGTTTTTATTACTTTTTATGGAGGTTTTATCAAGCGAACAGGTTGTGCATGCCCACCGTTATAACCAGAACAGATTTGTTCATTGTTGATAAAGCTGTTGAGAAAACGTACTCGACAGAAAATTCCTCATAAACACTTAAAAATAGTTGGCAGTACTACCCAGCATTAAAATATTTTTTCTCCTAGACGTAATCCAATTTGTTCTTTTAGTGGCTAGTTGAATAGGCGCACGCCACATACGACTGTGAACAAACCGAAAGCGGGCATGAGCACACAAAACTGTCTTGTGTTTGTCCAAGTTTTGGAACTTTGAAATCTCCCTGGGGCTCGCTGAAAACTTGCGTGCTTACCGAGCTACATGTTCCTGATATTATATTCAATACAAAATGAAACACTGCCATGAGATGTCCATTAAGACTATTGTTGACCGGCGTCCTGTGTGAGCTCATCAGTGACAACGGTGCTACGACTGCTATATTCTGATACTTTATATGTACGTTTGACCGCCGTTTAGTAATTTTTAATATATTGTACATAATCTGGCGGTGTTCATTCTTGAACATTCGAACAAACGAATTGATGCTTGGTACTCAACTGTTTCGGAATAGCTCACGTTCAGTTTTCTCGCCCGGTCTTGTAGCTTAGGTGCAAAAGATTTCGCTGCATTTATGAATCCAGATTTACTTCCATTCTTTACTGCATTTCTTGCGATGGTAAGAACGAGATTAGCGTCCGTTCTTCAGCATGATGCTATATGGCGCATTTGAGGGCAGTCAGAATACTTTATCGAGTTTATACAACAGATGAAAGCGTTCTGCGTGTCTGTTGACCTCACATTTGCAGGCTAACTAAGGTCCAAGCCCAAACGGATGACACACCGGTACCGATTGACAATGTCAGGCATGCTAAGGTACGCGACGTAGCAAATCGCATGTTCAATGCATAACGATCACTTGATTTGTTAAACTTAAGATGGTTTCGAAAACAAGGGATATTTTCGAAGCAAATGCTTGGCGTTGGGTCCTACAGGGAGTACTTCTTGTTTTTGGAACGCATTTCTACCAGTGTATTTGGATTTCTCATTCCACCCCCGATCTATATTAAAGCTCACCATTTGTTTATTTTTACCTGGTGACATCCATTCATGCACTGTTAAGGTCCTCAGCGATGTTTGCCAATCTGTCCTAACATGTCGACTATGAACATGTTCCGGTTTCTTATTTATGTTAAAGTCAGGATTACAAGTTTACGCCGAAGTTTCCAGTGAAAATGGTCCAGCAGCCCGCCAATAGAAAAATATCCTATTATGACCTCAAAGTGTTTCAGTGAGAGCACAAGATCCCCCATTTGAAGACTAATAGTCTTACCAGCCACTGAAGGCAAAATGCACCTTCTGGTTATTAAGACTTACTTGAGCGTAGGTTAAACCTGGCTGGTTTTAGATAATCTTTTTCGCGTTTCCGTTTGATTATAAATCGTACACAATCGATATTATGCGTACAGTTGTGTAAATTTCATCGGCTTATCTTGGCAACTCAACTGATCTCATTGGCGCTGATCCATTTCGAAAGTGCACCGCCATGAGCAGGTGACAGCCTGAGATCGACTGCCGATATCCAACTTAGTTAGGCAGCTGAGAGATATCTTTGTGTGCGCTGCGCAGCACACAGTGGTTTGGTTAAAACTAAAAAACAGGAAGACGTTTACGGAAGAAATGATTTGGTCTTTTGGACCACGTGTAGTCTCTAGACTGCTTATTCACTGCTCATCCTATGTTTTCAAATGGAAATAGCGAATGAAGCACAGACCTCAAAATGTATGCATTCTGGCTGTTTCGGTCATATGGATAAAAGGTTAGCTGTTTCGGAGTTCATTTTTATCTCATAAACGATGTTATCCTACAGAGAGATACCGCTACTGTGGGTTTGAGAATCACCATTAATGGAACTTCAGGAAGATTTGTGGGTAAAAGGCTGAGGTTTATAAGCCAGAAAACCTGACTGCACAATGTGCACCGTTATTCTGGATCAGTAAATTCTTATTTACTAGCCCTTCAAGTAGTATTAGATAAGAAGCATTTAGGCCATCCAAGACCAATCATGTACTAAGGGAAGACAAGTGATTACTTCAGACTAAAAATCTCTACTCTTAGCTTCTGTGCAAGCTGTAAAGACAAAATCAGTTCCCTATGGAGGAAACCTAATGGTAGTTTGTGATGGAACCATCGTTCTTCTTGGAGAAGGGTTGTTGAACATGGGTCAGGTTACTAAATTTAGCAGCTCATTTCAACTCATTTTATTCAGGATGGACCAACTGTTCATGAATGCATATATAGTAATCTACTGCGAAACCTCCCAACCAAGTGAGACCATCCTATTAATTAAGATTATTTCATTTTGGCCGCCACGTGTTTCGGCCTGAAAGTGATATATTTTGAGAGGCAACCATCCAAATGTCAACTAACCAAGATTAAAGGTTCGTATTTTTTATTTCTCTACATTAAGGCACTTTACTAACCGCAGTACACACATTTGTTTCCAAAGCGGTTTAAGTTTCTGAACAGGGTATCCATGTACACGAATCTTCAGTGCTACAGTAACCTATCGAAAATAAGCACCCTTAAAAAGGGGTTGCTGCTTTGAAGAGGACATGGAAGCATTTTGCTCCATCCACGACCATGTGGATAAGCCGAATTTCACTGTGATGGTCTACTGGGATGTGGAACACTGCAAATATCCATACCGGTAGAAAGTCTAACCTAGCACAAGAAACGCAGTGAATTTGGAAGACATATTCACTTCACTCGCAGGGGAATTTCTGGAACTTTGTGGAAGCCAGTGATTTTTCGACTTGAGCTTGTGATTCATTAAGTACACAGCGTACTAAATCATCACTCTCATTTCATGCAAAATACTTGAAGGGTAAAACGAGGACTGTTTATACACCTCAAAATTAGTTCTGCAAATTATTAAACACTGATGCCCTCAAGAGAAACTCTTTCTAGTGGAGGCCACCACTTTCCTTGAAAGTACATAACATCAGTACACGAAGGGCAGGGTCTGGTGTGCTTACCCTCCAAAAAATAGCATCCTGCTGAGAGTTCCATTTATTCGTTTTAGCTAGCATCCCGCATATTTAAGACATTGACTAGTAGTAGTCATCCAAAAGGGTAGAGATTCGTACTTCAGATATTCTACAAACTACTGATGACGTATAGACGTAATATACTACTCATAAGTTTGCTGAAAACTCTTCGACAGCCCACGAACGGTTTCGCCCTTCTTGGGGCTCATCAGGTAGGCGAAGTCCCCGAGTTTCCGCTTAAAAACATCATAAACGAGAGATTCAGCTGGGTTTCAGGTAAGTCTCCCGCAAAACCAAATTGGCTTGCAAATGAGTGTAGTTCGCTACTGATGACATACTTATGCTTTGCTACGGTTTTAACGTTCATTTAAATGATTGCGAAACAAGGGTTGGAATTCTAGACATTTTCAAATGCTAGGGCACATGTCAGAAATACTCCATTAATTAGTATGATAGGGGTTTATTCTAAATCAGCTCGCCAGTTTAGGATATGAACAGGGAATTTGTTTACAGAAGTACATTACCTCGTCACACAAGGGTGTGATTTGTTCGATCAATAAAGCGGTAATAAGAAAACCATGAGAAGATCGCTTATTGTCAGACATAATAGACAGTGCGTTGTCATCGCGGAAATGCTTAAACAAATTTCAGGAGCGACTGATTTTTCACGAATGTTCGTGTGATTTAGCAAATGAGATGATCTGGAGTTAATACCCTGAGAATCTTCAAAGCACCAGCCGGTCTTTCTTTGATATATTGTTGATTTTTCGCAACTGAAGCAGAATGTAGAATGGAATGCACAATAGCTATTGCATCTATTCCGAGGGCGAGCGGCTGAAGACGGAGTTGGGTCAATCCTTGAGGGGAGGCTTAAAGGAGTTCAACATGCACATTAGTGGCTTATTATGCTGACGGTGACACTGAACTCAAGGAAGGAAGATGGATGACTGATACTACGAGACTAAATTTACCTGCTTGGCTCCAGACTTGACGAAACCGGCATTGGGTGATAGCCAACGTCGATCAAGGATGCCGCAGCCAGCCGACCAATCGTCGTTACTTACATACGTTGGCTCCATAAAAGACTGAAATCCGATTCAGATTACTGCGCATGAAATTGGGGACAATGGCATCATGCAAAGCAGCTAAGAACGTCATTAGCTGAGCAATTTTTAGAACCGTAAATGTTGATTAGTCTGGTGATAGGAGTGAATGAACTGTTCCCACAAGATTGCAGACAGGCCTTTTATCACCACTGTTGGTGAGAGATTGGCTTTTTGGCTCTTTTTGCGGGAATCCGAACATACATCTATTTGCTTGCTTCATCTGATTACTTCATCAATAGTCTGTTTTTGACCTTACCAGTACTGAAGTGTATCGAAATATGTCCGTAATGCTCTTCAAGCGCGATCGTTCTAATTAGGACTGTTGTGAGATTTCTGGTCTTACCAAACTTCCGCTTATTATCTAAGGTCATATCTCAGCTGGAGAAACGCAGCCACCTGCATTGTTGGGCATAAAAGCCGCATTAATCGATCATTCGTGCAAACGTGCTGCTGAAATCAGCTGATTGTCAGTAGCCACCCATTTGTTACAGAGAGTGAGTCACTGGTTATGCTTATTTCAATAAGGAACGTTCACGAAGGAAAATCTGGAAGCATCTGACTCTGGAAAACAGACCCTTAAGCTCCATCGATTCAGTTCAGCAGTTGAGCTAGCCAAAATAACAAGATATTGGAGTTCAATTCGTACCATTACCCGTACGATGGGCGAATAGCATTTTCACTCTCGATAAATTAGAGGAGGTTATTTTTGGTTTATACCGTTCTTTCCTACTACCTAATTTCAATGACTGAAAGAGTGCATCCAGTGACTTGAGTTTAGATGACCGCCTGAAGCGTATGGTAGATATGTTTTAGCATATCTCTATGTCCATAGTTTGTTTGCCATGAGGTCTTATAAGGCCATTAAAATAGTAGTCGACTGAAGTAATCAACGAAACGTAGATTTGTAATCCCATAGGGACATGCAGCTGACTTTCATGCTCATACAGAAGGTGGGCAACCTACACTTGATTTGTGTTCAAATGTGCCCTAGATATAAGTAACACAGTGACTTAGAGAACACCGCCTTCCCTCAATAAAAGAAAAGATTAGTGTTAGAAGGTTGCAGGTACTTTGTAAACCAGTGAATCCTACCGAGATATCAATATTTACTACTCTTGTTAGGGGTAGCGTCTTGTGTGCATATGAACACTGCTAACACGGGGTCGAATAATCGCTCATTTCTGGACTGGAAACAAACCAACATCGACTCATCTATCTGGCTACCTTATTGGGATTTCGAAAAAATAAGGCTTAGAAACTGTTGGGGTAAATTTACCTTTGTTGATACCAGCAGGTATACCGAACCAATGGGTGTGATAACATTAAAAAGTACATTGTTATTTCCTGTGGTAAGTCTAAAGGGTAGACTTGGACCAGGCATCAAATAAAATCTCTTAATTTTGGTGACTTCCTAGTGTAGGCTCCTCCCCTAAAGTGGCCGTTTCCAGGGCACATGAAAATCTATCCTCTAAGGGGATATGGTTATTCAAATGAAGGCTGATGAGCACTTCCCTATTTAATCTTTGTGTAAGTGATTCTTGTGCAGTACATAGCAGAGGGTAATTTGTCCCTATGCATTGTGATCATATTAGCCACATAACCTTCAGGTGTACACACCCTAACCGCTGTCAGCGTTGAGAATGCTGCCCTATTCTAGTGAAATTCTGCTAACACATACCAGCGAACTGATATAACAAAAAGTGGTTATTTCACTTAAATTCAACTAAGATGTCTCTCAGTTTCTTGTTGTGGAGTGGTGCTGCCCCAGTTTTAGGACATTCATTTGTGTTTTGAGATCGCTTGGGCTGGTACAGGTGTGCCCCCCAGAACAAGAAAGCATCAAGACCACCTTATCATGTTAGCCACTCTGATCGCATTGCCGTTCGTCAGTTCTCCAATCTTGGCTGATAGAGCAACAACTCAGGAGCAAACCCAAGCTACCCATATCCCGCAACACTGCCTACTGTAACCGCGTTGAGTCGGATGCAAGTTTCATTTCGTCGGCCTTCGCTCAGTCCCTTTCAGTTTTTGCCAACTTGTGTGTTCGTATTGGAACCGCTGCGGTCACTCTGTCTCTTCCTGTACACGACACAGATTTTCTGCCACATAATTAATTTGCTCCTACTACCCTGAAATGGCCTGAACAGAATAAAGCCTCTACGGGTCAGTTGTAAGTAGACTATCTAGTTGGCGTGATGCAACTGGCTTCGATCTAAACAATTAAATTGGGTTAGCAGATCAGGATTATCACGTCAACCAATGGATTAATGTGATATATCGTTGTTTGTAGTTAACTGGGACTGAAAATGCGTCTTTGATGAGAGTTCGAAAGAGTGAGTGGATTTTAATCTATGTACAGCTTTCCGGGAAAGGCTTTTCATGTACGTGGGCTTTCCACTCATGTGCTCATTCGAGGTGCCAACTTGCATATGCATGCCACAAATAGTCTTTGAGTGTGAGAAAACTAGATAATCTGTATCGTAATCAAGCCCTGTGTAGGAGATTTTTGTGTCCTAAAAGTGTTCCCGGTTGGGGTTAGGAGAGGAGTTCTTCAACACCACGAGCAGTTGCAAGGATCCACCAAAGCCATTATCATTAGATGAGTGGTTGCCATGAGGGGTTGCTTTAAAGGGGACAACTGCGATAAGATAGAGCTTCTCTCCTCTTGTTGACATGCTCGGAGTCTTGCTTTTGTTCAGTGCGGGGAGCAAGCAGCGTGAATAACTGTTACCTTATCCAGAGATGCATGGTCATCGAAATTTATCGAGATGATTTTCCAAGGCTCTCTGGGTAAACCTACTGTTTTTCAGCTTGTTACTTCTAATGGATTCTACTTCATTTATGCACGATACTACGGTTAATGTTGTACCTAGCCAGCTTCTACAGAAGACTGGTCGCTGTGTTGCTTTTGAGCGGACGACTTCCTTTCTACCATTATATATATATATATATATATATATATATATATATTCTTAACATGTTCGGAAGGTGTCGCTGCCATCTAGTTAGTCCGTAAGCTACAAGGCAGAAAAATATTGCTGAATGAATTTTCATCGGGATTTATTACATATTTGAGGCAAAAAATCCCCACTGCAAGTGGATCCAGTGCGCTACCTATCCTCTCCAATGGTTCCCCTATGTTTTAGACTTATGGTTCGACTACTGTTAACATTGCGAAACACATTAACTCGTGTAACGTCACAGTGTAAATCACTGTGGCTTTTGTAAACCTCAAACACAGCAGCTTCATTTTGTCTGTGAAAGATAGCAGTGGTATTGTTCAGGGGTCGTTCTTTGTTTTATTAGGCCTTGACGAAAGTAGAAGCACTTTAACGACCGCAATGGTTGTGGTCGTGGGAAATATATAGCATATATCGTGATGTTCACTTATATAGTTAGTAAGTGTGGTTCCCCAAAGAGCGACCATTTCTAGGTAGAACAGCCTGGACCGTTCACCATGAGCAATCCTTGTTCGTTGGAAATTAAGCATATATATATATATATATATATATATATAATAAAGTTTGTCTTCCGGCCATTAGCAAAGTAACAGGATACGCAATCAAAAAGGAGTCAGTAGAGGAGGGTAAACTCCGCACACAAATTCACTGAAGAATCAACGATAAGTAAGCTGAAGTATCGGCGAGAACAACCACAAGACGCAGCTAACCAGGTTGTATCCTGGACACTGTGGTAAAGACAAGTGTAATCAATGTTCGACACACAGAAAAGCATTTCCCTATCTGTCAGAAATAAAGAGGCGTCAGAAATCTGACCTGAACTATCATGCTTTTCAATATAGTCAGTACTCATCTGACATCTATAAACGCATAAGGGGAATATAAATGGATAAGTCCGTTCTGTCGAAGAAACCGTCAAAAGCACACATGTGTGCATAAGGTAAACCATATCCCGAATGCGACAAACGCTCAAAAATGGAAAAATTCTGCATCAGTCTCAACGTTCCATTCGTAAATCAGCAACGCATAAAGCTTGCGACAAATGTAGCTCCCCCTTCAGTCATACCCCAGGTAAAAACTGGCATAACAGAGGTGAGCACAGATAGTCTAGTCGCGGCAATTGTACACAGCTAGAAACTGCTTGGTTACTTGTTCCATCTACAGAAGCACATCAGTGCCGTGCACAAAGGTGAAACGAAAGGTGAGTTTGTGCTAGCGAGACAATAGCTGACTAAACCTCGAATTATTCAGGATGAAAAACTCGGATGAACCACGTGTTGAACAGCATTGTAGTCTTCACTTTTAAACAACAGAAAACAGGCTGGCTTCAACTTGGTATTATTTTGATGTAACTAAAGTAGAACCATTCTGAAATGCAACAAATATACGAATATTGAAGGAAGTTTTGGAATAACATGACACGAGTAGCCTTCTGCATCAGTTCATCAAATTATGTCAAGACTGCTTTCTCAGAAAATCTGAAAAAAGGTGTTCTTGGTGATATTAGGTACTCGAAGCCCGAACTAAGGAGAGTGGACGATTTGCAAATGCAATTTGCCGGACAATCCTATAGAACAGGAAAGCTCAAGTTAATTTATTGAGGTATTAAGACCTGGAAATAATCCATCGTGATTGAGCACGACGCAGTTTTGTTGGCAGTGCGTTGTAGCCGCACTTGATAAGATAGTTATGAGGGCTGCGTCCGCCTGGAAAAAAGACCATAGTCAACTTTGATCTTCAATACAGCTATACGATAATCTTTGTACAATAACGAAAATCCGTCACTAAGTGTACACGAAAACCAAGACATGGCGTTTCATGGATGAACTAGCAAACTAAAAAACAACACGGTACTGAAAACTTCTGATTTAGATGGACGACGATTGGGTGCAAGAAGACGGCAAATAAGATAGAAGACGAATGCGTGGAGAACGAGCTTTCGATCAGGTTCTACAGCACATTCAAACCCACTTAAACAAGAATAAACGAGCTGGCCTAAGATTTAATTCGCTGTTACCATGATGGCGTCGTCCGGTTTCTGGGAGACTGAGTGTGTCGTCATAGCCAATTTAAATCTAATGAGGTATTTCAGTTCATTATTCATTATCCCAAACAACAGGAGCAACTCTAATTAAAAAAACAGATGAGGCTGAAGCCGCTTGTTGATAATTATCGAATGCTGAATAGTGTAAACGTTTGTAGAGAACTCGATCGAGATATGGTTTTCAGAAAAGTGTACAACGAATGTAGATTTTTCAGAAATCCTCTATTGGTGATTGTTCCTCCAGATGGTTTTCCACTGCCAGACCCCCCGGTGATGTCTTCTACTTGATGTAACTTCGAAGGTTGTGGGATGGCGCACAAACCTTCAATATATCAGTGGCCAAAGTGGCAGTCCGTTTTCTCGTGGATCACTTGAAAGCGCAAAAAGCACAGAGAAATGCTGGGGATATCGTCCCCATCGAAACAAAACCGCTGTAAAGCTGAGCGATCCACGGCTATTAGCCAGCCTCAGCAATATGATAGCCTCATAGTGATGTTGGTCCTCAGTGCTTGCGTGTTTTCGTCAGCATTCAGATCAAAGTCAGTCCTTTCATCCGTTTCTTGAGCGTTGACGAAGGACCCATGAGTAATTGAGACCAACTGATTAAGTTTGGACGTAGTTGCAGGGCCGTTAATAGTCTCATTCAGATCATCTACAATAGGGGTTCGGGGTCCTTCGTACCACCAAAATAACCCAATTCGCGCGGACATATACGGTGCAGGCTATTTCAAGAGCTGATCATACCTAGGCATTTTATTTCTGCATGTTGACTTAGATACACCAAAGCATGAGACATTCGGATAAGGAGGATATGCAGGAGTGTTTAAAAGGTTTGAAGATGTCATCGTTGAGTGGCTGGTATTAGTCTGTCATGGTGAAGCTTAGCAACTAGATCGGTGTCGTGTGAACTACTGCATCAACGCAGAATGCGGGTGCTGACAGTGGTCCACCAGTAAGGATAACCGGTGGGATTGGGTCGAAACGATCCTTTCTGGGAGAGACCCCTAAAGGAGAGATTGACTAATGGGATGAACATGGAGTCACAAAATTTGATTCTAAAGCAACTTTTGGTCTCGTTTCCGCTTCTCTGTCTGTTTGCTGTTTGGAACCTCAACTTCCTTACAACTGGTGACAAACAATATACCGCTTGGGGGTCAAGTTTTTTTTTGTGCCGGAATGTCATCAAATAAATTTCGTTTTGTAGGATTTTCCCGTAGTGTAAGAATCAGCCTGCTGTGATTCTTCATTCACTGACCCATCATCTTTCGAATTGTTTTGTTGCTCGTCCTTAGATTGCTTTATCAGGTGAACGTCCACAGCATAATTTTTAATGTAAATTCCTTGATGTGCCGATGTTGACATTGCTTCATTATCATGCCCCTGCAATTGGACATTATTTGGAAATAGGGTGATCAGCCTGAACTTCGCAGTGCGGTACACTGTCGGACTGACAGACTAAATGAAACTACGATGGATTGTCGGCACCCTGGTATTTTAGCCCTGTTTGCGCTATCAAAATAAACGGGTTGCATTTATCACACAAATTAATTGAAATTGAACCTATCGGCTCGCGCCGAAGCGTGAACAAGCAGAATTCACCTGCAGTAAAACCTTCATCGAAAGGATCATAATTGCTCGTTATTGTGCAACGTTGGCTGACATCTGGGTCGTAATAATCCGCTCAGTGATACGACTTAATTTGTCCAATGCGCGCGCATCATTTAACAGCTGAGTGTTGTGTGACGCAGAACACTGTACTGACGATGTCAAGTCCAATGGTGGTGAAACGTTTGCAGGTTATTCGCCAGGCTTGGGAATCATCGGCAGTGCGCATTTCACGAAACTCCGGAGAGTCTCGCGTGCAAATGGGAGTAGTTATATCAACGCATTTTTTACGCATTGCCACAGAATGCGTTGGTCGCTGAAGATGGAGTTTGGGGTAAACGACTGCATCCTTGAGGCAGAGTTCTTACCATCAGTGTCCGGCACTACACTAAAGGTGAAAAACTCGCGGTCGTTTGTTTGGTTAGACCCGGATTCCACACCACCAGCGGGAATAATATGAAGCACCTTTGGATTGCAACCTTTAACGAAGGTTGGGCCGATTGCTGCCCATGGAGAGACATGCAATCTCGAGGATTAATCGGCCAACCTGAATATCTCGATCTCATCCAAGGCACCCATAAACTGAACTTCAATCACTGTGAAGGTCACATAATGCTCCAATGCTTTGAGGATTGGGCCACCGATTATAGGGTACGGTACAATCCAGCCAACCTCATCTAAACATCGGATCTCTGATAAGACTGTGTCCTTGCTGGAGACCAGGCGACAGATCCCTCCTGGCCGCAATCACAACTCCACCCGACGCCAGGTAAAACCGACTGCCCGTGCAGATCGAGAAGCTTGGTGGATCCGAAAGGCCGAAGAAATGGAAGATGCAAAAAATGCTGGAAACGTCCGCAAGCTGTCCCACTTGATTCTGTCGACTGGTCCTCAGAAGCCTCTTGTCAGAGAAATTATCAGGGACCAGAATGGCTCCCTGATATTCAGCAAAGCAGAACGTTTGGACAGCTGGGTACAGTAATTCGAACAGCAATTCAGTTGGCCATGGGTTACCCCCAATCCGGAATCCTGGACTTCAACAGAAAGGTGGACGGTGAATAGGGAGCCGCCTTCAACCTCAGAAGTGTCCGAATGTACATATATATATACTCAAGCGTCATCGTGCTGCTGGTCCTGACGAACTTCCACCTGCTCTTTTCAAGGATGGCGGTGGACTTCTCAGCCAGTGCCTGTCTAGCCTATTTGGGTCTATCTGGGAGAAAGAGACCGTCCCAGACAACTGGGGTGAATCGATAGTAGTGCCCATTTACAAAAAGGGTACTCGCAGTGAATGTAGCAACCACAGAGGTGTTAGTTTGACTCCTGTTGTGACAAGGCTTCTGGCGTCACTGATTCTTCGTCGTCTTACAGTGGCACGCGAAACCTTGACTCGTGAGAATCAAGCGGGATTTCGACCGGGTAGAGGCTGCGTTGACCACATCTTCACACTCCGTCAGGTGTTAGAGCAACGCCATATGTACAGACGACCCACAATCTTGGTATTCCTTGACTTCAAGGGTGCGTTCGATTCTGTCGATCGGTCAGTGCTGCTAACTACACTTGCTCAACAGGGTATGCCCCAGAAGTTTGTAAACATAATCCGATCCCTATATTCACATACTTCTGGGCGGGTGAGAGTGTATGGTGAGCTCTCGAAAAGCTTCCCTACAAAAAGTGGTGTCCGACAAGGATGTCCACTCTCTCCATTCCTATTCAACTTCATCATTGATGAAATAATGAGGCGAACGCTGGATGGTCTTCAAAACCCCGGTGTTCAAATTGTTGCTGGTGAGAGCCTTGTCGATCTGGAGTACGCAGATGACATTGCCCTCATCTTTGAAGACCAAA